>CM046529.1:9329624-9752124 GCA_024713555.1 Spirodela polyrhiza | reverse complement strand
GGGTGACAGGCCACCGAGGGGGAGGCCAAGTCAGCCTCCACGTCACCGTGGGGGTCCCAAAACTCTTTTGTTCTGAATAAAATAGTCCGACGACAGCCGGCATTCTACATCTACGCTGAAAAGATTCATCCTCCCCCAAAAAAAACTCTTCCCAAGATAGAAAAATATCGAGCGTGGACTCAAATAATGGTTTTAAATATATAATTCTGAAAAATTATGCCAGGACAAAGGTGATTCAATATCTTGTTAATCAAATTTAAAGATAATTACCAAAAGGGTTAAAAATGAATATTTTTTATTATTAAAAATATTGAGCACTGTGCGGATTAAGAACTCCGTTCATGGCAACGGATGGGATGATCCGCCGGAAACAGGGCAAATAGAATAGAACTTACAGAATCGGCATTTCCATCGTTCGTCCTTGGAAACCAAGCTGGCCTCTCTCTCACCGGACCAGAACGCGAGGCACCCCGACATCTGACCCTTGAACCAGTCCCCATCATAGTCGAAGATATACTCCTCCAGCAAAGAACGGTCTGCCTGGAATTCATATCTGCATTCATCCCAAAAGTTCTGAGACACAAGATATTGGCGGGCAAACATGAGATAGAGATAGATAGATAGATAGATAGATAGATAGATAGATAGATAGATAGATAGATAGATAGATAGATAGATAGATAGATAGATAGATAGATAGATAGATAGATAGATAGATAGATAGATAGATAGATAGATAGATAGATAGATAGATAGATAGAGAGAGAGAGAGAGAGAGAGAGAGAGAGAGAGAGAGAGAGAGAGAGAGAGAGAGAGAGAGAGAGAGAGAGAGAGGGAGTCATCATCATCATCATCACCTCAACATGAGCTTCTCTTGCGAGGGCGGTAGCAACTGGCAGTTATCTCTTAAATAAATGACAACATCTTCCAATGTCTGCAAGGGTAGATGAGGTAAAACATGATGCAGGTAAGTGAGCTGACTCTAATCTTCTCATAATTAAGACTTTGAAAGTGGAAGATAATACCTTTGCATGAATACCTAGTCTCGCACTATAATCTCGAACATCTTCAGATAGGGTGGACTGAGGATCCAACCCAAAATAGCGATAGAAGTCGTCGCTGGGGAAGTTATGTGCCACAGTGTTGTCCCACAAGTATTTATAGCACATCAGTTGAAGCCTGCAATGCAGAAGCAAGAACAAACCTCACGATTATTTGCTGCAGCATGATAAACTCGTAAAACATAGTATATTGCTTTATCTGCGATGAAGAATTTGTTTATACCCTCTGAAAAATGTTTCAAGTAGAATACCCACAGGAATCCAATTTCGGCATCTCGCGAGGTTAATATCAGTATGAATTCTCTATAAAAGATTCTAACCTATTTGCTGCAGCATGATAAACACGTAAAACATAGTATGTTTTTTTCATCTGCGATGAAGAATCCTGTGAAAAATGTTTAAAGTAGATTACACAAAGGAATCCCATTTTGGCATCTCACGAGGTTAACATCAGAATGAATTATCTACAAAATAATTCTAATTAATCCTAACTAATTCAATAACGAGAGAAATATCTCGAGGCAATTTTTTTGTTTAGTAAGAACCAAAGATTAATGAAGTTGATCGTTATGCTCTAAAGTTTTCCAAAGCACATTTCCCTAAAAAAAGGATACGGATAGATGTACAGAAGTTTCATACCTTCCATTACGTTTCTGTGCTTCAGAAGGGAGGGTTGCTGTGTAACGGGTTTTGGTATCGACCAACAGAGGCTGTTGAACGGCTTCTTTTGAAGGCATTCGGATTTCATCAATCACTCCAACCATCCATGTTCCCTCCACGATCCCTATTCTAGGATTATTCCCACAGATAGCTCATCATTAGAAGGCCGGCAAATGATAGTTTTGTTGTAAAAACAATCCACAGAGTGACAAATTCAAAATTAACATCCATTTTTGTCTTCTTCCAGTAGCCAATAAAATCATGAGCGTGTTGCTCTTAATGAAGATATGCATGTTAACCATGCATATCTCCATGAAGAAAAACATTGCAAAAGAATATCATTCAGATCCCTCATTTATAATAAGAAATCACAGTGATGTGAGGAACTAACGCAAATAAAAATGAACTCGTCTCCAGGGATCTTAATAACAGCAACACCATTCCAGAAGAAGATAAACATGCTCACTAATAACATTAGATGTGTTGGCTTCTCTTCTACTCCATGAGATTATTTTGGAAGATGCAATTTGATATGTTCAATATAAAATGGCTCTGTTGATAGCATAGTTCCAGGTTTAAGATGACCGTTGAAGAGAAAATACTTCTTATTGATACTGCAAATTTATCAAAATTTGTGGAATGGTTATTATCTTTTTCAAGATCTCTCTCTCTCTCTCTCTCCCCGAAAACAAGTAAAATAAGTGGGATTGGACATTATTCACACAAAGGAGAACAACTATCGTTCAAAATAAATTCATCCTAATGTAGTCACTAATGTCAGTACAGACTCATTTCGCAACATTAGAACTTCCGGTCGTTCATATTCAGCAACTTCTACTATATAGCCACTCACAAAGGAGTGACAGATCAGAATCATAGTACGATACTTCATGATGCATAAATTTCTTGATAGACTGTCAACAGAAAGCATGAGAAAATACATATGACACATAGAAAGTTCCTTCTTTTCCCCCAGATATCTTTTCTGGCCCATGAAGGATCCCAGGTCACCACATCAACTGAATTCACGCTGGTAGATTTCTGATTTATTCCGAAAATCACGCATTTTAATTGAGAGGGGGCGCATTTCCAAGATGGATTTTTACCAGGAAACCAATGTGTAAATTTAGAGTAAATCCTTCCGAAGTCTTATAGGCAGTGATAGCTATTATCCAACAATATGTAGAAAACTTTAGCTCGGATCTGAAAAGAACAAACTAATGTGTTCACACACGGGAAGGGAAGGATAACTTACATCGGTAGTTCACGGGTTAACCCATCAAATAGCAATTGGCGTGAACCAAAAATAAAGTTCATCAATCTTACAGCCCAGGAATCCTCTGCAGATATGACACGAATTTCTACTTTTTCTATAACCTGCATTCGTGACAAAAAGATCAAAATCAGGCTGCAGTTTTTTGTAGTTGCCTTTTATTGGAAGAAAAATATGGCTTCTTCTCTTCATGCAAGTTTCCTTGTTGAAATATCATATGAAAAAACCCCCAGATCATGTGATATCCAAAATCGTCATGATCATCATCATAAGTACTTCTCACCGATAAATCTGATGTAGGGATATGGCATTGGAAGGTAGAAATTAAAAAAAAATTGAGCTAAAATTTACTAGATAGCAATCAAACTAATGCCAACCCCCACTCTGACAAAAACCAAATACATAACAGACAGCAGTTATCAGAGGAAAGGAAATCCGACTATGGAGAACGGCAAATTCCCAGTCAAAGCTAGTCAGCTTGTTGGAATAATTGCCTAACACATAAAAGTGAATGTCACAAAATGATTAAAAGTTATAATCGAATAGAGAGGAAATTCATAACATAAACATATCCAATAATCCTTCCAAGTTTCATTTCAATCATAAGTACATTTAGATGACACTCTGCTTTCAATATTTTTGATACATGAGGCCATGACCATGAATTTATTATCTTAATCATTCTGCTAAGGTAATTTTAGAAATCGGTGATGAATGCAAGGCTTTGAACAAGAAAGACGAATTACCAATGCCATCTTGATTTGCATATGTTAAAAATCCAAGCCTAAATGTGAAAGAAAATAGAGATATTCTGATGCGAATATTACCTCTTCTTCAAGCTCAACATGGCGGTCACTACCAGCCTTCATGGCCTTGGTTCTCTCTGGTTTCCCATGGAGAAGAACAAATTCCATCTGCTTTTCACACCATTCCTGATCTCGAAGGTTTCCAAAAGGTAGATACACAAAGTTACATATAATGGAAATCCGAAATTAAAGAAAGAACATAAACATTCAACAAATAATGGCACTGTAGTTCAAGACATTGATAATACAGCATAAATAGCATCTGTACCAGCCGGTTAAAGTGGAAAATATCAAATTTAACTTTAGTCTTTCCCTATGGCCTTTCTTTATCTTCTAGACCATCATTTAATACGCAAATTCTTTTGAAAGTGGGTGGTACCAAATATTCATTGTGTATTAAAAAAATAGATACAGTGATGTATAGGTGTGTGTGGGTGTTGACTAAAAAATCCTACACAAGACCAATTGATATGCCAAGCTGATGAAGGCTAATGTATCAGAAAAAAAAGGTAACAGTGATAGAAAAAGACAGGAAACAGACGGATTGTGAAGGCCGAATTAATTAATCAATTGAAGTTGAAAAACAGGAGCACCATTAATCAGAGAAACCCATTAACATCTGACGGAGAGATCAAGGTAGACCTCCCGTCATTACAAAGAAAAAGAGGCGCTGCGATGCGGACAATGCCGGCATTACGACAGGAGTTAATACCGTGGCTGTTATGTCGGTGACAGATAGGGCTCTTCTGCTGCGAAACAGCTCCAACAGTGACTTGGATTGGCTCAAGCCGTGATCAGAATCCTCAATGTCTTGCGACGACGCCCCAGGGGTACGAATTGGTGGTGAAGCGGAGCGGAAGGAGCTCCTGCACTGCCGCAGAGAAGCAACCGCCGAAGGTAGGGAGGATAAGGGTAAGGCTCGAGGGCCGAGACATGACGACGCCTGAATCAGGCTGCGCGCGGAGGTGATCGCGGCGTCTATGAGAGCCATCTCCTCTTCGGTCACGATTTCCAGCGGGATATTGCCAGGAATATCAATATTCCCGCCGCCGGCGATCTCCGGGGCGTTGACGAGGGTAGTGAAACTGTAAGAAGAAGATCGTGTGGGAGAGAACCCCGATCCCATCTACCTCGGGGTTGACCACCGCGCACGTCGTCCTTGTGGAGGGTCCCACTTCCCTCATACCCGCTTCTCCCTCGCCGGGTTCGTCGGTCGTCGGAGGGAGAGCAGCGGCACGGGGAGAAAGCAGATCCTCCCGTGGACGATAATCGGAACGGCTCTCTGGAACAAGCGTGTCAATTGCACGTGCCATTTATTGAACAGTCTGAACAGATAATGGGCCCATCAGCCAAAGAAGAGGCATCTCGTAATGGTTAATGGGTCTAACCCAATAATTTTAATGGGCCTAACGTCGTTGTAGCGGAAGTGTTCTCTCGTCGTAAATAAGACCTAGGGCATATTTCCCTCCTATTTCCAAACCACGACTAGAGCGGAAAAGCTAGCACCTCCGGCGGCTCCTCTGTGATCTGCCGCCGCTGCCTGAGTGGAGCGTAGCAACTTCTGTAATCCGCTTGATCTCCAGCTCGTTCTCGTTCCTTTTTTTATATTTTTTGATCAGTTCCTCTCTGCATCTCCTAATTTGTCTGTTTTCTTTGTTTTCTGTGGCGACTGAGTGAGATCTTAGTCCAGAGTTTGTATCGTAACAATATTGCCGCAGACCGTGGCGTAGCGTTTTATTGTTCGTAGCCTACCTGGTTAACTCTAGGGACAGCTTGCGGCGTCTTTATGTGCTACTTTCTCTTGTTCATGTTGTCATTTTTTTCTTCTTTTCTCGTGACCGAATTTCTCTTTTGAATGTATAGGTGGAACATTTTCACGTTTATCTCCATGGCTGCAAGCAATGCTCCAACCGGCCTTGACAAAGACCAGGTGCACACGTCTTCTTTTTCCCATCACATTGATGGGAGTAATAAGAAATGGCACAAAAAATGAAAGTTAGACTTATTTTTTCCGTTAACTAGGCATGAACTGCATTTATGATCTGGTCACCTCTTAACTGCCAAGGTGGTGTTTGGGGTGTTGGGAGTAAATTTTTTACATAGAGATAATGTGCTCTGGTGCCTCTAGGTCTGTATATTCTTGATCCGGGCCCGTGAGTTGGAAACCAACGGAAGAATAAATGAAGCTGTCAATAGATGCATGCTCTATACCTAGTTTTCTCAAAGTGGACTTCATTTTAGGAGTATTCTGCGTGGGGAGCCAAACATATTTTTAGTTTCTAAATTTCACCTCTGTTGAAGATGCGTGAATTATACTCCATTATCTTGTGGTCTCTATGCCCAATTTCATAATGACACGGGTTTTCAATATTTTATGAAGGACGTATGTTCGAATTCAAAATATAAATTTCGTTTTGAGGGTGATGCATACTCTAGTATGAAATTTAACATTAATTAACTTGGGGGCAACATGGGGGATTCCCATCGTTAAATGACTTGGTAAATGTAACAAAGTCAGGCTAAGGGCACTTGCCGCTTTTCTTTAACAACTAAAAAATTATGAAAAGCATTGTTTGCATCTCCAAATGACATTTGAATGTGAGAAAGTTTCATTTGTTGAGATTAAGTCCTTAAATACATTATAAATCCCTCCATGAACAGCTGAACATATGCTTTCCGTGCAATTTCCTAAATATCGCCAATAACATGTCTTGGATGAGTTTCCTTTGCTGCGGAATTATTAGTCTGGACTCCTGGATGATAAAATCGAACTTTATCTGCTTGCCAAAGGATAAGGATATTCCTACTTCACTAATTGAAAAAATAATTTAATAGGAGAGAGAAGTATTTAAGTCCTGCAGGCTGCATAATTGCCATATTCTCATCTTCTATTTACGTAAAACTGAAGTCATGATTCTTATATCTCAATTGTATTCACTATTAGTTACATTGACATGGTTAGATTGAAATAATTCACTATTAGTTAGATTGAAAATAAAACTATCCTTTTCTAAAGCAGTAAATTTTGTAAGCATGTTTACTTACCTTTCAAGAGTCCGACGTGGATTATACTTTCAGGCCAAGCCTATGCAGAGGCAAGAGTCCTTTGATATTCTACTTCATACAATCAATGGCCTTTCAAGGCATGACGTCATTATCAATCACAAAGAGTGTGGAACAAAGCAAAATCTCACCCTAATACTCTTCTTAATATGATACCCCCTTTGATAAAAAATCGTAATCATTTACATCAAACAACTTTTTTTTGTGTTGACCTATCTAGGAAGACCTCACCTGTAAACCCTAGAAATTTAAGAAAGAACTTCTTTTGGATTTTAGATATCCCAAAGCTCCCATATCCAGCTTTAGCGTGTCCTTTTCTATGTCTATTAGTTCTATATCATTTACTATATGACTTGTCGTTCTCTTTTCTTCTATTAATCAGCTTCTTGTTGGCAGATCATTGGAATGGCAGAAACAGAAATGACGTACAGGGTGGATATGTTCAACAGGTACATGACCAAGTGCTAACTCTCATTCCATATATAACCATATACTGTGCAACCGGCATGTGACAAAACCATGGAATTTCCATTTGAACTCTGTCCGGAAGCAATATTTTTTAAATAATTCTTTACGGTCGACTACTTAAGCACAGAAAAACTTACATGTCTCTTCTGTGTCTTCAAAACCATTGCTTAGCTAGATCTGAGCTACCACGTTCCCTCAGACGAAAAGAAAACGAACAAGACTAACTAGATCTGCTGTACCCAGAAAGTGGGCTCAGGCTTAGGCCATTAGAGATAAGTGAGAGTGAAAACTAAGGGCGGCTGAGATATTCAGTCGACTTCCTCCCCTTTTTTGGGAGTCCGGAGCCTTACAAGTGAGAAGAAAAGGGAGGAAAGAGTACCTCTCCGCATTTTAAAGATAAGTTTCCACATTTTCAGGGTGAAATAAGACGATTCTCTACAAAATATGAGCCAAAAAGTGTCATTTTCGTTCCAATGTGGATACAAAATCAAGAAAAAACTATAATTTGGTTGTCTTTTTGCAGTTTTTCTTTCGCCAACCTTCTAGCTAATCTTCTCGCATTACTCTGGAACATTCTTTGCTCTCTCTCCCCCCTTTGGTTTCCCTATCATTGAGCCATTAAAAGCATGTAATTGCTGGATGAAGTGGCAAGTCATTATATTCAGGAGCAAATAGATTAAAGTATCTCCTTGTATCACTGGCTTGTGATGTTTATCTTATGCCGTTGTGTCTGCATATTTGATCGATGGTCACTTAAGATGAACACATGCGAATTATCCTTTTGCCCGCCGATTCTATTATAGCATAACAATGCGACAAGAAAGTCTTACAGGGTTGACTTTTTTCTGCATGATGCAGGCTCACAAAGACATGCTTCGATAAATGCATTGAGAAGAAGTACGGTACCCCACTAATGACCTCTCAGTTCTCAGCTCTGTGCCCGTTTCTCCCATTTCTCTTGGTCCGTGTAATGGATTTTCCTTGTGCTCGTCCAGGTACAAGGAATCAGAGCTCAACATGGGGGAAAACAGCTGCATTGACCGCTGCGTTGCAAAATATTGGCAGGTATGCATCTCAGTGATCTCCCCTGCTTCATATTGATCGATGAGTCAACCCATCAATTTCTTGCGCTCAATGACTCCTCGATTCTTCTCCTATTTTTTTTCCAAATATGTAAAGATTCTGTGTTCCTTGCATCTGGGTTTTCTTCCGACTCAAATCCACTGCCTTGGGTCTTCTTCATAAATAATCATCCCTCTCTCTCTCTCTCTCCTCTCTCCTTTCTCTCTCTCTCTAATTATTATGCATACATAAATATATATATAGATATGACTAAGCTTGCCTTTGTGCTGTGCTGGCAGGTGACGAACTTGGTCGGCCAGTTGCTCGGTTCCAACCGGCCGCCGATGTAGCTTAATCTCCTCCTGCGCGGTGTGGGCCGCCGAGTCCTCGTAGCTCCAAGTGAAGATTCTTCACCCATATTTTTTTAAAGTCAACCCGCGCTGACCTTCATATTGTGGAAGAAAGTTCTTTCCCCCTTTTTTTTACTAAATAAGAAATGGGGAACAGCACGCAGGAATCGCCATAGTTCGCCGCAGTGATTACCCTAATTTTGCTGCTCATATCGTGGGAATGATCGAGCTTGTGCCTTCTATTGGCCATCTTTATCAGGGCCTCTCCTAATCCGCGCAGCTCCACTATGATTATTTATTTTCTATAGTAATATCTACCTTAAAAATCTGACGAACCCTTTCAGAGAGAGCTCGGTTGAGGTCTAGAGAGAGAGAGAGAGAGAGAGAGAGGGTACGTGGTGGCTTTACAGTCAGCCATGTTGAGCACAAGATGAAACATTATTGGACAAGCCTGAGGCTTTCAGCTATGGGCCCATTGATATCACTTCAGAGTGTGACGTGAGCACAAGTTGGGCCCGCACGGTCAACGGAGCGAAAGTATATAAGATCGGAGCGGCGCCACCAGCTTGCCCGGTTCGCTGCGCTTGCTGTCGGTCCACCGCCCGGCGATACTGTGAGTTTCTCAAATTAGGGTTTATGCGGGCCGTGGCTGGTGAGTCTTCCCTCGCTCCTTCCTGCATCCTCCAGGGCGTGATCTTGCGGGGAGATGGAAGAAAAGAAGCAGGTGACGAGGAAGGAAGATGATGAGAGCTCGGAAGGTGGGAGCGTTGACGGGAGCCGCCGAGACAGGAGGAGTCGCCGGGACAGGCGGCGCCGCGAGAGCCGGAGATCGGAGAGGGACAGCAGCTTGGACAGCAGGCATCGGGAAGGCGGGAGATCTGAAAAGGGGAAGAAGAGGGAGAGTAGCCGGAGCTCAGATCACAAGGACCGTAACAGAGAGAGCCGGAAATCTCAGAGGGAGAGTAGCCCCGAGGACAGGCACCGGGAGGCCGCCGATGATAAGTCTAGGGTGAGCCAGCGGAAGTCGGAGAGGGAGAAGCACCGGAGCGGGGATGCGGACAGGGACAAGGAGAGGGATAGAGGTAGGGAGATGGAGAGGGCTAAGGAGAAGGAGAAGGAGAAGGCCAGAGAAAGAGAGAGGGTGAGGGAAGATAAGGAGAGGGAGAAGGAGAAGGAGAAAGAAAGAAGAAGAAGGGAGCGAGAAAGGGAAAAAAACAGAGAGAAGGAAGAGAGAGAAAGAGCGAAGGAACATAGAGAACGGGAGAGAGAGAAGGAGAGGACAGAGAGGAAGAGGGTGAGGGACGTGGAGAAGCACATAGATGAGGACGAGGTAAGAGATGGTGACGAGGTTAGGGATCATGATCGGAAGCATCAAAGAACTGGGGAGGATTCCCATCACAGGGAATTGGAGCAGCCTAGAAGATCTGACCGGCAAAGGGAGGATGGTAATGAAACTAACAAGAGGAAGCGGAGTGAAGACGAATCCGGCACAGTGATCAAGAAGACCTATGAAGAAGGCCTCGAGGAGGAGCAGTTGAAACTGGACGAGGAGATGGAAAAGCGGAGGCGGAGGGTTCAGGAATGGCAGGAACTGAGGAGGAAGAAGGAGGAACAGGAAAGGGAAAAAAATGGTGAGGCCAGTGGTGAAGAACAGCTGAAGTCCAGCAAGAAGTGGACCCTAGAGGGAGAGTCTGATGATGACGAAGCCTTTCCTGCTACAAAGTTAGAGAAAGATGAAGCTCTGGATGAAGAATTTAAACCTGGAGATGGAGATGGAGGTGGAGATGGTAACACTATGGCAATAGACTCGACGGAAGATCTTCCAGTGGCTAATGGCAATGGAGATGCAGATGCTGAGGAAATTGACCCTCTAGACGCTTACATGAATTCTCTACAATTGCCTGAGGACGCTGAGAAGCCAGATGGTTCAGACACCTCTCAGAGGCCTAGTCGTAATGTAACCAACCAAGATGGTGTCCCCAACAATGACGTCAACATCATTGAAAAAACGAGGAAGGAGGGGAAAGCTGTGATGGGTAGAATCATTCCTGGTGAAGATTCTGATTCAGATTATGTGGATGCTGAGAACGATGAAGCTCCTCCAGAAGATGAAGATGATGATGAGTTTATGAAGAGAGTGAAAAAGACAAAGGTTGAGAAGCTAACTATTGTCGACCATTCAAAAATTCAGTACCCAGAATTCCGCAAGAATTTTTATATTGAAGTAAAGGAAATCGCAAGGTTGACTACAGAAGAAGTTGCTGCGTACAGGAAGGAGCTCGAGTTAAAGCTACATGGGAAAGATGTGCCGAAGCCTATCAAGACATGGAACCAGACTGGCTTGACAAGAAAAGTTCTGGATACAATAAAAAAGCTCAATTTCGAGAAGCCGATGCCCATTCAAGCCCAGGCTTTGCCTGTGATTATGAGTGGGCGTGACTGCATAGGCATTGCAAAAACAGGTTCAGGGAAGACACTAGCCTTTGTATTGCCTATGCTACGGCACATTAAGGATCAACCACCATTGGTGTCTGGCGATGGTCCAATTGGGCTTATAATGGCCCCTACAAGAGAGCTGGTCCAGCAAATTCACAATGATATTAAGAAGTTTTCCAAGGCCGTGGGCATCAGTTGTGTGGCCGTATATGGTGGATCTGGCGTGGCTCAACAGATAGGCGATTTGAAACGAGGTGCAGAGATTGTTGTATGTACACCTGGTAGAATGATTGATGTACTATGTACCAGTAGTGGAAAGATTACAAACTTGCACAGAGTTACCTACTTGGTCATGGATGAAGCTGATCGGATGTTTGATATGGGCTTTGAACCTCAGATTACTAGGATAGTTCAGAATACGAGACCAGACCGCCAGACTGTCCTATTCTCAGCCACTTTTCCTCGTCAGGTGGAAGGACTTGCTCGCAAAGTGTTGAACAAACCTGTTGAAATTCTAGTGGGTGGAAGAAGCGTTGTAAACAAGGATATAACTCAATTAGTTGAGGTGAGAAAAGAAGGTGACCGGTTCTTACGGCTGCTGGAGCTTCTGGGTGAATGGTATGAGAAAGGAAAAATACTTGTTTTTGTTCAATCACAGGACAGGTGTGATTCTTTATTCAAGGATTTGCTTAAGCATGGGTACCCTTGCCTTTCACTGCATGGAGCCAAGGATCAAACTGACCGTGAGTCCACCATTTCTGATTTTAAGAGTAATGTCTGCAACCTGATGATTGCTACAAGTGTTGCTGCGAGAGGTCTAGATGTGAAGGAACTTGAACTTGTGGTAAATTATGATGTGCCCAACCACTATGAGGACTATGTCCACCGGGTCGGTCGGACTGGCCGGGCAGGCCGCAAAGGCTGTGCTGTTACATTCATTTCTGAGGAAGAGGAAAGGTACACACCAGATCTTGTGAAAGCACTGGAACTCTCTGAGCAGGCCGTTCCTGAAGATCTCAAGGCTCTTGCTAATGGGTTTATGGCTAAGGTAAACCAGGGAACAGAGCAGGCTCATGGAACTGGCTATGGAGGGAGTGGATTTAAATTTAACGAGGAGGAAGATGAAGCGAGAAAGGCAGCAAAGAAGGCGCAGGCGAGGGAATACGGTTTCGAGGAGGATAAGTCGGATTCAGATTCTGAAGATGATGGTGTTCGAAAAGCTTCAGGCGATCTATCTCAGGCCGCAGCTCTTGCCCAGGCCGCGGCAATAGCTGCGGCCTCAAAGGCTGCCATGGCTGCGGCTCCTGTTGCTCCTGCATCTCTGCTACTTAACGGCGGCGGCCTTCCCCTGATTCCTGGTGCAATTGGTCTTGCAACTGCTGCGGCAAATCCCATCTCCATCCTCCCCGGTGACGCTGCCGCCAGGGCTACAGCACTTGCAGCTGCAATTAACTTGCAGCACAATTTGGCCAAGATACAGGCCGACACTATGCCAGAACACTACGTGGCCGAGTTGGAGATTAACGACTTCCCTCAAAATGCCCGTTGGAAGGTTACCCACAAGGAGACTCTCGGTCCAATTTCGGACTGGACTGGAGCCGCCATTACCACCCGAGGCCAGTACTATCCTCCTGGGAAGATACCAGCCCAGGGAGAACGTAAGCTCTACCTGTTCATTGAAGGCACGACTGAGTCGTCTGTCAAGAAGGCTAAAGCTGAGCTGAAAAGGGCTCTGGAGGACTTCACGGCGCACGCCTTGTCTCTTCCAGGCGCCTCACAACCGGGGAAGTATTCCGTTATCTGAGAATATATCTCATTTACATTATTACATTGGATCGATGTTCCCTTGTCATTGATTTCCTTCCGACTGTAGTGAACAATTTTCCAATCCACTGCCAGGTGCCATCTTGAGGTGTACATGTATAAGCGATTACCCTCCATTAGCATTGTTTGTACCTGCTAAGTGTAGCTCTGTAAAGTGTATATATAAATCGATTGCCGATCTATATATCACTGATTTCTTTCCTCATATGTTTCTATTTTGACTTTTTTTTTCTATGGTTAAAAATCCGGGCTGGATCTCAACCAACCACCAGTTGACTGACGAGCAGTCGACAGAGAGCTCTGTGGGTTTTTATAATTTTTTTCCTCCATTCTTTAATATGATAGTTTACATATTCTCCGGAAGCGGTTTGGGCAGATGCTGGAAGAACACTGGCGGCAGCACCAGCTGAGAGAGCCCAATTTTAGGATTTGGAAGGCGACTTGGATCGACTTGTTGTGCCTGTACCGTCCATTGCAAAACCGATCACGGGAGGATAAGCCGGATTTTTCATCACACAGATGGATCGTCGTCGCTTTCATCTCTCTTGGGTTTTTTTAAAATTTTTATTTTAAAGAAACCCATCCCTGGAGATCGCACGTTGCTGGCGATGAACTCGCTTATCCTTTCCCATTTATGTAAAAAAATGTGAACCGTGCTTTTGTAGGCTCCGTGTCAACCAATCATTTAATAGGAACAACCGCCGGTTCACAACTCACTCCCCAGCAGGAAGCCGCGCACCAACCAGACCGGCCGTGGGGGATGGGGCGCTTCGGCGCGCTGTCCCGCGCGGGGCAACCACCGCCGCTCTGTCGTCGTGCGCATGCCGCGCGGGGGGCCCCCACTAGTCGGCATGGCCGGCACATGGCCAGGCCATCGCCGTCGTGCGGGGCGAGTCTGACTCTGCGTCGCGTCAGCCAACTCCCATGTGGCGCTGCCGCCGTTCTCCCGCGGGCGGCGGCTCCACTGGCCCCCCCCGCCGCCCCACCGCGACCAATTATTGCGAGCCTGGATCTGTTCACCGCCCGTTTAGCATGTTAAAAAAATAACACCAGCGGCGCTCATTCCGTCTGCCCATTTTGACGCCTGCCACAGATACAGAGGAAGAAATGAAGCCGAAGGCTGGCATCATCGGCAGGTAGCTTCTGCCGGAGGAGGTAAGACCGTCCGGTGAGGACGTGGTCTCCCCTGAACCGTCGATTCCAGCACGATCCTCCCTTCAATCACGTTTTCCCCGTCTTCTCTCCTCGGCTCCGTCTGTTCATCCTCTGTGAAGCGAGGGATTGATTAATGTGGGGGGTGATTGGATTTTCTGTGACCGGCAGGTCTTATCGGCTTCTATGGCGCACTACGGCGGTTAGACGTGGAAAAGGAGAGAGGAAAGATGGAAATTCCTGCGAGCTTCCGATATACGCGAAGGACGGGTTCTCGCCTGGCAGTGTGGCACTGAAGCACGCCCGGCGAGTTGGCTTTCTCCGTCCTTCTCTTCCTCTCCTCATCCGTTCTTCGTCTTCACGTTCGCGATGGCATCGGCGATCGGGGAGGGGGTGACGTGGGAGGAGGATCTGGCGCGGCTGGTGTCGGAGACTGGGATCCGGTACAGGTACCCCGGCGATGACGGATTGGCGGGGGCGGGAGTGGGATATGGTGGCGCTGCCGAAGTGAAGGCCGCCGGGGGCGGGGACGAGGGCCGGTATCCCGCCGTTGACGGATTGGCGGGGGCGGGAGTGGGGTATGGCGGCGTCGTCGACGTAAAGGCCGCCGGCGGGCGCGAGGAAGGATCGGCAGCGGCGGAGGAGTCTCTGAAGGACCAAATGGAGGGGTTCCTTAAGGCGTCGGGGGAGCTGCTGGTGGAGTTGGGGAGGAGTTGCAAAGACATCGCGCAGCAGAGTTTAGTAGGGATGGAGGATTCCCACGTCGTGAGAAATCTGAGGAACGTCTGCGTTTTTGCGGCCGCACGTTTGGAGTTCTTGAACGAGTACTTGCCCGAGGATCGGGATCCCGTGCATGCATGGCCCGTCATTATATTTGTCTTTCTCCTCGCTCTCACAGGTATCTTAGACATTGGTGCTCATTGTCCTACCCTTGCTCCTCTTCGTAGTTTGGGCCGGATTTCAATTCTCTTTTTAAATTCGGACAGAGGTAGATCCTAGATGACAGTGAATTTTGTTTGAGAACGAGTCCAGTTTGAGAAGTTTGAAACGTAAACTACAAACTGAGTTCTCAATGCCAATTTTAGCAAATTTAGTTTGCCGTAAGATCGTTTCTTGCGTTTTAGCGCTTAATTTATTTATAAGCGACCGTGGATCTCTCACTTCCGTCACTACGCACAGTAAGAAATTTGTATACATGGAAAATGTAGACTAAAGAGTGACAGAAGACCAACATCTAGATCCTGTGACTTGTTTTATGTGGTTTTCTGAGCATCACAACTATACATGCCTTATTTCTTATTCTGATATTCTCCCTTGAAGTGTCAGCCTACCCTTTTTTTCACATCGAGTCCCACTTGTGGCTCGTCAATATCATTCTTGTTCACTAGAGAGGGATTATGCTAGCAAATTATGACCCGCTGTCTGTATTCTTTGTTTTAGTGGAACCTCTAGATAATGATATAAATTTTATTCGTGAAAAATGCTTCACCTAGTTGTGTTGATTTCTTATTCGAGAAAATTATGACCCGCTTCAGTTTCTGTGTTTGAGTTTTCTTCCTTTGGCGTCTAGCCTACCATTCGTCATATATACAGTACTCTCTCACCTCTAACTCCCAGCTCAATGATTCGTCACATTATGAATTATGTCTCCCATTAGATATGTGCACCTCCATAAGCTAAAGAGACAAATAAATCTAGAGAAATATAGTGGGCTACAATGATAGGGCAGTACTTTATGTTTTTTGATGTCTGATCCTTTTTTTCAATGGATAAATTCATGCAGCATTATTTTTAGGCGCTGAAAATCAAAGTCCTAAGGAGCTACCTAAGAAGGTGTACATACATCCTCCTACTGCTTCTCACATCCGACTTCCAGATGGAAGGAACTTGGCATATAATCAGCAGGGTGTTCCAGCCGAAAGGGCTAGGTTTTCTATGATTTCTCCACATTCTTTTCTATCTTCCAGGCTCGCGGGTAAGACGTTTTCGCAATGACAGGTGACTGATTCAAACTTGAGATGTTTTAACCGAAAGATGTTATGGAACAGGAATTCCTGGCATCAAAGAATCACTGTTGGAAGAGTTTGGTGTCCATTTGGTGACTTATGATCTTCCTGGCTTTGGTGAGAGCGATCCACATCCCAGTAGAAATCTCAATTCCTCAGCCATGGATATGCTATATCTGGCAAATGCTGTGGGCATTTGGGAAAAGTTCTGGGTAGTGGGTTATTCAAGTGGAGGAATGCATGCATGGGGTGCCCTTCGATATATTCCCAGCAAAGTTGCAGGCATGTCTTTTTATACACAACTCCTTTTCATCACATTTTGATTCATATTTAAAGGCTATTTAAGTTTGTTTTTTAAAAAATGAGGAAAATGCATGTCTTGTATTGGCGTATGGATACCATTTAGTTTGACACTCATATAGAAAGTTTTATCTCTGTTTCTGATTGCGACACACACGTGAACGTACACACCTTTTCCTTTGGTTGACTCGGTGACTCGAAGGATTAAAATGATGGTAGAGTGGGCCAGTTCAAATGTAGGTATCAGAGGGCACTTTAGGTTGTTTCCTGGGGGTTCAGGCATGGAATTCTCGGCATTTCTGGACTTTCGAATCTTCCTGTATTTATCAAAGGCCTGCCTTCTGAACGTACCATTCCATATTAGAAGGAAGTCTGCTGAAACAGGAACTAGTGATAGTCAAAGAGTAAAATGTCAGTTGAATTCTTGTCTTTTTGGGCGCCGTGTTCATTTCCTGGCATCAGGCACTTTTCCGAAAATTTTAATAGTTTTTTTCGTTTTTCAGCTACTACGGTCTGAAGGCGTTGCTCTGTTCAAATGCAGATTTCAAGTCGCTAGTAGTGTCTAGGTTTACTTTCTCTCCAAGTTTATCTTATCCCCACATTGCTCTTCTGCTTTCATTTGGAAACCTGTAGGAACCCAGAAATAAGAATAAGATTCAACTTTGAGTTTTTAGCATTAAGCGGCATTTTTGTTTTGTTACAGTGAGGAAACTCTTCCCTTGACATTTGGAGGGCTGGTCGATTCCTTTAACGTTCTGTAGTGTTGGTTTAAAAGTCAAAATGAAATTATTTTTATAAAAGAATCATGTGTAACAGCAGTTCTTTCACCAGATATCACTTGTATATGGACATTGTGATTTGTTTATAGTTGCAGATGCTAGTGAAGGTCAACATTTTCCTTTTCCCCTTGGAGCAATGATCATGACATGATAAAATAATGATAAAGAATCATATTTAATAGCAGTTCTTTCACCAGATATCACTTGCGTATGGACATTGTGATTAATTTATAGTTGGCAGGTGCTTGTGAAGGTCATTATTTTCCTTTTCCCCGAGGAGCAATGATCATGACGTGATAAAATGGTGATATAGACTTCTGTTGTCGCCATATGATTTATAAGATGAATTCCTATTTGCAATACATTTTTTTAGTGTTCAATTGAGAAAACATCCATAGTGTCGTATTTGATTTTTGGCTGTTGCATATTTCTTTTTGTTTCTAACTCACAAGATCTCGAAATTTCAGGTGCGGTCATGTTTGCTCCCATGGTTAATCCATATGATGCGAGCATGACAAAAGAAGAGAAATACAAAACCTGGGAGAAGTGGAGCTCAAAAAGAAAATTATTGTACATTTTAGCTCGGAAGCTTCCTTCCTTTCTTCCCTATTTTTACTCCAAAAGCTTCTTGTCTGGGGAGCATGGAGAACCTGAAAACATGTTATTCTTGTCCTTGGCAAAGAAGGTATTTACTAGATAATTTCCTTCCCTTTTTCGCAGCTGATCCTATACCCATCATCATCCCCTTGTCAAGCTAGTGGTTATTTTTGTTTTAATTCGGATTCTGTTGTTGCTACCAGTGGTGGCTCGTAAGGGGAATTTTCTGCAGCTAAAAAATCTTTTTGTGATCACAGAGTTATTAGTCATTAATTGTTCAGCTTCCAACGTGATAAAATCGTTAGATCGGTTAAAATCTCCTTTTTCCATTAATAGACATTTGCGATTGATTTGATGATGGAGATTGGGGTTACACCAAGGTTCCCGCAAAGCATCCAAATGGTTTGGAGGAAGTATCTATGGCCATACAATAATATAAATGATAGAACTCGATGCCTAGGCTTTGTACCATGTCATTTAGGGGTCTTTCATCATGATATGTGGATCAAACGACAAAATGAGCCGAAGTGAATTAGTTGTGCATTGCGATCTAATAGTTGTTTATGTTCCTTGCCTACTAGAAATTCTATGCTACAGATTAAAACGGTTCTCGTTCTATTTATTTCTCTATGCAATTGACGCCACAGTACTGTTGCTGGACGACTCGGCAATTACTAGGCCTTTCCTAATCCTCCAAGTTGTTTTCTCACTTGTCCGATGGTGGGTTTCCCTGGTGGCCATTTTCCATCTGGTTGAAGTTATAACGCCTTACTCCTGTGGACTTTTCACTCAGAAAAAAATGCTTCTTCCTACTTTTACGTGCTGTCTTGTAAACATTTGCACTTCCTGATTAATGTGCTCTTATAAATTCTTTATCTAGTCTGACTTCTGGCCTGCAAATATAGACATTAAGTGAGCTAAGTGAGCTACAGGAGATATTAACGGATTTTTGGAAACCCTTGTGGAGAAAGTCGATTCTCGGTTTTGCTTTGATATGATTCGATGGATCAACAAGGAAAGATAAAGCTGCTGCTGCGCTTTTTAATTTATTGGTCAAATGGAGCTTTTGGTCAAATGAAGCCATGGGTACCAATTTTTATGTCATTTCTGCGTGGCGTGAAAAAAACTGTTTTGTCCGTATTTAGTAGTTATCCAAGAAAACAGGCTTTGGTTTTGGGTCCAAAAGCCGCTTCCAATGGAACTAGGACACTTTCAACTACGTCGGCCATATGAACCTCAGTTCAATGGCTGAACTAAATGAGCTGAGCGATTCGAGTAGATTCTTTCTTGGCTTTTCTAATTCAATGGGGGGGTACCTTTTTTTGATCTGTTGGTCAGAGGTTGAGCCTGCTGGTTCCTTCAACCATTAACCAGGTCGGATGTCAATAACATCGAAGTCTTGAACAGGCTTTTTGTTCCTTCTCGGTTTCTTGCCGTTGTTCCTACTCTTTATCTATACGCTATTCCATGTCTGTGTTATTCTATTTTGTGATGTTCCTGTAATGGGATTGCCTGTCGCTTGATACAACGCCCTTCTTAGGAAAATGTAAAGCTACGCGTTCCTGATTATTGTGTTGCCATAACAGGATAAAGCATTGATGGGCAAGCCTTTTTTCAAAGAATTCTGGGAGAGGAACATGGAGGAATCAGTTCGGCAAGGGAATTCAAAGCCATTTGTGGAGGAAGCGATTCTGCAAGTGTCGAGTTGGGGCTTCGACTTAGCTGAGCTACAGGTGCCGAAAAACCCCGAAGGGAACGGCCTCCTAAAATGGCTGAAATCTTTCTACCCCGTCGCTGAAAGGGAATGGACGGGCTTCACGGGGCCCATACATATCTGGCAGGTGCGTACTCACTGCCACCGTCTGCTCCACTCTATTTTTTTTTCTCATGCCCGCCAGAACTTCTCCTTGTCAAAGAGAACCATCTATTTTTTTTCCCTTTTTGGGGAGGCCCTTACCCTTTGGATAAACCTCTCATGCTCAAAGAGAATCATATTATCTTAACAACAGAGGGCCATTGCATATTTTTCTCCTTTATTTCCTCTGTGGGGTGGGTGGTTCTAAGATCCACACAGTTCGGAGAGGATGATCGACTTCATCATGTCATTTCCCAAGGGTCCCAAAATGGCAAAGATCTTATTCTACGTGGAGTCTGATGTGCCTCCATCTTCCATGCGCTGTGCAGGGGATGGACGATCGGGTTGTGCCGCCGTCGACGGCCGACTTTGTGCGGCGCGTGCTGCCTGCAGTAACGGTGCATAAACTCCCCGGCGAAGGTCATTTTTCTTACTTCTGCTTCTGCGATGAATGCCACAGGCAGGTCTTCTCCACCATTCTGGGCGTCCCTCGGGGTCCTCTTGACACCGCGGCTGAGGATCAGACAGCATCCGACGCCCCCGCGGAGGAAATAACCGGCTCCCACCATTCGGGAGACATATGAGCTGCAGCCATGGAAATTTTGACTCCGTAAAAAATCTCTGCTTCATGGTTGACTTTTTTTTTTTCCTTTTTTTCCTGGGGGCGGTGGGGTTACACTTGTAAATACCAAAGTGAATAACAGGGGTCGGGGGAGGTACCACAGTGTAGAATTCAATGTATTCTTTTCCTTAAAAAGGATAAAATCCCGTCTTGGGCTACTCTACTGATATTTCATAGCATTCCTGTGATCTCTGAGGAGTTAGGCAAGAAGCAGGTTTGGGTTTTCTCACGAACCCGCTCTGGATTAATCACCTTCTCTTTTTAGGAAAGTTTATCAATAAACGTATGGACAAAATATACATATATATATCTATATATATTGCCCGAGAATAGCATCACTTTTGACGGAGGAAACAAGTTACCAGAATTGCATTGAAGTGTTGACTGTCTGTGGGTCCCTCAAGGACCCCGCCGTGGATCGGCAATCCAACGGTCGGGGAGAAGTCGTAGGGTGACCATCGACGAGGGCCCAACGTGGTATGAGGTTTTCCAGATCCGGTGTGGACGGATTGCAACGTGGACCAATCGAATCTGATGAGTATGTTTAGCGTGCAAATCGGTAAGCATGGAGCGAAGTCGTTGATCTTTATTCCCTTTCCTGTTCATGGGACCGTTGGCGGGGAGCTCGAGAATGTCATCTCACGTGTAGGAGCAGAGCTTCGCCACGACAAATGGACCAATGGGAGCTTCGCGTAGACGGGAGGGGCAAATCAGAAAATTTCGGACTTATTCCCACATCTATTCAGATGCAGATATTATCATTAATTAATATCCTGAATTATTGTGAAAACCTTCACGATGTGTGATTAAACATTTTAAAACTATTTTAATAATAGTAAAATCACATATGATAATTGTAATACGATTATAATGTTTCTTAAAACAGAAGCCCTAGGAGAATCTATATTATATATATACCCACGAATAACGTATCCTCGGAGTTTTGAGGTCAGAGAGGGAGGGAGAGCGTGGGGCGCGTTCGGGAACGATGGCCGCGCGAAGAAGAGCTTCTCCTTCGGTGGCTTCAGATGGTGCAGCGCAGGCTCCAGTGGACGTTCGCCCTGTTCCAGGGGATGAACTTCCTACCCTTGCGCCCCCAAAGCTCGCCCTGATCCTCTCCTTGGCGGCGGCGTTCTTCATCCTGTACTTCTACCTGGTATTCTATGTTTACGACATCGAACCCGCGCTTAGACGATCGATCGCTATCAATGCGGCTATGAGCTTTGGGGGGTTCTTGGTGGCTCTCCGTTCTATTCCGGTGGCCGCCAGGTACCTGCTTAAGCGGAACCTCTTTGGGTACGACATCAACAAAAAGGGCACTCCTCAGGGTACCGTTAAAGTGTGAGGACCCTTTCTTATCATTCAGTGTTCTATATTTATTAGGAATTGCGCTGGGTGAGACTGCCGTGTTTTTTGGGTTTTGGTGGGCGGCCTTAGACTATTTTCAGGTGTGCTCTCCAAGCGAGATTTTAGAGAAATCTTCGTCATTCTTTATGAACTATTAATTTTATTTCCTCCATATTTTCTGTTGATGTCAAACGGTCGTGTTCAAGATGATGTTACGCGTTGCATTTTCCTTTTTTTTTTTCCTTCCCTTGCTTTGACAATTAATCAGCCTTTTTTCTCAAAATTTTGCTCTGCCTTTGGCTGTTGTGCTTTGATAAATTAGCATAATATTTTCAATGCTTATAATAGTTTCTATAAGTTACACTTTCAGCATACTAAGCAGCAGAAAATAACACCGTTTTGAGATAAAATTGGGTTTCTTTCTAGGGCCTGTGTCAGCTGGATGAAAAAAGTTTGAATGTTTGTGGAATGCTTTATATTTACTTATATGTCCAGGACAGCTTCATGTTATGCTGTTGCTAACTTTTAATTATATATGTATTTTTTTTCTAGGCCTGAATCTCTAGGCATCGTGATTGGGATTGTTTACTTGGTTGTCACGATTCTTTTTCAGCAATTCAACTTCACAGCAGACTCCAATGTATGTCTCCTCTTTTCTCTTGTGTTTTTATGTTCTTTCCGATGATTAAGGTGCATACAATTTCAGGAAAGAATTGCACCCCAGTTTGACGGATTAATGCATATTCTGTGGCATAAAGTGAAAAAATCTTGGCTCTGTCTACAGAATTTGGTATTAAGAGTACAGTCTCCTGATGTATTTTTCTCAGTGTAATCATTCAGTAGATAAATATTGGTGGTAGATTATCAGGAATATTGATTTGATTTCAGTTTTCTCGCCTCCTAATTATGATAAAGGATGTCAGATGATTTCCATGCTCAATGTTTACAGAACTATATGGTGTGATCGGATGAAGAGGAAGTTCAGGCTTTATCCTTATAATAATTGACCGGGGGGTATAGTTAACTTGTCTAACCCCTACAGTTTCATGATTTTTTCTAATGCTCAGATATACTAATCAGGTCTTTGCGTGCTTGTGTTCCTGTTTCATTAATTTAATAATCTCAATTGACTAGGATTATCCTGTGTATTTAGAAATAGTTTATTTAGAAAAATAATTGTGACGACAACCGGGTTTGTTTGTTTTTTGATAAGAGCAAAGGCAGTGCATAAATTTGCATTTGAGCTAATGGTTGGGCATGATTTCGATCTTCCAGTGGCTTGTTGAGTACAATGCAGCGTTAGCATCCGTATGCTTCATGATTCTGCTTGGCTTTGTGGATGATGTTCTTGATGTTCCCTGGAGAATGTATGTTACGTTTTTCGTTGCTTGTGATCTCAAATTGTCTCCATTTCGAGTTTATTGGTTGCCTTTTCTTTTTTCTTATTTTTCATCTGGTTAATTGTGGAACAGAAAGCTGCTGTTGCCCTCATTTGCAGCACTTCCATTGCTGATGGCATATGCTGGTCATACAACAATTATCATACCAAAACCAATTATTCCTTATGTTGGAGTGAAGATTCTTGATCTAGGTAAGGTGTAATGTAATTATTAATTATCTGATAATGAGCTGGAGTCGAGCGGTTACGTATGTAATGTTTCAAATGCCTTGAATGTTATGGTATTCACGGGAATGGGGAATATTATTTAAATGCTGAATCAATTTGACAAAGTCGTCGTGAATATGCCTGAATGAGATTATGTCCGGAAAATAGGCTCTATTGCATCCAGCGCAACAATATTAGTCATCATACTGTGCCATAAGCAACATCGGGAAATGCAAAGGATATTATAGGTTGTATGGAACTAATGCATATCCTCGTTGACTTTGGGGTTCGCATATCCTCGCTGCTCTCAAAATTGTCTCTACTTCCAATGCAACTACTTAAAATAGTCCCCTATATTTGTTTCATCTTTCACTCGTATTCAAGTTCATGTAGTGTAACAAGGATTGACTTGCAATAGCTTATTTCAACCCCCAGCAATATTTGGGCTCGTTGTCACTTAATCCTATTGTCATTTCTCGAAATACAGATTTACTAGGTATTTTAGGTATATGATTGCACCACTATGCTGGGCTTTTAGAGGTCAAGGGAAGCTTGGAGGTTGTAGCACTTCTAGAAAGTGAATGACGATTTTCAGGACAAATTGATTGATTTGATATTGTATTATTGTCTTAGTTAAAAGCTCATTTGATGAGCTATTTGTAGAGCCCAAAAACTCGTTTGGAATTCAAACGAGTGAGATCTGATCAGTCAAAAGAAAAAAAAGGAGACCTTTTTGGTCGGGAATGAGTTTACTTGAAGGAGAATGATGGAGTAAACAGTGAAAAGGTTGAAATGAAAGTCTTAAAAATGCCGAGCATGGTAAAGCCTAGAAATCTGATTTATAGTCGTCGTAGCAGTTGTCACTGATATTGCGTGCAAATAACTGGCTCTGATTTTACAAATATTATCAACGATGAATACCATCCAAAGATTGATTGGAATACTGGTGTATTGTCTGTTATTTTTCTTTAACAAACAAATGAAATGTACTTATTTATATACTTCATATTCGTAGCTAAACATGCACTCTAACTGGATTGTCTGTACATTCAGCTGAATCAGCTACAGAAACTTTAATCTAGATGTGAGAAGGGGAGGTTCTGAGTGCTATGTCACGGGCGGCAAAACCTAAAACCCGAACAGGAAGATGGAAAAATAAGACGCTAATTTCATCAACATTTGGGTCTGGTATTATATCAGACCCATATTACAGGGTTTGAGTGGGATTAGTATGGTGGTTTGTCACTTAAGTACTAAAGAAAGATTACAATAAATAAAGAAAAAACAACTGCAATTCATTTCGACAGGAGGGTAAGTGGGTGATTGAACAGACATACTACGGAGGAGTGTTGTTCATTATGCCAATGATATGTGAGACAGTGATATATGAGACAAAACGAGGGATAAAGGCTGCTGGTAAGGTGAGGATAATGTTGGAAAATCAGACTTATCGTGCCAGAGCTGGGAACCGTCTCCTTTGGATGAATTTTCACATGCTCAACAACTGTGCTGGTTCAAGATTTACCTTTTTGAGTGATGGGGTGCATGCATGAACGCATGTCATTCTTGAAATACTTACTATGTGGAAATTCATGTAAAATACTAGACCATTATAACTTGAGCTGCTTATTTGAAAAAAAAAATCATATATTTATCATTACTGTGAAAGTAAGAATGTGTGATATTCGCTGGTATAAAGATTTCAGAATTAAGATTGTGTGGCAATGAGAAAAAAAATTTAGGCCGGATTTCTGGTTCTCATCTGATTCAGCAATTTTCATATTAGTTTTTTGGACTCTCTGGTAAGGAGAATTTATCGTACACTTACCATTACGCTGCTATGTTATACTTAACATGGTCGGGTCCATTAAATCTGACTTGCTGGAACAAGCATATACTTACAAAGGATGAAGAGATAAATAGAAAGACAGCTATTACAAGAGGGGACAATGTATATGTGATCAAGTTTCTCTTAAACCCAGCAGAATCGCATTAAAAAAAAAAATCTATCAGCCACGCTGGCAGATCAGTGAGTTTTATCAATGCTATCTATGTTGTAATTGCTACAGACCCATCATGATAACCCTTCGCTCATTTGGCCGCAAAATACTGGCCACATGTTAATAGTGTTTGTATCCCAGACTTTCTACCATATGATGCTACTTTTAGTGGATGATGCTTTTATGTGACTAGGGTATGACTCTGTGAGGCAGAAGAAAATACTGTTTTCTGTGACTGCATTGCAAACCTTTCCAATGGACAAACGCATACAATGACATTAAGGGTTGTGCTCTTTCATATGGGTTTAGACTATGTTGTATGATTAGTTTCTCTTCTTTCGACCTTCCTTTACTAATGTCATCTTCAATCCTTTCTGTATTACTGGAACCGATTAGAATTCATTGGCATTCCATTCTTTTGGGCAGGGGTGATATACAAACTATACATGGGTATGTTGGCAGTATTTTGCACAAACTCAATCAACATCCACGCTGGGATAAATGGCCTGGAAGTTGGGCAAACTGTTGTTATATCTGCTGCTGTAAGAACAAAGTCTTTTCCTCGGAGTTGTAAAAGGATTGATTTTTTTTAGTCAGCATGATCTTTCATCATTACAGAATTGATGATTGATTTTAGTCCGACAATAACCTGTTATTGTGATGCCAGGTTTTGATTCATAATGTTATGCAAATTGGTGCTTCAGATGATCCCGAGTATAAGCAGGCCCATGGATTTTCTATTTACCTTGTGCAGCCATTGTTGGCTACATCCCTGGCATTATTCTCTTTCAATTGGTACAGTGCTAAGACGACATACTTTGATGATTCAATTATACAACCTATTGGATTCCATCTGCTGATTGTTCACATTAAAATCACAGGTATCCTTCGTCAGTTTTTGTTGGTGACACATACACGTACTTTGCGGGGATGGCATTGGCTGTTGTTGGAATACTGGGCCATTTTAGGTCAGTATCTCCATCGCTCCCATCATTCAAATTAATCTGCAACTATTCTGTCGTATTTATCATCTCCAATTTTTCCTGATTCAAATTGTGTGAATGCGTGCTTCAAATTTAGACTTGGGGGACCAGGCAACATGGAGTATGCTACTTTAGACATTGAGATGGTATCTTTTGTTAGGCTGGAAAGTTGGTTCCCTTTCTTTCATGGTCGTCAGTGTCTTTTTAGGATCAATTCTGCCCACACTGAATACCTGGCACTGTGGGGAGGCGGCCTGGGGATTGGATTAAACCTCACCGGGCCCCTGCGGCATGACTTTACTACCAGACTAATTGGCCCAGCATAAAACCACTGATTAATTACTCTGGAGTTTCAATAAGAATCATAAACAGCACGTATTTATTCAATAAGAATCATAGACGAGGAAACATGAAATAACAAAGCAGCACGTATTTATTCATCTTAATTATTAAACTTGGGCCTTGTAAAGTTGTGTATTTTTTTCACATCCCTGTATTTCTGGATTATATTCCTGGGGTTTATTGATATCTATTTTGGTTTTACGTGCAGTGAAACACTCCTGTTATTCTTCTTGCCGCAGGTTTTGAATTTTCTTTATTCATGCCCTCAGGTGTGCGTAAACACAATTTTTTTTCCCTTTTATCTCTCTGGATTTCATGGTGAGAGGATCCTTTCTCTTCAAAAGCTTCTAATTCTGCATCTTTCTTCTAATTCTGTACAGCTTTTCAAAATCATTCCGTGTCCGCGGCACCGTTTACCGAGGTAAATATATCAAATGAAACACCTTGTTCAGAGTCCAAACCATTCTAAATATTCCATGCAATATTAAACATTTTATTTTTCAACTCAGATTCGATCCTAAGAGCGGGTTGCTCACTGGCACAAAAGATGGCACCCTTGTAAACCTATTTCTCAGACTGTTCGGTCGGTGCACAGAAAAGTCACTCTGCATCAGGCTTCTGGTTTTCCAGGTAATCGTTTTCCTGCAGCTAAACTATGCCACATTTTTTTTTTTTCTGTTCAATAGGAAGCGGTGGGATGATCAGCAATCCTGATCAAGCCCACATTGTTCAGCAGCATTCTCGTGGACCCACTTGATTCCCTAAGCTTTATTTTGGTGTATCGATCCTTAGATTTCCGGGAAGAATGGCCACTCCTCTCTGTCCTCTACAAATTAACCATCTTCCCTTGGTGCATTGATCCTTACCCAGATTTCAGGAGTAGAATCACGGCTGCTTCACCGAAAGATCCCCCCTTGCTGTTCTCTACAATCCAATTATCTTCTTTCTCGTGTATTAGCCCTTTCATGGATTTTAGGGGTGCAATTACTGCTATTTTCCTGAACGATCTCCCTTTTTTTGGTATCTTGATCCCTGCCCAGATTTCTGGGATGAAATTATTCCTTGCCCTTCTCTACAAAATTAATCATCTTCCCCTTGGAATATCAATCTTCGCACAGATTTCAGAGGCAGAAGTGATGAAATTTTATTCCTTGCCCATATCTTCCCCTTGGACTATCGATCCTCCCTAGCTGTCATCTACAGCATAATCTTCTTCTTTTCGGTCAATTGTTCCTTGCCCAGATCACCGGAGCGCAATTTATACTGTTTTCTGGCAGATCCCCTCCTTCTTACCGTTGACTGCAAGTTAATCTTCTGATGAATGCTGGCAGGCTCTTTCATGCCTCTTCTGTTTCTGGCTGAGGCACGTTCTTTCCGGCTGGTACAAGTGACGATGCAGCAGGAGCAGGAGCAGCAGTGCCCAATTTTCCTCACCGCATCCCCTTCAGAGGTCGGTCATGGCCTCATGAGTTCATTGATCTTGGCCTCTGAGATAGAAGAAGACCCCTGTTGACTGCCCCCCTCCCCCATGAAGGTCAACCCTACGGAGCCCCTTCTCACCGAATCCAATTCCTGACAGGCTCTGTTTGATGGGCAGATTTTCTTGATCCAGCTACGGTTTTTTTTTTTAATTTTCTTCTTTGATTGAAGGGTAATATATATGAAAAATTACGGTGACATTTATTGAATACGTGTACTTTTAGAATCGGCGGAATCGTCTCGAAATCTGGCATGCTGCCCGCGCCTTGTAGAATTAGATTTCCGGGAATCATCTCCAAACGGGGGTGGGGGGGTGGGGGAAGAGAAAGTGGACAACTTCCACACGCCGAAAAGTCGGTCGAGTTTTGTTTGTGGGCCCAGTTCGGGATTAGGATCCGATATCGTCGGATGGGCTTGGTCGTTGAGAGAACCGGTAAGTTCACCGATAGTGACCGTATCTAAAGCAGCGGGCAACCTTCCAAGCTTGCGGCGACCCTGTTATGCGGACCCGAGGGCAAGAGTGAACTGAATTTAATTCGTTGGTCTCACGTCCGCCGGCCCCCTCGGCGCAACGGGGCTGCAGGTTCCCCGGCCTGCAGTAACCCGAGGAAAACCGAGGGGGGGCCGGTGGAGGTGGAGAGAAAAGGCGACAGAAGAGACAGCGGGATCGATCGAGTGTCCTCCATAGCTGCGGGGTCGGGTGTAATTGCATCAGCAGCAGCCTCCACCGGCGTATCAATCCCTCGTTTCATCATCTTCCGCTCCCTTCTATCTCCCCCAGTCCATCTCTCCACTTTGCGTTTCTAGGGATT
This sequence comes from Spirodela polyrhiza, assembly GCA_024713555.1. Taxonomy (NCBI): domain Eukaryota; kingdom Viridiplantae; phylum Streptophyta; class Magnoliopsida; order Alismatales; family Araceae; genus Spirodela; species Spirodela polyrhiza. The sequence goes on along the minus strand of CM046529.1, from coordinate 9,723,241 downwards.
TATCTCTGGCCTCGGCCGTGGCCGTGATGTTCGTGAAGCTATAGGGTACCTGTTGGACCTGGGGATATTACTGCTGGATTTCATTTCTTAGCGGCATCGTCGCCTCTCGCAAACGGGAAGCTTTTTTCTCTATACTGGGGGAGATAGAGCTGAGTAATTTGGTGCCTTGAGACGTTGAGATTCGCTTCAGGGGTTCTTGATTCGAATCGAATTATAGTAGATAAAGAGATCAGTGTTTGTTCTTCTGGAGCGCCATCCAACTGTTGGTCACCTTGATCTTTTGTCTCTCTCAACTTCGAACAAATGGATATGGTTTCCAGTTGCAAGGTACTGCTCCCTCTTCCTGGGTTCACTTTCTCATGTTTTTGCTTCTGGTTCTGCTATGGAAAATGATACCGTATGCTTTTCTAATAATTTAATCATTTATGAGACGTTGAACTGTTCCATGATGGTCTTGCGTGAGACCCGTCATTTCCTTATTTTTTGAGTGTACTTTTTGAATGGTTTTTTTTCACTGGCAGGCAATATGCCTGTGTTAAAATTGTCTGAGAGTATGAACTTGAAGCATTTTTCTCAGACATTTTCCTCTTACTCAGACATAGACCCAGATTTATGCTGATTGGAGCTTGTTGAAAAATTCTAATAGAGGGTGTTCGATTCAGGGTTTTAGGTTACATTCATGTGCTGTTTTATCTACGAATCTCCTGGATGAGGATTTTTGCGTGTTAGCCTCAATTTAAAAAAACTGGTCCATGTTGAAAATAGTCACGCTGTGAATATATATCTATGGAAATAAGCAGTATAGTGCGTTAGAGTTTGTACTTGTGCATAAACGAAATGAACCGGGTTGCTTCAATTGCCACTTAAATGAGGCTACCTTTTTCTACCCAATAAATCTCTTTTAACGATCAACGGAAATGGAAATCAGAATTGCACTGCTTTTGACCTGGTTCTACTTCCACTTATGTATTGAGTCAAGAAATGGTTAGTCCCTTTTGTTTGTAGCCAGTTTTGGCTGTTTCTGATCTGATCCTGTCATTGTTTCTGTTCAAATTTGGTTCTGGCCTCGTAGACTCAAAGTGACGAAAAGGCATGGTGGTTGGATGGATTATGAAATTAGATTGACGAGCTTGATTGCCCGTCGTCTGAAATTACAGAGTGTATGATAGTGCTGTCTTGGAGCTAGACTAGATAAATAAGGCCTTCAGTTAAGAGTAATTGTGAAAATTGAAAAAATACTCTGGATAGTTAGAAATTGAAAAAAATGAGGAGATACGTTCTCAATAGCTTCGACATTTAAGTTCATACGTCCCTGTGCAGGGCATCCCTTATGTTCCTACTCAGGAGATGTATTACGCAAGTTTTCTATCTGCTGTTATTATAATATAGTTTGGGGTGAGAATTTACTGAAGGGGTGTTACTTGTACGTGAAGCGATCACAGTTCATCAACATAAACTGGCCTGGACTGTGTATAACTATGTAATTTATATATTAACTCAAGCCATCCAATTTACGAAATGCATAGTCTCACAACGTGATAATTGTATCATAAAAAACCTTTGAGCCATGAGATCTTTCCGCTCGATCTTAACATCCCGTACACTTTCTTGCTAATGAAAAGTATTAGGTGTGTCAGGTTCTTCAGCCTTAATTTTCCATCCAGTGTGTGCATTCTCAATATCTTCACATACCTTTTCCAAAAAACTCCTCAGCTTTGTGATAATCTCTGTCACGAAACTTCTTAAAAGGAAGAAGCATTATAGTATAGTCCATTCTGCATCTTATTATGTGCCTCTATAAAGTTTTTCGGATTCACAACTTACTTCATTTGTTACTTAATCGGCATGTTTATGTGCTGCTGATATTCTTGCCATTCAGAGCATAATTTCCATTTTTATTGGACTTGTGGGAGTGCCTCTGGCTTTTCTTCTCTTTTTTCTTCTTGCTGTGTCAACATAATGCGATGTAAAATGATGATTATTTCTATATCCATGAAATGCTTACTGCGAGAATAGTTCACCAATTGCTTAGTTTTATTAGGTTCTCTTGTAGTTTTTTTTGGTATGTGACATGCCCTTGGGATTATGGAAGAGGACTCAAGGGGAAAGCCTTAAACTTGACAGGAAATCGGGTTTGATGTAGAATTATCGCTTTGTGCAATGTTCCCTAGGAGTTATGTGGTAGGAAACGAGGGAGGGGCCTTATATCTTGCATTTGATTGGCGATGGTGGATTCCGTGGATATATTGATATATCATGTCGAATCCCGCTGCCTCACTGCATAGGGATTTATGTCTATTATCAACTGTGAGCGTGAGGGTTTAGGTTGATGCCAGGGTACGGTTCAGAATCTTAGATGGCAAGAAACCAGAACCGTTTATTTTCAGAATGTCTCTACCCTTCTGTTCTTGCTACAATAGTAAGATGTATGCCGCTGTACCTTCATTGTAGATTATGCGTTGTGTTGTGCATAGTTTCTCCGTTGGTGAACAGTTTGACACTGCTCCTTGAAATAACGGAGTCAATGGATAGCTTTACGACTAAATTGCTTTTTTCCCTGCAATATGCTTACATACTTTAGACATCGTAAGTTGAAGCTTATTATGGTCCTAAATCATTTGATCTTGTCAGTGTTTTGCAATTGAACTGCAGCTCATAACACTATCAATGAGTCTGCTTGTATCATGTAAATTGTTTTCTGTAAGGCTACATGTTAATATACATGCGAATGTTCAACCTATTTATAAGAAGAATATCTGAAGAGTCAACTGTGGTGCAAGGTGTATTAGAGTTTGCTTCTTTAATATTATCTTTATATTTGATAATTTCGTTTCATACGGGGGGTCAGTTGGTAAATAAAAATGTTCTATGCTCACTGTATGATTTGTTTTTGTATCTAGTTCTTTAAGGTTAACTGTATGGTGTTTATTGACACCAGGCCTTTTTCAAATTGTTTTGTCGACGGCTTTTTTTATAGATTACATGTAAAATGGTTTTCAGGATAAATTGGCATACTTCCGCATTAAAGAGCTTAAGGATGTTCTAACACAGCTTGGGGTTCCAAAACAAGGAAAGAAGCAGGTTTGTCTCTTGGGTTGTTCTCTTTTTCGGGCATCTCACCTTAGCCTTCTGCTGATGTGAATAAATTCCTTTTTTAGCGGTTACTGTCAGGTGCTTATTCGGTACCGTCCATCAGGGTTAACGGTGGACTAAGCGCTATCTTCGGTTTTGATTTAATTGGCACTAGTTGTACATCTTCCAACTCCATCAACGGGAATTGGATACATGCTCCTGTTATTCTTTGATTACGCGCCAGATCGTGTGGACTTTAATCTTCGGGGTCCCCAGAAAGGAAATATTGATAAGACAGGAACATTGTGCTTGCCCCCTAGTGCCTTTTGACTTCTGTTCTGTAATTGACCCCACTCCAAGCTTCATAAGTAATTTACTGAACTTGAAGAGAGGAGAGATTTAATTAAAATCTAAAGAGAATATAAAATCCAACGACGATGAAAACATCCCCCAGATTTTCATTAAGTCATTTATAAATGGGTTGTTAATCCTTTTACGACTGTAAGCTTGGAATAGTTAGGCAGTTAAATTCCAATGCCCTGACAGCCGAATCGTTTACGGTTCCCAAAACTGGTGATGTTATTTCATCTGACCAGTCTATGGCAAACATACCGTTTGCAGATTGCATATGGTTGGAGGGTTTTCTCTGATTTCTTTTGCCAGGAATTAATCGTCATTTTCACAATTAGTTTCATGGATCCATCACTATTTTCCTCTCCAGGCATTAAGTTCTGATGGAAAGTAGGAGGACAGGTGAGAGAATGGAAATAAATGAAGGAATAATGAACTTTTACGATGCATTCGGTGGTTTCTTATATTTCCCGTAAAATGGATAGTACTTTCTCAGATGCTTTGGTGGTGCTTGGCCTAGGTTTTGAGATATTGCTTGATTCTATTTTGTACTTAATGCTTATAGTTTAGTCTTTTCCTTATGCAGGATCTCATTGAGAGAATTTTAGGACTACTGTCTGATGAACAAGGTATTGATTGATGGTAACTTGATGGAAAACATCTGATCTGATGAGAGTTGTACGGGCCTTAAATTGGCATTTTATTTTGCAGCAAATGCTTTTGATAACTCTTGAGTTGGTTTATTCCCTATAACTTACCCCTCATTGGTTTTTGTGATGGATAGGGCTTGCTAATTGCACGATTACTTGGATTGTGCGTTATAGCAATTTTTTGAATAATTGCACTCTTTAATTTGGAGTTTTTTCAACTCTTGTTGTTATTATGATATGTTTAGTTTATTTTCATTTTGATCGGCAAAGGTTTCATTGATTGATCTTACTGGCCACTGGGGAGAATCTTATGGTGGTCAAGGAACGGAAAGATTAATGAAAACTGGACAGCTGTAAAATTTTCCTTATGATACTCAAGTTTTTTTTGATAAATGAACAAGAACAAATGGGAAATCTTCAAATACATTGAAGAATCAACTATATCAGAGTAGTCATGCTGGAGCTGAGTGACATAGCTTCTTATTTCTATGTGGAAATTTTTGGTTGAAATCCTGCTTTCGTTGGCAAGGAAGGTCAGGAAGAAAGTCTGGGTATAAATTGTAAACAAAAAAGTCTACGAAGCGTTAAATTGTATCTAAATTTGGTGTGGGCATATAGTGATTTTATGATTGTCTATGCTGTTCTTTTAAATTGATGGCGTTCTGAAAAATGGTGCTTTTAGACGTATCTTATCCCTTAGCACGTAAAAGAGCTTAGTTCTTCTGATTCCTGGAGAATGGTCATCTTTGACGGAAAGCTAAAAATTAGTTGACTTCCTCATCTGTGGAATAGTGTTCAGTGCAATATCTTTAAATGATAGACCTTTCATGACGCTTGTGCATATCCAACGTGGTCAAAACTGTGTTTCATGAGCTGCTGCTAATATATTCAGGCACGAAAACCTTTCAATTTTATGCTTCGTCTTATTGTTATTTTTTGGATTTATGCCACTTTTTCATCGAATTTTCAGATTGCATATTTTGCTGACATCATCTCACTCTTTATCTTTTTTGCTGTGTCATTCATCACGTTCTGCCTTGCGTAGATAATTTTTTAAATAATAATAATAGTCTACCCAGAATAATATTTTTGTTCGGAATATCTACCCAGAATAATTAGAAATTTTCTGCAGTATTTGCTGTTTTTTAATAACTAAGACGCATTTATTTTATTGATTTCTTTGTTTTGGAGGCTATGAGCACGTTGTTAGGTTTTTGTGCGTCACGCATCTTAGCCTGGATTTTCCAAAATGTATGACCCCGATGGCTTATTTACCTTTTTTTGCGTTCAGTGTTAATCTGCTTCTGACACATCTTAGTTCTCTGCAATGGTTGTGAATGCATAGTGCGCATTTATATTAGCTCTTTGTAGTGGATTTGATATTATCCACCGTATTATGTATCGTTTTCCTTGTTCTCATCTCATGTTCGTTTTTTTTTTTTGGCATGTAGTTTCAAAATCTCAAAGCTGGGGAAAGAGGAATTCTATTGGGAAAGATGCAGTGGCAAAAATAATTGACGAGATACATAGGTAAACAGGACATTCGTCCTAAGCTTCTTAAAAACTGTCTATATATAATTGCATGCAACATACGTCTAATATAAATGAGCATATGGATGTGATATTTGACCGGTACATTTGTTTTTGCTTCATCTACTCATCTGTATGATGCATTCTTGTGTAGACAACTGGCTTTTTTTCCCCTTCGTGTGCAGCTTTCTTTTGTTTGTTTATGGTACTGAAGCTTGTTTTCCCTTTTGGATACTATCCATCTTTCTTGTTTATTCTAGCAGAAAAATGCAAGTTCCAGGATCTGCAGATTCGGCATCAAGAAGTCAAAGTGGCTCTGATTTAAATTATGTGAAACCAAAGGAAGAGCTTGATGATTCCAAGTTGGATATGAAGATCCGTTGTCTTTGCGGTAGTTCACTGGTTTCAGAATCAATGATTAAGGTCTATGTTTGGATTGTCTTATTTTAGAATAAAATCATATGCATTCATTCTCTAGTGAAGTAACTGTTGCTGGAAAAATTCAGATTTTGTTCGTATGCTTTTGGTTTCTGTTGTTGTGAATACCTCATTCTTGTTGCGTGATGCTAAAGTTCTTAAACACCAAATATTAATTTTCATAATTGAAGGGGGGGGATAATGAAACAGCTGACGTATATTCTACTGCGCCCAAGAATAATTTAATTCACTTTCGTTTGCTTAGTAAACCTGGTTTGGGTGGATTTTGTGCGAGTTATTACATTAAATACTTGAATACAGCTGATTGATATGTGCTTCTACTAAGGAATTAAAAGACGGAGGTAAGTTTAATACGAGATGTAGCTTTCAGCTTGACTGAGTCAATTGAAACAACATCATCATGGAGTTAAGGGATTGGCCTTCATCTTGTTCAATTTCTTTCTTGACTCTGAGGGGAGGCTTCCCTTCAGTCAGGAGCAAACGTCTCCTTCAACTATACAAGATTCCATTTGGCCTTGGCCGGTCTCTATTCAGTTTGAGGAGACCGTTGTCATCAGATTAGTTCCATTCAAGAAAAAATGGCATAGAAGTATTCTTTAGACAACTCTGAGAAACCGCAAGAGATACTGATAATTATAGCCAAAGTAGATGGTACTAGTTTAGAGAGGTTTTCTTTTCTCGTTTCTTGACATTATAATCTACTTTCTAAATTTATAGTTTCACGTCATTATACTGATGGTTACTCGTTCCATTTATTCTTGATAAGATTTTCATGACGTTTACTGATGATGTAATCACACTCTTTTTAGTTCCAAATGTAATGAAATTATTTTTGTAATTATCTAAATTTAAGGCGGCTAATGTCATCGTAAACCATTATTCTTCATTCTTCCCCCTTTTATTTCTCTTCGCTCTGTTGTGATGGCAACAATGACAAACCTCTGATGCTAGTTCAACTGACTGGTTGAATTGATGCAAGAACAGGGTGTTGGGAGTGTAGTTTTTTTAGTACTCTCTATAATTCTAAATTATGTCTTAGACAAACAGGCTGAAAATAGGAGGATAATGTTTAAAAGAGCGGGTTTGCCATATACAACCCCATTTACTAGACTATCTTTTGGGATGTGGTTAGATCAGCCTGATTTAATGGACTGAATCAGTTGAATCTGATTGAGCATGCTATGATTTGTCCTCTTCTTGAATTGGTCAATAGGGTCTACTTGTCTAAATCTCTGTTTGGATAGGTTTAAGAGAATTTAAATGACCTGATTTGGCTGATCCATTCCCTATCCTGATTTATTTTGGATGGGGCTTGGCTGGTCTGTCTGTCGGCTCCGGTTTTGGTACCGTGGGTTGAAAGTTAATGAGACAGTGTCTTGAATCTTGTCTACAAATTGCAGCTCATCAAGACGGGCAAATCAGAGGCTTCTGGGGTATGACGCTATTTATGACAAATTGGCAGTTGGAGATATTCTGTTTAACTTCCAGTAAACCCCGGAAACCTCCTTAAGGTTTATAGCCCACAAGGGCTATGGAGAAAGCGAAATTTTCAGTTCTTAAGGAATCAGCTGATGGGCACAAACCAAAGAAAAACGGTTAATCCTGCAGAATCAAATATTGCAATTCGTTTTTAGTATCAGTCAATTGGGATTGTGTCCTGGTTGAGTTTGTTGACTTGGGTCCATGGATAAGAAAAGGGAAACGTAGTGTCCGTCCCATAAACTGATTTAGAGTTATGCTTCTGGCTTGAACGTGTTGACATGGACCCTCTTTCTAACAAAAAGTTTAATTATTCAATGCAATGAAGGCTAATATCTCCTATTTTCGGGGATGTACAATCGAGAAGGAAATAATTTTTGGTTATTGTGACCGATGTCATGATTAGTTGACTATTTTGACGACGTCGATGGCTGAAAGGTTTGAATTCTTTTTTTATAATTTTTTTCCCTGTCAAGTACTCAGTTTTCATCTTTAAAATGAAACATACACTTTTAATTTCTGCACCCTAGTTGAATTCTTTTTTCAATTTTCATGTGTTACTCTATACATCTGGCTCTATGATTATCTGTTGAACTTAGCTTGCTGACAAGGCAATTTGACTGGAACCATAAAAACATGAGCTGATTTTTGACTTTTCTGGTGTTTATTTCTTTGCGTATTTATAAAAGAGTCGATCTTTTTATCTGACAAACATCTGTTGATGTGAGAAAGAGTCAGGTTCATGTTCTGTATTTGTGCCATTGTATTTGTTTGCTGCGGGATTTCTGATTATTACTCATGTGGGTGCAGTGCGAGGATCCACGTTGCCATGTGTGGCAGCATATTAATTGCGTCATTATACCAGAGAAAGGACTGGATGGTGTTCAGCCATATATACCCCAACGATTTTATTGTGAAGTATGCCGCCTCAGTAGAGCTGACCCGTGAGTATCATGCTCTTTCTGTTGATAATGATGGCCTTTTATGCCCACATAGTCTATTCCCTCTCTGTTTCTTGTATGTTATTTATCTTATGGAAATCATTCACGACAGTATGTAAACCTATCAAGTTGGAAGTCCTTTTTTACAGGATTAGATTTTTTTGCCAAGATTGTCTCAAGACTTTACATGTCATTTGTGTTGATAATAGATTCAGCTTTTGTTATTTGTTGGGAGCCAGTTCCCGTAATGGGTTTTGAGATTTTTGGTTAAGGGTTGATTTTGATTGCCAGCCAGTTATTTTTGACATTTTCTAATTTACTTCAGAATACGCAACTGAGCTGAAGATGTCTAAATTAGTGTTCCAGATGGAAAATGATTAGACATTTCATGAGATATGCCTTCTATCTTATTTCGATTATCGTTACTCTTGAAAGGAAAATAATGAAACTAATTTGAGGTTCCCTTATTTTCTATGATAATCATCTATTCTGTTTCTGTAATCGTTTATTTGAAGTTTGCTCGATTTCTCAGGTTGTTTTATTTTTCAGGCTGCTTCTATTCTAGCATCTTATCAGGCAAGAAATTGCTTAGCTATTTTCTTTTCCCTTCTCTTGTCTATCCAGTTGAAGCTTCAGCCCCTCTTTGATCTATTGTACTCTTGTTTGGTTAGCGGTAATTGATTCTTCTGCATTAAAAAGAAAAGACTATTGCACAGAAATAAAAACAGTCGTCTAAATGAAGTTTCCCCTTTTTAGACGTTTATTTCTTAAGAACTGAGCAAGGCTAAGACATTTTAGTGATCAAGTCCGTAAAAGTGATTTTTTTGTAGATGGGCCGGCTAGAAGACAACATGACAGAGTAGGATCATACTGGAATGAAGTATCCCATTGATCATTTTTCCATTTTTTTATTTTTAAAATAGAAAGCTAAATGTTGCAATTGATAATTCTGCAGAAATTATAAGAAGCATTGATTTTGTCCAATACATCCATTATTTACGACCACCTATTGAGTTTATTCATTCTTGATTAATCTAGACAATTGATAAAGGTGAATAGAGTGGGGAGCCGGACTAACGCTTGTGTTTGGATGGATCACAAAGTTTACCTTTTTTCCTTTTGGGAATGAATTCATTGACTCCATGCGTCACTGTGGATCATTCTTTTCCGGTAACAGGGGCAGTTTGGAACTTCAACTCACATCCCCATTCAGTCTACGACATAATTTCTGGATAGTGTGATCGATGTTTTATATTTATTGAAATGTTCAATGATACCCTCTTTGATATCAAATATGTTCTTTAGTTATTGCTTATCTGGTATTCATCGGCATTAAAAATTATTTCAATAAAGAAGAATCGTACTTTCCTTAGGTTACTGCGTTTTGTATTTTATGTTAAAAAATTAATCTGAATTTGATGATCATTTGCATTTTGCAATATTCTATTTGCGAAGCTAAACTAATTTTTTGCTACTAATTCATTTTTGAATTCCTTAATTTAGGTGCAGGTTTTTCTGTGAAATGAATGTGGTATATGTGCATTAATATAGTCCTCAGGAATATAATGTAGTAAAGAGGCAGAGAAAGGCAGAGCCCAATAGATCAATCTCGCTATCTATTTTTGGCCCTGAAATATAAAATTCCGACTTCACGAAATTAATTGATTCCATTAAAATTCAGTTCGAAGGATGCAAGTGGTGGATGTGAACTGTGGATGTCTCCTTGATGTTTTATTATATTGGATTAATTTTGCATAGCTTTTTTAGCCTTTCTGAGTTCATCTTCTCAGAGGCTCTTGTGAATCTGTTAAAATTGATTACATTCTGTTAAAATAGATATGACTACATTCTGTTTATTGTTCTAGCGTTTAGTGCTGGAGGTTTCTGTTCCATCTAGCAGTTTGATTGTTGTTGTTTCGTTTTATGTTTTGTCATCTTTTGCTTCCACTTTTAATGGTGACACACTTTCAATATCGTAGGTTTTGGGTGACTGTGGCACATCCGTTGCTCCCTGTGAAGTTATCCTCTGCTGGCCCCGGACCCGATGGGTATGTCCTGCATCCGTTACAATATTAGAAATCTGTTAATGTATTATCTGTATCCGTAATTTTACTTTCTTGGGATAGTTCATGTACAGATTCTCAACTTTTATTTAAAAGAAAGCGAATTCTTTAGTAATGTTATATGACGATTTGCTTAGTGAAAAGTTGCACATACACTGGTTGTGTTCGAGAAGATAAGCCTTTGATGCATTTGTATCACTAGTTGTATAGTCTTGAAGTCTTGAAGGTTTTTTGAGCTTCATCGGTTGCATCAAGTTTCTGCATTGTGTTGTTCAAGATATTATTCACAGTGCCAACTGTTGGCACATTGCTCCACCTTAGAGGTGTTTTCAATAGGTAGGCTGGATATTTTGGAGTTGTTCCACCCTCCCTAGGGTATCTAGCTTGTCATTGGAAGATGCTTCGAAGGTAACTTGAAAAGTAACGAGAAATCTAATAGTGTGAATTATGGTCTGGTTCCACTGTTAATAGCCCCCTGATTGCTTGATAGGGATTTTGCTGTTATTTAACTTTCTGGTGGTTGACACGATATTTTGTCCTATCATCGTTTTCTCAAGAGTCGGTCAAAGTGCTTCAGCTTTCAGTCTTCCAAAATTATTGATAGATCAAGCACCAATGTCTTATAGTTTAAGGAAATTTATCCGTATCATTTTATCATGTCCTTTGTTTTTGTGTTGCCTGAATGCTTTTGAGTATCGCTTTTAAATGTCATTTCTACGCTAGTCTATTAACCTTATCCCTTTTTCCTTGTTGACTTATATTGGTCTTCGCGTCACCAGTTCTATTGATACTGAGATGCCGCAGTGTTATTTTTACTGTTCCATGATATTGTTTTCTTACCTCATTCTTTTCAGAACAAGTTCTGCGCAGCACTTGGAAAGAACGTTCCAGTTGAGTAGAGCAGACAGAGATTTATTACAGAAAAATGAGTATGATCTTCAGGTCTGTTGTTTTCCTCAGTTTTGATTTTGGATCGTTTTTTGCTCTTTATTTAATGTTGTGAATCAGAGGATCACAAAGAAGAATACATGAGGGGAGAAACGACCTCTGTCTGGAGGACAGGGGAGAACGGTGGACAACCGCCTCAACATTCATTCACCTTTAACGTCTTTAAAAAGGGACGAGGCTTACATGCATTTTCCTAAGATACCCTTTTTCCTTTACAATATTACTATTATGCCATCTAACATTTAAGTTGAACGCTTTTTTTAGAGATAATGCATTTCATTTGATGAGGGCATTTCTAATTTGAGTTTCCATTTCCTTTCATTGGATAACTCCTTGAGGGGTGATTTAGGATGTAGAGGAGGCGAAATAGAAGGTGGACTTCGCCTGGGACATCATTTTGTGAAATAGTCCGTCTTTATCAGTTAGAAAAAAATATAACCAAGTGTATGTCTTTTTCAGATTTATCTGGAAGACATCAGCAGATTATTCAAACCGAATGCATCCAATTGCTGCACTAAAAATGGATATGATTATATTGCAAGCAGTTATTGTTATCAGAACTTGAATCTCAGTTATCACTACTTGCCCACACCTTTATGAAGTGCTCATTGATGTTGACCTGTAGTTTACCTTCACTCATACATCAATGGATGAGTTGGTTTTTTTGTTGGGGTTGGCTAACTTATTTCCCCACTGGAGCCATGAATTTTCTGCTGGGAAAACTTGTGTGTGAGATTTGATTCCGCCCTTTTCCGCTGTTTCTCAGCTTCTTTTTCCTACAATATTTCCATTTTTCCTTTGCTCTAGTTGCAAAGAATGTCGGGAATAATGAGTCCTTGGTTTTCGTTGCCCTGTCGTGGGTTTTTATTGGACCCTTGAGCCTCTTCTTGAATTGACTATCCCAAGATTTGCACAAGCATTATTACATTTTGACTTGTTCTCCTGCAGGTCTGGTGTATCCTCCTCAATGATAAAGTCCCATACAGGATGCAATGGCCTCAATTTCCTGATCTTGTGGTTAATGGTATAGAATTTCCTCTACGAATTTCTTTCCATTGCACATTCAAATGTGGCCCAAGTATTGGAAACATATCCTTTAATTCGATTTGTTGCTTTTTACTGGATTTGCTGGGAATGTTATGGCTATTGATTCTTAGTTCTTGCCTATAAGCTTGCTATTTCAGAACTGTATCTGAATTTGATTGCATTGTGTAATGGCTGTCCATAAAAAATATGGTATCTCCTATCTCGGTTTCCTTTAGTTTATACATAAACCTTTACCTCAAGTTGAAAGCCTTTTTGCAATGTTACGATTTTGTGCGTCAAGACAGAGCTGTACTTGTTTCACTCTAGTCCCATGTTGGACGCGATAGATTTCAGCTTAAATCTTTTGCAAAAGGTTTTACTTAAGGCTATGATTCTACTTTGTCAATGGCTGACGCTTTAAGGTGATTTAGGAGACGTTACCTTATCTTCTGTCTGTCCATATGGCTTTATTCTTTGGGGTTTTTTCTCGTGGGTTGGTGTAAGAAGTTATTCCTGAAACGGTGCTAACTTCTCTTTTTTGCTAGTTTTGATGCGTGGCTTGTTTCGTTCAGTAACATTATACCTTCATCCTTGTCCTTCAGGTATTCCTGTACGAACAACAAATAGACCAGGCGCTCAATCGTTAGGTGCTAATGGACGTGATGATGGTCCTGTGGTGCGTTTCTTTTCGGTGCTTTTATGTTTCTCATATTTTGTTTTAATTTGATTATTTTTGATTTTGTATTTTAGCTTATTCCTCTGAAATTTGTGGAAAGGTTTGTTTTAGGGTTGCTGAGATTTACTTTTTCTAACTGAAAAAGCTCACTGGGTTGCAGTTTTTACATGCTTGTTTATTTATGTATTTGCATATAAATCTGCAAGGAGGTTTTTCATGTTAAAATGTTTTCGTTCCAGATCACAACATGCAGCAGAGAAGGAATTAACAAAATTAGTTTTACAAGATGTGATGCCCGAGTCTTCTGTTTTGGGTTAAGAATTGCAAAAAGGAGGACTCTTGAGCAGGTAAAAGTAGTTATTTGATAAAACTGTACATAGCTTTTGCACTACATTATATGTCTTTTTTATGGTCCCACACTGTTTTAGATGATGGCTTTTCCTGGGGGAAAACTGCTCATTGTCGATTTTTTATATTTTTTCTGAGCCATATAGAATTCTGATACGACCCCCTTGCGAGACAATCGGATCTGAGGGATGAACGAATGGAAACGGTAGTATAGATCTGAAAATCAAGAGTGAGAGACAAGACAGAACGTTGTAGCGACAGTTCTATCACAGTATGAAAGAAAAGGGGACAAGGGGGGAATGGGAAAACAATTCAAGAGGATCTCCCGGCCTCTCCAATGCTCCGGAACTCTTCCGTGCCCACTTCGTGTCCTTCGAAGGGCTATTTATAGTCCTTCGTAAATCCTCAGGAGTCTCTTAGGCTTTTTCCACGTGTTGGGCACGTGCTCCTTTATTCCTCCTACAGGTAAGTAAGGGGGTCGTAATGATTTCTTGTCTGATTTTTCTGTTCTTTGCCGGGTCTTCACTTAACCAATACGTTTGTCATTATAAGAAGTTTTTGATTTTCCTGAGATTTATAAATGACAGTGTATATGTCAACCTGACTATCAGTTGGGAGGTAAGGGAAGGTTGCATTTATCATATTCCCAGAAGTATGCTGCAAGGACCTAAAATGGTGCATGTTTTGACAACTTGTCATCTATACATGTTGCGAGAGAATCTCTTCTAGCGGTTGGTACTTGTGATGATGGTCACGGACTTCAGTTAATTCTCTTGTTTCATATTCCCTTCTCTGGTCCATGAGCTGGGATTTGCTTAGACCTCTCTTGTCCAAGCTAAGAAATATGCCGTGGATAGAATACTATTTCTACTAATAGCCTATCAAAGAAGTGTTGGTGAATATGTTGGTGAATCATTAAATTCTTATAGGCAAATTTTATATACAGCCATCAAGGCTGAAAGTTGCTCTAGTTTTCGTGAAATTATCGTTTTCATAGTTTACATATCACTTTCTTGGCTAGTAGATTGTGCCATTTTTTGTCTTCTATCATGCACACATTCCAGTTATGTTTCGTCTTTATGAGGCACTGGGTGGAGTTTCGCTGTTTTCCCTTTCGTCTATGGCTAATCTCATTGCTGGATTCATTGTGCAGGTTCTGAGTTTGATTCCAAAAGAAACTGATGGTGAACGTTTTGAAGATGCCCTTGCTCGTGTCTGTCGCTGCATTGGCGGTGGGGGCACAACAGATAATGCTGACAGTGATAGTGACTTGGAAGTTGTTGCCGAGTCAGTTACAGTCAGTCTCCGTTGTCCTGTGAGTAGCAGTCTTGTCATTCGCTATTGGCAAAACTTTTCTTTTTTAAGGTTGATTGTGTATAAAAAAATATAATATCCGATTTCTTTGAATTATAGTGCTTGTTTTTTGATAATGCATTATCTTTTCATGTGAATGTTCTGTGAAGAACAACGGGTAGGTTTTCACATTTTAAACTTTCAAGCCTTTCTATGCTTAGACCTCTTAGATATCTCGTCAAATGCAAATCATTTAAAATTCTTGCTTGATTTTTGAAAAAAATTGTGAAGAATCTCACCTTAAATTCCACATTTAATTGATTATTCTTATGTTCACAAAATATTGATCTCTGACGAAATTGTCTCCATCTGCCTGGACAGAAGAAACAAAAGAAAATTTCTGATTTCTATAGGGTATCTGGTGATATCTAAAATGATAAGACGGCTGCTCTCTTGTCCCTCGCTCAACAGCGAGTGCATGATATCTACTTGTCCCTCTCTTGATCATCTAGGGTAACATAGTGCACGCCAACAGTGGTTTTTGAAATATGTCATTATCCAGTGATACCTTTGATGGATGTGATTTCGTTTAATAATGCTCTTATTCAGCCGTCCTCCATTATTCATTATTAGTTTTATTTTCATCTTTACTTTTGCCAGAATATTAATTTTTTTTGTACTGAAGATATTTGGATTTTCAGTAGATGCGTGATCAGAAAATATTGAAATAGCATTAAAAATGAGGAATTGAAATATACTTTATAAAACGGGGATATTTTATGACTCCGAGTGCTTGGCGACGTAGGACTTAGACCATATATCTAAATAACTCAGATGTGTAAGCCTCAGCAAGACACGGATGGCGTAATCATAATCTATTACGTCAATGAGAAAAAATCCTGGTATTCTGTCATTTGATCAAACTTGAAGAGTGGTCCAAAGTCCTGCCTTTGCTGGTTCTCTGATTTTCATTTTGGGCAATTAGTAGATCTGTCAAATTATGGTTCAATTCCTAGTAAAAGTTCGTTAGCACCATATCATCGAGGCTTGAACTGTTTTACTTGTTCTAGAATTGCTTTTCCATTGTTTTACGCCGTGACCTCATCCCATTCACCGAATGGAGTAGGAAAAGGGTCCCCTGGAAAGTTTCTGATAGTTTTCTTCATATCATCGACTTGTTTAGGAATCAGCTGAAAGATAAAAAAATGCTTCGTTCTCTTTAGTTTATCAGCTATTAAACCTGAGCTCCGTCATGGGGGAACGTTTCAGAATTGCTTCTGAACTCTTTCTGCAGATTTCTGCAAATATTTTCAGTTTTAATCGTTACGAGATTTTTTGCTTTATCTCATAGGGTGGGGTTAATGTTAAATTATGGTGCGTAGCTTGGTTTTACAAACACGCGTCATGATTTTTAATTGATTATTGTGACTTATTGCTACGCTTGCTCTCTTGATTCCATCAGATTTCCATGCTTTATGAACAGTATTGTAATTATAATAGGTAATGGTCATTTATGCCAATAGTATTGTAGAGTCTGATTCTGTAGGACATAACGTCAAAAATAAGTGAAGTTCTGTGCCGCATTTCAGTCATCTTTCCAGCAGTCTTCACTGAAATTTGTCATAAAAACCCTTTAAGCCTTTTAATCAGTTTTGGAATGGAATTATTTTATAGTTTTTCCTTGTACGATTAACAATAGTGTCAAAACATCAGTATAGACGGCGTATATCAGTGGATTGGTTTTTGTGATATGGCAAATGCCAAAGATGAATATCGTTAAGTATTCCCATCTTTATTTGCAGATGAGCGGATCTAGAATGAGAATTGCAGGGAGGTTCAAGCCTTGTGTACATATGGGTTGTTTTGATCTTGAAACTTTTGTTGAACTCAACCAGCGATCAAGAAAGGTGAAGTTCATAAAAGCTATCATGTCTATCAGTCATCTTATTTCAAACATTATACGAGATTTACTTTTTCCTTCCTTTTTCAGTGGCAGTGCCCCATTTGTCTTAAGAACTACTCTTTAGAGAATATTATCATTGATCCATATTTCAATCGCATCACGAGTCTGGTAATGCCCCCCTGGAAGACCATATCAATCCGTTCTGCTCTCATGCTCTTGCCAATATACTAAAATTGATTATCGTTTTTATTTTCATGTACAGTTACGAAATTGCGATGAAGAGATAAATGAAGTTGAGGTAAAGCCTGATGGATCTTGGCGTGCCAAGGGTGAAGGGGAAAATAGAACCCTTGGGCAGTGGCACCTGCCTGATGGGAGTGTCCAGGTCTTTACCAGCAATGAAGTAAAACCAGATTCTGAGCTATCGCAGCAATCTAAACAGGAAGGCACGGGTTTAAAATTGGGGATTAAGAGGAACCCTAATGGCATCTGGGAAGTCAGCAAACCCAGTGGCACGACCCCTTCATCCTCTGGAAATCATGCAGCAGAAAAGTTTGAGAACCCATATCAGAAGCCCATGCCTCTGAGTGTCAGCGCTACTGGTAGCTACGGGGATGGAGAGGATGTCAGTGTTAACCAAGAAGGAAGAAGACACTTTGATTTCTCAAGCAATGGCCAGGAGCTGGATCCTGTGAATTTTAGTATTTACGGTGTTGGCGACAGAATCTCTCCGGTGCCCTCAAAAGATGCTGGCGTCATTGTTCTGAGTGACTCAGAAGAAGATAATAATATCACGTTACCTGAAGCGGCATACGACACTGGCCCTCCGAGTGGCAATGGAATTCCTTTTACTGAGACTGATCCTGGAGCCCAAGACTCGTACCTGGTGGACGCTGGACCTGGTTCGGGCTGTCTAGGTCTGTTCGGCAGTAGCGATGATTTTGAAATG
The DNA here is from genome assembly GCA_024713555.1 of Spirodela polyrhiza. Lineage (NCBI taxonomy): Eukaryota > Viridiplantae > Streptophyta > Magnoliopsida > Alismatales > Araceae > Spirodela > Spirodela polyrhiza. The sequence goes on along the minus strand of CM046529.1, from coordinate 9,705,574 downwards.
CCCCTTTGGCCGTTGCCAGCATGCTCCCAGACGGGTTCTGGTTTCCAGTTATTCAGCACAGACGCTAATATCTCAGATACGATGGTGGATGTGAATCGCAGCTCTCTCGGCTGCCCACCTATGAATGGCTATGGATTGGCTGCTGATGGCGCGATTGGAACTGCTCCACAGGCAGAGGATTTCCCAGCACGCCATCCCAGTGCTCACGCTCATCATAATCATCATCATGAGTCGTTGCACCAATCCAGGATGGACTCGTCTGCTAGCCACTCGAATGCCGACGCAAATGGTAGCCTTGTAGACAATCCCCTTGCATTTGCTGGTGATGACCCTTCTTTGCAGATTTTCCTTCCCACTCAGCCGGCCGGCATACTTCAGCCTGACTTAACTCAGGATGTTGACATGGCCAACGGCATCCAAACCGATGATTGGATCTCCCTCCGGCTAGGGCTCAACGATGGCAATCATATTGAGCCTGCGGGAACAAGTGGGTTGAATTCTAGGCATCAGTTCGGTTCCGACGGTAGGATGGATTCGCTTGCCAACACTGGTAATTGCCCGATTACTTTCCTCGCCCCATAACTCATATTTTACCTGCAAAATCCTGCATTGTTTCCATCCAAATAATCAATCACGTGGGTTTCAGGAATTCAACGGGAGGAAGGGTTTACTTGCTGCTTATTTCTTTTGTTTCTTATTGCAGCTTCTTTGCTTCTCAGCATGAACGACGACAGAGGCTCCTCAAATAACCAAAGGTCTGACACCCTTTTTTCCCAGCCCCAGCAGCCCAGGGCCGTGAGACCTCGGTTATATCTATCCATAGATTCCGATTGACTTGGAAATGCTAAGTTCGCCCTCATAAATTTATTTATCTCATTCGTCCGCACATTTTGCCCTGGGTATGATCCGTGGTTCCAAGTGTAAGCTCGAGCATCCCATCTCCCTCGGGCCAAGGAAGACAATAGCTCTCCAGCCTGGGATCATATACGGCTGGGGTCAACGCCAGTGGTGTCTCCTCTCTGCCCCTCTGTTTTCTGACGGCAAAGTGTACAAGAGCAGTGATGAGCCTCGCCTCCCCCGCCCCCCCACTCCCTCCCAAGGAAGCTAACGATCCAGCAATGAGGCTCTGCTGCGGTTTCCGAGTGAATCAGATATTAGCTGGGGATGGCAGGCCATTTTTGCGACCTGCCCAACCCGCAGTTATTCTTTTATTTGGGATCCTGAAGCGACGACCCATCGCAGCAGCCCTGTACATAGAGAAAGATAGCGTAGGCGGAGGGCATCGAGGCTTCGTGATGTAAAGCATTCCTCGGAGGAAAGCCCCTCTCATGTATAAATTTATACCCCTGTATTTTGCATCCCATTTGACGGTGGCTTGCTGAAGTCTGTATACTCAGGCTCTTCCTGAAGCTTTCACAGCCGTCGGCGGCTCTCGAGAGTGCCGCCTTACTGCCGCGGTCTTGTTACGAGAATGGATCTCCCCGAGCCCGTGCCTGCCACTGAGCACCAAAATGAAGAAGCCGTGCGCCGTAGGGATCTCGTGACGGGGCCTGGCTGGAGAGGCGGCATTCGAGGCGCGCATAGGTACGTAGATGGAAATTGAGGAATGCCCAGTGATGAGAGATACAGGGGTGCGGCGGGCACGATACGTCATTCATTACACAGATGTACTATCTACCCAGCTGGCTCCAGGGCAACGCCTCGTGTTGCGGGTAATATCGTCTAGGCGCCGCGGCCCATCGTCTGCTGCCCCGGGGGGAGCATGACCAGCACAGAACGCCCGTTGAACCCTGGATGCGGCACCCTGCGGCGCAGCTCCCTCCCTTCCTGGCAGAGGGAGCACGGGTGGCAGAAGAAGTGGGTGGCGAAGTCACAGACGGACTCGCACTGCTCGCGCTGCGCCTCGTCCTCCACCATGCCGCCGCAGCACCCGCAGGATTTGGTGAACGCCTCGAAGTTGCCCTGCTCACAGAGTGATGAGTGTTTAGTGATCAGCCCGTGGCGTTTCATCTGGCAAGAGACTTAGAGATGTTCTACTAAAAGAACTATAACTAACACGCCCAATTATTAACTGTACTAAGCTCTGACAGTAGACGCAACCGGGGAGTTGAAAAAACTTGATCAATTATTAACGCACAAACACAAGCTGTGATCATACAACAAGAGAGAATATCCATCCCCCAACAAACAAAACTATCTTGCATTTTGGCATTGTGACTGGGCCCAAATAACCCATCAGAAAAACTAAATTATGGGGAAAACTGAGAGAAACTTTTTAATCGTAATATATTGTAATATAAGGCAGAAGCTTACCTCAAGGTTGAATTTACGGCGAATCGCTGTGCGGGTAGGGTAAGAAAACCATGGGGCTAGGCAGTTCCAACCAAAAAATGAATTTCCAAGCAGGTAAAGGCCCGTATATGCCGAGCAATGATTGGCAAAAGACCCCGAAGACAATCCAAGCCGCTCAGCATTGCCACCATAAAGAACACAAGGAGCAACACTTCCAAGAAGACCTAAAATGAACTGAAGTCAGCTGAGATGAAAGGCAGGGGAAAAAGTCTCCAATTATCACAATATTTACGTTGCAATCGCGATCATCACATTATTCCCGTGTGCAAGATTAAAAGAGTGGATTCAATGTGATTAATATGGCACTAAGGTTGTCACACAATAAAACTGGTGCTTACGCAATGAGAAAACAAGACTGCAGGAAAAAGAGATACTTGCCTGACCTTCCAGCTATGACAGTTTGCAAAAGCAGAAAGAATATGAGGAACAACAGTTTACTGCTTTGAGGACGGAAAAATATTCCCCAAATAAATGGAAAATTAATAACATGTTGAGGATCACCGACTGCCGGTCTCGTCCGTTTCAAAAAGTAATTGCAAAGGAAACAGATGCCGAAGATTCCAATGGAAGCAAACCAAGAAATAAAGTGTATTTGAGGCAAAGCGACATGTAATCAACGTCGATACTTCTAAGGCTCCTGGTCTGGGACCAGAAAAACGTGAATTAGTTTACTTGACAGACAAAGGACATTTTCCAAACTCTATTGACGCCCATCGGCTCATCTTCTATCATCTCCCTTAATGTTTGATAAAGCCCCGGATAAAAGCTATCAATTGTAGGTGACAGACGCCAAGTACATCTCGATCCCCTAATTAGAAACCCTTATCGCAGAAATTGAATACGAAGGACGAAAAAGTGGCTAGGAAAAAACATTTACCTGAAGGATAATATTTAAAGAATACATCAACTTTTCATTAAAAAAGTAAGAAGGTCGCGTGTCGCGGTTAGAAAACAGGAAAAGAGAAAATACGACCTCAAATTCTGGACCTATCATTCTCAAAGAAGGCGGTTCCGATGTAAATCTACGGACCTATGACTTATTGTTCTTCAGGAAGAGAGGAAAAGGTAAGTGTCGATAATTGTACGTACAGACTTCAAGATCGCTACTACAGAACTCATCACTGCGCCCCAGGCAAGAGAAAAGGCCGGAGTCCCAGTGGCCGCGGCCCACTGGCTCGCCCATTACGCTGGCGTGCCCTAGCGGCAGCCCGTCCACCGTCCACCCTCCGGCAGATCCCGGCGACGCGTCACCGAGGGGAGCCGCCGCCGGAACCTTGGAGAACTCCATCTTCTTGATGTGCTCAGATTCGCCGCGACCGTGCGCGGTGGCGCCCTCCACAGCCTGCTCGGCCAGGAGGGGGCTACTCTCCTCGTCCGCCATCGAGAACCTTCCTCTTCCTTCCCTCAAACGCGCCTCAATTGCACTTACCCTCATACGCGCCTCGTCAAGCTACTTAAATACCGCGGACGTTGTCGTTGAGCGGTTCAACCCGGTCCGTTGATCCCGCGGGTCGATCGTAAGACTCGAAGGAACCCCTGCGCTGCGCCCTTTAAACGGCGCCACGTCGGACTGCGGGCCCCGCTGTCCACCCGCAGGGGCACATCCTGCTGTTACCTTTGCCCGCAAGCTACGGTGGGCCCAACGAACGCGTAACCAACCATGCGGGGCGACTTTATTTCCCCTCTTTTGACCACTTCCCATTGGGTCTTCATCATCATCACCCGCGTGAGTTGACCAAGCGGGAGGACGATCGGCTTCGCTGGTTGACCCGAGAAGGGTGTAGAGACGAGTTTTCGATTTGTACAGAAGACAGGGAATGGTGTCGACAGTGGAGTGGGCAGTGTCATAATGAAGACGCCGAAAGATAAGAACTTGGAAACGGGCGGCGCCGCCGCCTTCGCCGGCAACGTCAACCGGTTCCCGCCGCCGTCGATGCTCTCGGCGCGGTTAGTCTGGTTGCTATCGCTGCGTTCCAGAAGGAGTTGTGAGCCTCCAGCGCCGACAGCTTGGCGGCCCTCCACGCCGGCTCTGATTTGCATCTGCTTAGTATCAGAAGCCGCGACGAGACGGACGGGGAAGACCCCACCGCCGCCGCCGCCACCGCCGCCGCGGCCGCCTCACCAGCGTCTCCACCCCCTTCCCTATCGCCGTCTGCCTTTACGGGAAAGATGTCAGAGGGCCCCCTTGTTCCCTTCTCACTTGGGGATGGCCCCTCCGCCATGGACGGGGAGGCCCAGAGCTTGCTCGGAAAGGTGGCGGCAGGTCGATGGGGAGCAGATCTGCACCGCATGAGCAAGAGCGCGTTCTTCGGCGGGGTTGCAGAATCGAAGACTTCGCATTTCTCTTCTTCATGTTCAGCTTCCGCTGGTCCCATTACCGAACCACCTTCTTTCAGAAGCTGCTGCTGCTGCAGAAGCTCCTGCTGGGTCTCTTCCCTGCGCCGGTAGCATCCGTGGTGCGGCAGTAGGAACCACCGGCGCCACCCGCGTGCTGGCCGGCGACGGCGAGCGGCGGACGACGGCGCAGGGCCGAAGCCGAACATGGCTTTCATTCTGCCGGAGAAGGGGTTGCAGAAGAAATCCCCCTGCATCGATCTGGAAGACGACCCGCATTTGGAGGAAGACTTTCTCTTGGAGATACGAACCTGGCCGATGCATGTGACCTTGGGGGAAGAGGGCTCCTTCTGGTCCTGGAGGTCCACAGCCTGCGCAGAGACGGCCTTTGCCATGAACAGAGGGCTGGATCGGGTGACGGAGGAAGAAGAAGACCTCCCGCGGCTGCGGCTGCCGCTGACCCCACGTAGCAGCTTCGCCAGCGGCGGAGCCGGCAGCTTCTCCATCCTCGCGGGGCTGGATGACACCATCGTCACCTTGGAAGACGTCCGTATCATCTCCTCCTCCGCCGGCGGGCCCGGAATGAGAGAGCTCGTCGAAGATCAGAGAGAGAGAGAGGGAGGGAGAGAGAGAACCAGGGAACCGGCAGCTGCTTATGCCTGCCTTCCTGCTACTACCGTGCGCTTCCTTGTTTTCTACTGCGCGGAAGATCCCAGATCCAGAGACCAGCTGCTCGCCAGTGACTGAGTGATGGAGAAAGAGATTGATTGACAGAGAGGGGGGGGAGGGAGAGAGAGAGAGAGAGAGAGAGACGTGTAAATTGGCAAAGACTGGACCAGAGTGAGGTGTCCTGCATACGTTTCCTGTTCCCCCGTGTCCGTTCATCTGCATTCTCTCTCCTCTCCTTACCCCTGTCAGCTTCCACTCCCGGCAGAGGCGAGCAACACGGCACTCGTCCTCTCTCTCTCTCTCTCTTCCCCGGAATACTTCGATTAAGTAAATAAATATTTGATAATTGCATTACCTTATTTAACCGAAATAGTTGAAATTTAGAACTAAACATACTCAACCTATCTAAATAAAAAGTAATCTAATTTTAGGTAAACATGAGAGAGAGTGAGAGAATAAGGTGATTTTAACTCAGTTAATCCTGACCGTTCATCAAATCGGCCCTTGGATTTGCACACCTAAGGGGTAGTGAGAAAAATCGTAATCGGGCCCCCTCAGCCATACGTGATCCGCAGGCACAGCAGACCAAATGGCAACCGGTTCTTCCCCCTCCGTCCCAGTTTTAAGTGGAGCGAGTTTGCCTCCAAGTTCGCCGGTGTCGACCTTGGCCACGGGGATGGCGACGGAGGACTCCGATCGGCCGCCGGCGAGCACATTCGGCGTGCCGTGGCCGGCTCTCAACGACGGCCTTACCTACTCCGACGTCGTGAAGTCCATCAGTCCTGGTGCGTTCTTCACTTGCCGTTTCTTTCCTCGAGTGAGTTGTCCTTGTCTTTCGCCTCCCGCTGGGGAATTTCATTAGCGGCGCCTTGGCTCGGGCCTTCATCCTTTGCCAGATACGACTTTGATCCAGTTCTATTCGTCCAAGTACCCCAGCTCTGCGCCGCTGCAAGGGTAGAAATCTAATGGACTCTTTTCTTTCCTCCTTCGTGATCCTCTCCCACCCCCTCTACCCAGTTTACTTTGTTTTCTAACGACGGTTTCTTACCGCAGTTGGCTTCAGAGGATCAAGAGTGGACAGGTCTGATACATGGACAGTGGACGTGATCCTTTTTTTTTTCCTGGTTCGGGTAATTTGAATTACACTCACATGACATATGGATCGTCTTGCAGATAGCGATCGACGGTCATGTTGTTACTGATCCTGAAACAATACTTAGGTTTGTGGCACCTTATTTATATTTTCTCCCAGAGATGCCATTGTTCTGGTAGAGAACCTTCTTTCCTACATTTTGTATTGTTGATAATAACAGTCATGGAACCTGCGAGGTTCAGTGGTAAATCCCTAGGTATATTATTATTTATATTCTATTTCATCCCCATCTACTGTCACTTTCAGTGTCGAAGTTGATTACCTGTATGGTTCAAGCTTGCTCTTATAATCTTTTTGATTGATGAGCTTATTTCCATTTCTCAGAATTGGATCAGTGCTGGTCTACCATCGATTTCCGTGGGAGGAGCCTTATGCTCCTTATAAACTGGAAGTTCTTTATGAGGATGATGACGTTGTAAGGGACTACTTTGCCATTTGGTTTTAGTTGAGGTTGTTTTACGTTTAAATCGAAATAGACGAGTCCTGAATAATAACCTCAAGCCACCGCCATTCAGTGTTTTCTTTCGTATCAATAGATAATTTACCGGTGATTGAGATTATCATTCAGACAGTCTCTCATCAAGATATCAATCGTGTTCCACAGGATTTGAATTGGACAGTTTCGATGTTGACAAAATGATGATAATGTCTGCACTCTTTGTTCCAGGTGGCGTTAAATAAACCTCCTGGTTTGCAAGTCTTACCTGGAGGTCTTTTCCAACAGCGAACTGTTTTAACACAGCTTCAGTGGCAAGCAGACAGATCCAATTCTTCATCATGTGCCTCTAGAACTTCAGCAATTAAGGATCAACATCCTGTACCCGTGCATCGTCTGGGAAGGGGGACATCAGGTTTTCTACTGTTGTTATTCAACGTCTCCTCTTTGTAACGTCTTCAGTTATTAAAGAAGTTTAAATTATGTGTGTAATATTATTGGGAAATTTTTGCAATATGATTATGGATTTTCAGGATGACATACTCTACATGAGCTGAACAGAAAATTCTTCAAATAAAAAATTCTGCAAGTTTTATTTTTTAGTCTCTAGATTATTTTTCTTCTGTGTTATCCTGTGTCTGGATAGTGTGTTCTCTATGCTGGATGTTACTTGAGAGCGGTGGGCACATTGGCGGTGCTAAGTAGCCTCAACAAACGTGGATTCTGAGGAACGTACTTGATTATGTGACCAGTAATCTATCTGTAGTTTTATGGGTACGTACACCTGATTTTTTGTTCACTTTCAGTAAAAAAAAATTTGTGTGTGATGGTTTTGTGAGATTAACCCTTAGGTTCGGTAACACATTGGATGTAGTAGGCTAAGATTGCAGGTTGGGAAACAACCCTTCTGAATATAATCCAATCGATTATTTGTAGAGATTTCTTCAGTTTTTGTTATGAATGCAGATAGCGTTTTTGCACCTCTTCATAATTCCCGCATGTTTTCTCCTCTGTTCTCTTTTTCCACTCTTGGCCTTTTGAGGTTTACATAATCACAGATTGTTCAACTTGTTCTGTTCGTGTTATTTATTATATCTTTTTTACTTTGTATGTAGAGACTGTTGCTTGAAAATCGTAAGTTTTATATTTTTTAATGGGGGCATGTCATTCTTTAATCATTGTTTGCTCATCCTAGGATTATAAAGATTTTCCTAAACAAGTCGTATCTTCAGTCAACCTTGCCAGTAATTAATTTCTTCTCTCAGGAATACTACTTTGTGCTAAGACAAAGCATGCAAAAGTTCGTCTGGCTTCCTATTTTGCAGATGGTACATCAGCTGTGAAGAAAATAAGGTTTCAAACGATTTTTTTCATGTTAGGGATTATTTTGTCCTACACGTAGAACCTATTTTCCTGCGCACAGAATTTTCTGTATATCGCACATGATCTTCCCACATCAGGATGAAAGCTCAGAGATATTACTCGTGCCTTTATTGGATTCTTTTTTTCTCTACTATTGATCTTGAATTCTCGTACATTACTATTTCCACTATTCATTGTTTTTAACGTGACCAGGGCATCATCCTTACATTTAGGCGACAAGATGAGTTGATTTTTGTAAACATGTTAAATTTAGCTTTAAATAATGAAATAAAGATGATTTTAAATAAAAAAATTATGCACGATATAAAACTGCATAAATAAATATTAATGATGCATTTTTATGATGCTGTAAATAATTTAATACCTAACAATGCCATAATTTTTCTAAGCACTGTGGCATTATGGATTCACTTATGCTCCATGCTGGATGTAATCCTTGTGAGGCAGCATCTACAAGCTTTAGGTCCGAAATTCATTCATTACACCATATTAGCATTTCTGTCGAAGTTTCTATTTACCATCAATTACGTGTTTCCACAGCTTAAAACATATTTTTGCTTTCCAGAAATGGATTCTCCGTGGGTTGGTATTTTGTTATACCCTTCATTCTTTAGTTGTCTGAGGAAATAAGAATAGAAGAATGTATCAAAGATAATTTAATCATCTGTTATGCATTTCAATACATGAATTAGGCTACTTGCGTGCTGTGCAGTTGTTAACGAGCTAAGAAGCTTAGCAAATTCTAACTTATGCAAAAATAGGAGGGATATCTTTTAAATATAATGGTTGCCCAGACATTTTTTCTTTGTTATATCATGACTAGTGCCTTACCAGGTCATGTTGGGGTGTTTTAAGGGAAATTTCTGGCTTGCATTGCCATATTATATCGTGGTGATTTCTGTTCCTAAGCTCTGAACCCCTTTTCTGTACATATTTTTTTCATACAGGATTGCTATCATTTAGAACCTCAATTGGTATCATTCTTTACATCTACTGATTGGTGTAACATTTTTTCTTTTGCAAATTGACAAAATTGACAATTTTATCATTGTTCTTCTATCTTCTTGAACATTTCCTGGGAGTCTTGTCCAACTGATGTCAAAAGTAGTAGAACAATTTTTGAAATCCTTTATGTTGGTAGAATTTGAATATGCTAATTTTTTCTTTACAGGAAATTTCATCCTGATGACGAATGTTTGAGAAAAGTATTTAAACTTTATCGGGCATTGGTGACAGGTATAATTGAGCTGGATGAGGTAACCCGAATTCCCTTTTTTTGAGTATTCACGAGCTTGGTTAATCTTTGAATAGCTTTGTGACTTGAGTCTTATCACATTTGGTTCCACAAAACTCATATGTATGTAAAGCGTGTACCTGGGATTCGGATAAGGACATGTTTAAGCATATACACTTGATGATGATGCACGCTTAATTTATTTATTTTGCCCATTTCACTGTGATATAACGTTAGAGGGGTGTCAGTCAACACAATTACGGTTTGCTGCACTTGCATCACGTCTTTTTTTTAGATTTTTCCCAGTCCCTTTGAAAGATAAAACATAAAATGGATGGCCCAAATTATTTCAGTATTATTTAGATCTCTAAGTTCTGAGCCTTTCCATTGTCTTCAGCACCACAAAAAACTATAGTGAATGGTTTCTGTGGCATGTAACTTTTTGCCATTTGCCAATCTTGTGAACGCTCCTTGTATTGAAAGAGATAAACGAAAATAAACAATACGTCCTTTCAGTTATCCTGGTGTATCTCAGAATAATTAAGCAGCTAATTACCATTTCCATTCCGCATAAACACTTGTGTCAGATTACCCTTCATCTCTGATCCTGACTTTTTGTGTTATCTCCTGAACAATTTAGATGAATGAATTGCTAATCTTTTCATTCTTTCAACTAAGAATTATGTAATCCAGGGGGAGGGGGATGCATTGTTCAAACTTTTTTCTTAAAACATTCCTCAGGAGAATTTTTGTTTTATTGTTTTTTTTACCTTTTACTGGTATGACTTGTGTCTCCCTGTTCTGTTTCAATTCTTCTAAGTTCTTCAACCCTATGATGCACTTTTCTAATCGTGCAACTGTCACGTTGAGAATTACAGAGTAGTTTCTATTTGCTTATAAAAGTGCCTGGTTTGTGAAACTAACCCCCTTTTTATCTTTTAGTTATTCCCTACTTCCAGTGCCTTCATTTTCTCAGTGCCAAGAGTAAACCTTTCTTAGCTGAAGTCATCTCTCACTTTGCCTGCGGAACGCTGCGTCCATCTCCATCTCACAATCTCACATCTTCATATTATCTCCCTCTGCAAGAACCACTTTTGATGAAGAAAAAAAAAGATTCTATTCGAGGCAAAGGGTAATGAAATTTATCAAATATGGATCTAAAGATGAAATTTATCAAAATAAATTGTTTGAGAAGTCTAGTCGTTGACCTGCAAAGTATGCTGGTGCCTAGGGATTTGATCTATGTTTTCCCCTGATGTGCTTTTATGATTGTGGGTACCCATGAACACGAGAAATTCCTGATAGCTCCCTTGTGAGTGTGTCACGTAGTTATTTACTATTTTTTTTCTACCTAGTGACCTTAACCTTTTCGTTGATGAAGGTTGTCATTGAGAGTCCCATTGGAGTGATCCATTACCCAGGGGTGTCAAATGGCCTTTATGTTGCATCTTCATCAGGTTTAAATCTTTTTATTTCCATAGTTTTTAAAATTATTTAATATTTTATTGTGTCCTTGCATTCGTTTTATATTCGTTATAGCTTGTATCTTTTGCTTTGTTATCCAGGGAAACCAGCTTTAAGCAAGGTAATTGTCCTCGAGAGGAATGTGCAAAGAAACCAAACACTGGTGCAGGTGTTCCTCACTCCCTATTCCTTGTCAGATAAAAAATAAATATTTTGGGAGCCGTAGTGACGAGAATATTTTCATTATCTGTTGTATGACAGGTAGAAATTCAATCAGGACGGCCACATCAAATTCGAATTCATCTTGCTTTTATTGGTCACCCTCTGATAGGTACGTTGTATGTCCTTCAGATTTAGTTCAATTTCATGGGGTTTTTTATTTATAAAACTTTCCTTAAAGAAGAAGTGAATTTTCTGTAGATATTACAATATTTAAAAGGAATATATTATTTCTGTTGCACTGCCGAAGAACAAGTGAGTTTGAAGGACGTTACATTAAGAGAGTAGAACTTCGTTGACTGCTTGACAGTTGCGTTCATTTTTCTCATTCGAAATGTTTTGAAACTTGAGTGATAAGTTGACCAGTTCTTGTGGCTATCAAAACTATTGATGCGAGGATGCAGAGACCGAAGGGGGCATGAGTGATGCAGAAAATAAGAGAAAACTGCTCGCTATCAGGAGTTAATAAATTCGCCTATTAGAAACTTGAGAACTTAAGAATTGGAATGAGTTGTGGTGAAAAAATTGAGCAACCCTAGTGAGAACATCCGGGGATAGCTCCCCTACTTTCACACACTTTACCGTAGGGCTTTCTATAAATTCTTCTTAGGTGACATTCCTCCCTCATGGCCAGGGAGGCTAATGAACCTGTTAATGAATTGCGTCAACATAGTTAGATAAAACTCATGTGGTGATGTGCATCAGAGAAGAAGATGGTGCGGGAAACATAAAAAAGGCATAAGCCGCTATGCGGGAATTACAATTGGGAGAGGTTGAGGTCTTGAGTCCATAGATCTACTGAGAGAAATGAAGAGGACCCCCTCCATTGAAAAACTAACCGTGTGATCATATGAATCTTGAGTCAAAGGAAGTGATGGATGCAGTATTGTGATTATCTTATGGAAGACAGCAAGTTTTCCAATAACCGGACTATCCATATATTCCAAGATGCTCTCTCGACACAGACTCTCAGCCTGTCCTTTTCGAAAGAAATTTTTTTTGTATTCTAATCAGATGGCTAAAAATTTCTATGCGGTAGTATTTTGGTATAATGAATTGTCTTTTATCCATGCTAGTAATTAACTCTGCTACAATCTACTTCGGATGAAAAAGAAGACCGAGCATGCATAAATTTTGAGCCTATTTTTTAGCTTATACTGAGTCCTCAGGGCCAACATTTCACGTGGCACATTCAGTGCGAAGAGCACCATTTCTAAGTATGGGTTTCCTCAATTATGTTGAAATTTGATGCTGTATTGAGTATCGGCATTCCAACTGCTAAGTTGTGAAAAGCTGTTTTTTGGTATATTTTTTGACAGGGGATCCTCTTTACGTATCTGGAGGACGTCCCAGTTGTATTCCATCTGAGCACACAGACGACAACTTTGCAGAGGATGGGTACGGTAACATACGCCATGTGACATAATGTTCTGTAGAAATCTTCATAATGAAAGCTTTTAGCACATGCCTACCTCTTCGCATTTGCTTTTAGGTCACGTTTTCAGGCTGCTTGAACCATCATACCGTTGTTTGGAGTGTCTTTTCGAGTAATAATGCACGAGGAGATGATGTTATGACAGAGTCTGCAGCCCTAAAAAATTTCATCAAAAGACGTGTCAATGGGAAGCCTGGTTTTTTTTCTTTTGCTTAGAATGCTCTTAGGGTTTTGTGGTTGCGTTAGAATTTCGTTCTGCTTTTGTTTTGTCTAAAAATATCACCGAATATTGATCGTTGAATTTCTTTTAATCTTTCTTCCATGTCGTATGTTAACTTCCAAATTCTGTTCTCAAATGGTCTAATTACAGAGGTTATCGTAAGCCCTCCGACCCTGTGCCCGGAGATTGTGGTTACCACTTGCATGCCCACAAGCTAGTCCTACGCCACCCGTCAACGGACCAGGTAAGCCTGATCAGCTACCTACTAATCGATCACTCGTTTCTTTTGAGGCTCGAATCCACCGCAGAACTCCTCAGGCGCATCGTAGTTTCTGAATTGCATTACAAACACTACTCCGCTGAAACGGACAGTTTTGACGGGTGACTCCACCCCTGCTCCCCTCGTTGAATCTCTCGAGAAGGGTTGAGCGTTGACTTAATTGCGGCCTTTCTCATACTTGTGCATGAGTTCATTACTGCATCATAAGCATCTGAAATCGGGCTGGAGGTTGGCCCATTTACTCTTTTTCCCGCAAGATTATTCCAGCAACCTCACCAGTTGCCCTTTATTTGCGCCGCATTCCGTGAAGGATCTGATCGGCGTCTTTCTGGCCATTTTGGCCGGCACCATTGGCAGAGGATCGAGATCATCGCCCCGCCCCAGCCCATGCTGCTTGCGCGAGGAGAGCCGGGTCAATCAGCGTAGACTTTCTCCTGCTGCCGGCTGGTTGGAAGGGTAAAATCAGGGGCAACAGAGTTGTTCACAAGATCAAGCAATGGGTTGATGGCTTTCTATGCCTGCATGGGATTTTATTCCTAAATTACCCTTTTTTACGGAGTTGACATTCTGCCGGGCAGAGGACCGCGGGCCCTCCGGTCTGAAGGTTGCTTCGTAAATTCTGTTTAAACACGAGATTAGCATGCTGGGGCCTTGATGAACGCTGATTAATGGGCCGGGAAGCCCGAAGCTAAGCCCGGCCCGAAAACGATTGATGGGCTTGGGCCGAGATTCGCGGATCCGCCCGGGCGTACGGTCACGGCGATTATTCAGAAAGGACAAAGAGGGTCATTGGGCGGCGTGGGCCCACTCGGGAGTCGTGAAGGGGGCGCACTCGGAATTCGCATTATTACCAGTGAGGCCCATTAACTCCTTCCCACTGTGGCGGCGGGGCCCCTCCCGTTCTTACCGTTGGGTAGGCACGTGCCGGCTGTCAGCGCCACACGTCCCATCAGCCGCGCACTGTCTCCTTCTCTCCTTCTCTCCTCCTCTCCTCTCCCCTCAGATTCCTCCTCTTCTAGCCCCCCCTCCTCCCTCCCCCGCACTGCCACCCTGATCCCCTTCCGTTGCCTCTCTACCACTCCAAGAATCGCCCTGGTGGCGCAGCATGGAATGCTCGCAGCCTCGCTAGCGATGATGGCTCCAGAGGGACTCCGGCGAGGGGTCCTCCTGTACTGGCTGGCCTTCTTGCCTCTGCTGGGGCTTTTCTGTGGCCAGGTTTGCTCCGCCGCCGCGGCGGAGCAAACCGCCGGCGCCACCAGATTCGACTTCGGGATGCTATCTCTCACGAACCTGAAGCTCCTCGGAGACGCCCACCTGAAGAACGGCAGCATCCGGCTCTCCCCCGACCTCCCCGTCCCCAACAGCGGCGCCGGCCGCGCGCTGTACGCGAGGCCAGTGCGGTTCCGGCACGCGGCCACCCGCCTCCCCCTCTCTTTCTCCACCTTCTTCTCTTTCTCCATCACTCACCTCAACCCGTCCTCCATCGGCGGCGGCCTCGCCTTCCTGCTCTCCTCCGACGACCGCCGCGTGGGCGACGCCGGCGGCTTCCTCGGGCTTATCAACGGCAGTGCCGCCGCGCTGGAGGACGGCGCCATCGTCGTGGCGGTCGAGTTCGACACGCTGATGGACGTCGAGTTCAACGACATCAACGGGAACCACGTCGGCGTGGACCTCAACAGCATGGTCTCCACCGAGGTCGCCGACTTGGACGCCGTCGGTGTAGACCTGAAGAGCGGCGACCTCATCAATGCCTGGATTGAGTACAACAGCACCGCCCAGTTCTTCCGGGTCTACGTCTCCTACGCCACCGTCCGCCCCGCTGATCCTGTCATCTCCCTCCCCATTGATCTGGGTCGCTTCGTGAACGATTTCATGTACGTAGGGTTCTCCGGCTCCACTCAGGGAAGCACCGAGGTCCACAGCATCGAATGGTGGAGCTTTGCGGCCGCCGGATCCCCCGCTTCCTCCGCAGACTTCTCCCCTGCGACGGCGCCGCCTCCGCCGGACTCGCCTGCGCCGCCGCCAAATGCAGTCTCGCCTTCAATCTCTTTGTCCGTGGCAAAGGAGAGCCCGAAACTCTCGTCGTCGTCGTCTTCCTGCCAGAGCAATGGTCTCTGCAGACAGGGCCCGGCGGCGGTCGCAGGGGTGGCCACCGGGGGGGCCTTCTTCCTCGCGGCCTGCGCAGGGCTGCTGGTGTGGGCCTACACCAGGAAGCTGAAGTCCGTGAAGAAACCCGACAATCTGGCAGCGGAGATCATCAGGACCCCCCGAGAGTTCGGCTACAGGGAGCTGAGCTCCGCCACCCGCGGATTCGACCGTTCGAGGATCATCGGCCATGGGGCCTTCGGCACGGTCTACAAGGGCATCATCCCGGAGACGGGGGCCATGGTGGCCGTCAAGAGGTGCACCAACAACGGCGGCGGCAGCGACAGGCAGGGGAGAGCCGAGTTCCTATCAGAGCTCTCCATCATCGCCGGCCTCCGCCACCGGAACCTCGTGAGGCTCCAGGGCTGGTGCCACGAGAAGGGGGAGATCCTCCTGGTCTACGACTACATGCCCAACGGCAGCCTGGACAAGGCCCTCTACGAGCCCAGGTCCTCCGGCGAGGTTCTCTCATGGCGCCACCGGCGGAGGATCCTGACGGGGATAGCGTCGGCGCTGGCGTACCTCCACCGGGAGTGCGAGCGGCAGGTCATCCACAGGGACGTCAAGTCCAGCAACGTGATGCTCGACGAGGACTTGCAGGCGCGGCTGGGAGACTTCGGGCTGGCGAGGCAGGTGGAGCACGATAAGACGCCGGAGGCCACCGTGACGGCGGGCACCATGGGCTACCTCGCGCCGGAGTACCTGCTGACGGGGAGGGCGACGGAGAAGACAGACGTGTTCAGCTTCGGGGTGGTGGTGCTGGAGGTGGCCTGCGGGCGGCGGCCGATCGAGAACAGGGCCAGCGGCTGCGGCGGCGGCGGCGGCGCCACTGGCACGGCGGTGGGGAGCAATCTGGTGGAGTGGGTGTGGGAGCTGCACGCCGAGGGGCGGCTGCCGGCGGCGGCGGACGGGAGGCTGGCGGGGGAGTTCGACGAGGGGGAGATGAGGAAGGTGCTGCTGGTGGGGTTGGTCTGCGCCCACCCGGACTCGGCGTTGCGGCCCACCATGAGGAGCGCCGTGCAGATGCTCAGCGGGGAGACGGAGCCGCCATTATTGCCGGGCTCCAAGCCCTCCATGAGCTTCGGCAGCGCCAGCCACCACCTCCTCCTCAGCTTGCAGGACAGCGTCTCCGACTGCAACATGATGGCCGCTCTCTCCACTTCCTCCTCTTCCTCCTCCTCCGTCAGCGCCACTCTGATGATACCACGCGGCCCCTGACAGACACTTCCCCCCCGCCGGCGGCGGCCGGAGTAACATCTCTCTCTCTCTCTCTCTCTTCTCTCTCTCTTCTCTCTCTCTCTCTCTCTCTCCTCCACATTTTGAAGTAACTTCTCGCTGTACATACATTAATTAACCCCCGACGGCGTTGATCTCCGAGAATTCTTTGTCAGTAAATGTGAATAACATCCGAATGCCCTGAGGTTCTGTTCCGCTTCGCCCCAGAGAGCAAGCTGACGGCGGGCTGCAGGAGCCCGAACCCACCACCGTAAACCCCGTCGAGCCCACGAGGAAGAAGATCCAGAGGAGCAGAAAAAACCCTAAATCAGTGGGTAGGGGAGGCCGTCAGGACCAGTTCGAGAGGATGGATCATCTCGACGGCAACGCACAAGCACAAGCCACCCACCCAACAATAGTCGGCGGGACAAGGGGGTCAACCCTCAGCGGCGTCCCCACGGCCCAGACAAGTCCGTAAACCAGAGACAGCTGTCGGCGCGTCGACGGGACCGCGCACCTGCAGATTGCGGAAGAGCCGGGGACCGTGGAAGATGATTCCAAGGAACAAGACAGGCCTCTGCAAGGCGGCTCCTCGCTTCTTGACGACGGCTACGACAGAGACTTCTCGTCGTGGAACGGAACGTGATGGATCGGGTTTCCGGGACACATCAAAGCCAAGCTACCTCTTTATTCTGTAGTTAATTAATGGCATCTCATCGGTTCAGAAATCTCTTGAGGCAATCCAAGACTTAAGAAGCTATCTCTCTCTCTCTCTCTCTCTCTCTCTCTCATGAGCAGAAACGAGCACTCCTGTTTGAGATCATTACCAGTTTAGGAATCGCATGCGTGATAAATCCGTGATAATCTCACTTCCTAAAACAGCTCATGCTGTCATTTGAGAACAGGCTTTCACTTCAATAATCAGATCAGGGTCAACGGCCCAGCTTACATCATGCCAAAAGATGTCCGAAGCTAGGATAGGGATAGAAACAAGATTAGTCAAACTGAACAGAACAATGGACGGTCATAATCATCTTGGGGGTCAACCTTTCCGCCATCACAATGTCTGGCAACAGGATGAGAAAAAGCCCTGAAAATGATACAAATTCACAGCGCAATTTCAGGCCAGGACAGTGACACCAACGACTGGTTTATCTTTTAAAAGCTGCACAGTGACTTAACATAGGAGAGCAACTATGTTTGAGATTTGAGAAAAAAAAACTAGTTATTTACTTAAATTCCCGGATTCTTAGCACATCTCATGAACATAATCTGCAGGTTTCAGACTGAAAACCCTACTGAATTCATGTGCATTGCATTCAGATAATATAATATCCTAGCGTGCCCTTCTCCATGATGAATGGGGCGGCTCGTTTCGACATAGCTGTAATATCCGCCTGGGCATGAACCACTTGGCCCAATTTATTGCATCAGGAACAAGTTTCCTTGGATAATACAAAAAATCGTAAGAACAGCAACAGATGTGCCATGAAAATTATAAAAGTTGAAACAAGGCAAAAAATAAAAATTGAACCGAATGGATCCAGATTGGTTGCACGTGAGGTTAAGAGGAGGAAAAAAAATAGCAGCAAAAGTATGTTATTGGATACTGAGACGTTTTGAGCATCTTGGGGCTATGAATAATGAATGCATCACTGATAAGAAGAAGGGCATATAAGAAGAAGCTACTTCAAACATTGCCATATCATAGCTTGAATGGAAAAAAGAATTCACTCTCCAACCCAAAATCCTTGTAAAAGCAGGATAATTAACATGAATGATACTCAAGTAGTCATACCTCCAAACAGAAATATTGTGCATAACTTAGATAACTGACTGATTAATAACCATAAGAATCATGAAAATTAAACCCCCATAGAGAATTTAAGCACAGAGATGAAAGAAACAACAGAGGTCGAAGAACCATCTGAAAAATGTAGGATATAAAGGGAAGGCCAATCTCTGAACAATGGGTCCACTAGCACACCACATCTTGTTCCCATTAGTGAGGTAGCCATCACCGGCTCGATCATCTAGAATGTGATGTGAGGTCCATGCAGGACAAAACGAAAAAAAAAGCTTAATACAATTATCATAAGAAATTACTCTTTAGAACAGTAGAGAAGAAAAACCAACAGTCTAACACCATTTGCTTCACTCATTTCCTACTGCTCCTACATGATCTCCACTGATTAGCTTAGAACAAAACCATCGTTAGAAAATTAGTGCTTAACAAGTGAGGATTAGGAGAATGCATGGGAAATAAAAGTATTCAAATAATATAATCATTATGTATTGATGTACTTATGATAATGTCTAATCTTTGAACAAGTGGTACAGATGATACATTTATAGATATTAGAGTACGAACGAAGTCATGTTGGGTTCTCTTTGGCCTCTAAGAAAGATCGTCATGATGTGCCTACAAAAGAGTTATGAATTCCTTAGTAGTAGCGACATTAATAGACTAGGGGATATGATTATATCCTATATACTATCTAATTCATATATTAAGGAATTAATGTGTAAATTGGATGTGCACATGATGAGTATTTGTTGTTGGTGTTAAACACTCAAAATCTTATAATATTTATAACTAAAACAGAATTAACAGTTGGTATAGAAATAAATCCTAGGTCGAACATAGAGTATAAATAATATGTCATGAATATAAATTTTTATTTTATTTTAAAGTGATTTTATATTTTTATAAATTTTAGAATATTTTTTATATTTTTATTTAAATAATAATAGGTATGAATAATAAGAATCTATGATTTCTCTCACATTATTCTAGCAAAAGAATAATAAGAAGAGAAAAAAATTCAGAAGAAAAAAATAGAAGGGTATAAATGAGATTTTGAAAGAAATAAGAGAGAAAAGAAAAGAGAGAAAAAGAGAAAGAATAAGATAAAGAGGGAAGAAGATGATAGACATGAGATTTTAAAAGGATTTAAAAGGAAGAATTTAAGGAGAGATGTCGGGTTTCAACTGAATTTTTATCACCATTGACTAACTCTCCATGGTTTTTATTTTGCCCGTGATAATTGATACTATATTTTTTATCAAATGATAATCGATTATTATTGATATGTCCAAAAGATAGAGTTAAGTGACTTGGCAAGTGGCACTTCCTCAACCATCAATTGAATCAATGTACACTATTAAATCATTCACTTATGCCAAGAATAAGTGATGCTTTGTTCATCATTGAATCAAAGCATTGAGTGCCATCAAATTTGTTATTGATGGTTGTAAGATACATGACATTTCCACAAAACTCTTGTCAAATGTTTGCAGATTCTAAGATTCAAACTATTATCAATCTACCACTTGAATGTAGATGATGTGATGAATTTTGAAACATTGGATCACATGATGCGATGATCTAATGATCACAATTCTCTTGTAAAAGATGTCAAACAAGTTTGGTCTCAAATCAATTATTTCAAAAAAAATTTAGTACTAAGATTTAGGAAACTCATTCACAAATCAAACATTTGTTCATTAATGGGTGACCAAATTTCATCACTAATTCATAGAGAATTGACCTGGATTGACACTCAAGCAACTTAATGGGCCTTGGGACATTTTACCTCTTGGCCTAAAAACCTAATGCTTTAGTAGCCTATTGACATAGACTTCAGTCCTTGCTAACATGGCCTACTTAGCCGTGAGTCCACTAGGATCCACTATCAAATGTGGTGAGCCCATCGGCCCCCATCATGTTTGCTAAGTGTAGAACTCCTTTAAGTAGCTTTTTTATATTTTAAGTTTTTTTATTTTAGAAAATAATATGTAACATATTTTAATATAAAATAAATTATAAAAATGAACTAAATTCATAAAAATAAAAATACTTTAAATTTATATATATTTTTATAACTTATTTTCAAGAACTAAATGTAACATTTTATTAGTTTAGTTCATATTGCATCTAAAAGATAAGATATTATCAAGGTATCATAGGAAAGAAAGTCCAACTAATTTAGAGACTTGACTAATATGTTCCTCTTCTATATAGTGTTAAAAATTTGGAATTCTAGGTCTCACATGAAATGAAAAACCTGTAGGGATTGAAGGGTTTTTGACTTTTTTGGCCTAATCTTCCTCGATCTCGCAAATTTATATCATTACTCATCATGCATTGCCTTTTTTCAACTCATCCATAGATGATGAATTTAATGAAAAAAATGAAATAAATGGGGGAAATAAAAAGTTGGTGGTAATCAGCTGATAGATATGTGGTCAATGAGATTCTATTATTGAATTCTTTGTTAACCAATCTAGAGCAGCTGAATATATCAGAAGAAAAGAGTTCTTTGTGCTTAATCATAATATGAGTGCTCTTTTGTCTTTCACCAAGTTAATTATCAGGCCTGGTGCAGCTCGTCAACGGAGATTGAAATCGCCCGTCAGCTTTCCATAAACTGGCATCCAAAGTCAACAGCATCGATAATTTAGGAATAATCTAGAGCTAGTGTTTGATCGAATAGCATTGAGAACGCTTTCTCTGGGCCGAGAGTATGGCAAGACATTTAATGGCTAGAAGTATGAACTAGAGGCGTGTACGAGAAAATATAGAGAACCGTAGAAGAAAGATGGCGGTCAGAGGCACTTGGTAGGACCGTCATCGGGATGCTCGGAGGACACGTGACCGATCCCTCTCGCACGTGCGTCGGAGCTAACGGCGGGATGGAAGATCCGAACCCAAAAACGGCCGCACGAAGGCAGGGAGATGGTCCGCCGGCTGAGACTGTTGTTGGCAACCTCATCTGTCCTCTCTTCCGGCGACCATCGCCGGCGTTGGGAAAGCCAGCTCTCCCCGCGATGGAGGTTTCCCTCGAGGACCGCCTACCGGAAGCCGACTCGTTGCCTGACGGTTTTGTTGAAAGCTCTGCGGAGCCTCAGCTTTCTTCTTTCTCTTCAGCACCTCCTCCACCCCTGATCGCCGAATATAAGGACTCTCTCCTGGATGCTGACCGTGGCCCGGTGCGTAGATCCCCCGATCTCCTGTTTGATGAGTTATCAGTAGTCGATCGGCTGGAGAGTGCCGTGAGAGTGGTGGCTTCTCCTTGCTTACCGGAAAACGACGACAATGTTGGGGCCTCCAGTGGTTCGGCGGAGGTACGTGCCGGCACGCTGTTGGGATCTGTTCCTGGTCCGAGGACTCAACAAGATCATTCGTCTTTGCGAGGGGGCGAGCAAGTTGTAGGGGACGACGATATTTCTAATCGAGGTAATAATGAAAGAGATTGTCCGCCGAAGTATACAACCTCAAATAGTCTCGATTTTTTTTGAGCATCGAAGATAGGCATTATTGTTTGCGGAGGTATGGCTTGTAAGTTCTAGGTTCTATGAACGACTGAACGATAGTAGACTGAATTGTAACTTAGATGAAACATGTGAGAAAATGATTGAACCCTAGTGAACGCTGTACATTCAAACTAGATGAAACATGTGAGAAAATAGTGCATGACACACCGAACCAATAGAGAATGTCGCACGTAAAATTTGCACAGTGCTTCCATTGTCAGTATGGAAGTGGGGGTCCTTTATTTCAGTTAAATACGTTGCAGGACTAATTTATAGACGAGCATTATTCGAAGCATCAGCGATTTAAAAAAATATCGGCTATGCAAAGTCTCCACAATCGAATTTTTATCTTGGTTTAAGACTACGAGGTTGAAGCATGCCTTTGCCAATCAAATGATGAGCATTTGTTTAACTTTGGTCCTGAGGAAACTTGATATCTGTCTATCGTTATCAGTGCTGAATGGAAGCCTGCATAGTCGTGAATGGGAAAAATAGCATTCTTATGGAGCCAATGAACAATTAATTGACAAACTCTAGGCAGTTTTTCTTTGAACAGATCGAAACATTATTGTACCCGAATAACAGCTTTACTTGTGAAAGATAATAAGGAAGACATGCTTGATTGAAAATTTTGATCTTGAGAAGGCTTATGACAGAGGGCATTGGTACCATTGAAAAAGGCTACCTTTGAGTGCCCACAAATCACACTGGCGTATGCATTATCCTTTTATTTGACGGTTCCATCGTCTTAAAATTTTGTGTGCCTCAAAAATCAATATTTCCAAAAGAAAGAGGTGATATATGATACACGTGAAATTAGTAAATGAAAAAGGAGAAAATAAGTCATACTTGGATTTATGTCTGTCAATCTTACGGTACATACAGTCATGAGGTGCTTATTGCATTTTTTGTGCCAAAGAGTATGTTCTCTTTCTCTCTCTCAACTCTGTTATTTGTTTCCTGTCTCTTGCAGAGCCTTTAGAGATCTCTGGATTGCATGCAACCGGTTCAAAACCTAAAGAAATATCTGCAGACGAGCGTCCTGAATGCCCAACGAATCAAAAACTTGTCAGTAACTTAGCATCGTGATTATTTTCTTCTGAAATCATTCCTTCCATGCATATTAAAAAAATGTTCAATATTGTCCTAGTGTTCACCTTAAGTTGTTTTGAGTGGCAAAATGAACGTATCATTAATTTTGTCATATTCTCATCTCGATCTCTTAATTCTCTTGGAATGTAGTCTCATTGACTTCAGGTTCTCGAATAAATGAATCATCTATTGACTTTTGGGGCTATTCAAATCTTACCAAGTCAAACCAACAGAACATCGGAAGCTGTAAGCACTCAATTTGACGTAAGATAACTTTAAAATGCAAGAATTGTTCTGAAAACGTAAAGACATTTTTAGGGGCATGTTAAAATATTTATGGTGTGTAATAGGCATGTTGCTGCCTCATCCAAGTTCTGGTCTGGAAATCTAATTCGTTCTATCCATCATTTTTTGCTATAGATGGTGATCTGTGCAGGACTGATACCAATTTTTATTTTTTTGGACTATTAATGATATCATTTTCCTTCTTGATGACTTCTTAGGATGCTTCTGAAGCAAAACGCAAAGCTGGAAAACGGAATGTAAAATCTGGGAAAGAATCCTCTGAGTTCAACCTTTTGAGATATCAAAAAGTTATTGCAGAAAGAGATGCAGGCATGTTTTCAACCTTCTCAACATTTTTTATGGATTAAAGTTATATTAAAAATTAGATTAAACCCAGTGACTAACCACTTTTTTGTCCTCCCAACACAACTGAAAGTTTAGAGTCTGATATAACCTAATTTATTGAAGGATGATTCCCAGCTTTCATATATATAGATTTAACGTGGATCCTTGAAAATAACGACAACTTCAATGAATAGTCGGGGAGGATACTTTCACTTGATATGTAGTGAGTAGATGTGGTAGGGATATTTATCTTCAATTACCTTGGTTTTCGATGATCATTATTTCGGAGAATATCTTCTGTTGTATCTAAGAAAATTCTTCTGGCAGCTATTGTTGTCCGAGAAAGACTGGAATCACTGTGTAGGGAACTGCAGCGACAGAATAAATTGCTTATGGTACATTCTCAAAAATTTCCCATGTTCTCCTTGGTCATTGTACTTCATTTTTTATTCATACGATCATAATCAATTAATTCAGTTAGCGAGCTTCAATCTCTGTTTTTCAGAAGCCCAAAATTTTGGAAAAGTGGATAATTTTCAAGGCTTCTGTTGAATTTTTGTATTTGATCCAAACTAGTTGTCCTAGTGTTCAAGTTAAGGTATTTCTAATTTTTTAGAGAATTCGAGGATCAAAATCGTCTTCAATATCCCTAGTGACTCCTTAAAAAATCGTGTGCATTTTGCATTTTTTTTGTTTTTAAGAGTACAGGCCTACCTGCTTCATAAGTTTTCAATATAATCACTTATCCTCATGGACCTTTCTACGTCAGCAGAAATATGTGTTGATACACATATTTCTGTTAAACACATAATCTTGCGCCATCTGTTTTAATATTTGGTTTGTTGGTATGATTTCGACGGTGCTAACTGTGAAGTTATTTTTGTTCGTATGAATATATCTTGAAACCCTAAAGCTTAAATATATGTTGAATATGTCTAGATATTTTATATTTCATGCTTCCAAGAATTTGGCCTGTTTGAGTTCAGTTCTGAGTGGGATGTAAAGAGATTGTACTCCGAAGTTTTCTTTGTTGAAAGAGGGAGTTATTTGTTGTTTTCTAAGAACTGCAATTTTCTTCAAGGAAATTGGGCAAAACTCTATAAAAGGTAGATGTTTTTTAAAGAAGAATGTTAAGGTGGATTCAAACAAGTCACTGCCATTGGTCTCAGTCTTTACAAGCCGCATGAAAGTTGATCTCCTGATTTCGCATTTTTTTTACTTTTTTGTTCTTAAATGGTACAGAGTTGCCTGGCCTTTGTCAGTATTTCATATCCTTTCTTATATGTACGTGACTTCTTTTGAAACTCATTTAAGGCGAATCACAAATGTCCTGTTTGTGGTATCCAAATTTTCAGGACGAATGCAAGAGAGTGTCAACTGAGGGGCAAACCGTGAGATCAGAATTCTCAAAGAAGTTTAATGATGCAATTGAGGTTCGTTTAGTCTCTTGTGTGATGTGCGATTGATTCAGTTTTGACTAGAAATCACGTACTTCAGGATATAATCTATTAGTTGCTCGTTGGAAAATGATAATACTACTGTTAACAAAGTTAAGGTTGCAACTTGGCATGACAAGTAAAAATAAATGGTATCTTTTTGGTAATAACATGTTAAACTCTATTATACTGGATAAAATTGATACATAAATTATCTACTACATCAAATTCACCATTTGTGGCTCAACGATTGCAATTTTTTCACAAATACTGATGGATAACTCTTTTAGGATGTCAGCAAAAAGCTTGAAATGCAAAAGGAAGAATCCCTTGCTCAGTTGAAGGAGAACGAATTGTAAGGTTTCTTCTTGGAAACTTGTGTCTTGCTATACTGTGATGTGGCACTCCTTTTCTGATTTTCCTTTCCGAGATGTATCTGTCTTTGAAATTTTTGTTGTTGAAGTATTCTTAAGTAATGCAGAAAGTCAAAAAAAAAATATAGTTTCCTCTAAAAAATCACATGCCAGACAGAAGGGAAACGGGAGCCATTCTGATAACTTGGTCGTGTATGCCGTATAGTATATAGGCGAAGTATGATATTGATCAGGGAAATCCGTTCCATGTCAATTGTGTTTTCGTGGGGTCGGCTCTATACGGTTTGGTGATTATAACGATTGCTGCATATTTAACTGAACGTTATAAGGATGATAGTGCGCTCAAGTAAAGTCATATCCTGGTGCTCCAAGATTAGCTTGTGCTTGATAGACTAGTACAACTGCGTCAATATGACTATTGGAATGAAATGATATTCTTGGACATAAAATTATGAATAGATTGTTTACTATAGTTATGGGGAAAATTAATTCAATCTTTTAAAGAAACGTAGTAATAATGGAAATATGAGATGGATTTCTTAGTGAGATGTTATGCTCTACTTTCAGCAATGTGGGCTTGGGCTCAATATAAGGTTCTTTGACTTGGAGTCAGATCAGGTTGTTCTATCTCTCTCTCTCTTATGCACACACACACACCCACACCCACCCCCACGTGCACACGCGCTTGTGTGTGCATGCGCACGTGTTCACTGACCCACACACAGACTTGAATGATTTGATCTATTAATTCAGTCGATTCTTGAACCCCGTCCGTTGTCACTTGAAAAAGAATTACATCGTCTCTTGATTTATTTATATTGAAAAGATAATAAAATAACTCTGAAGGAGCTTAGTAGAATGGAAAGTCTAAAGGATTACTTCAAGGCTTCCACTGCCGAAATCAAATCAGAGATCAAACCAAGTTCATTCCTCTTGGGATTTCCCAAACAAAGGGCGAGTTAGCCGGATCTAATTTGCTCTTTGTCACCAACCCAGACCATCTGTTAGCTCTTTAGAATCAGATGAGGATAACCCATACAGAACTTGTTTTGATTAATTCATCGTTCTATGATTGACTGGAAGTTTTTCACATTCAACACATTTGGGTACCTGGAAGGCTAAACATAAAGAAGTGCATTTATCTGTCGTATGGGGATATGTATGCGGTTGGTCTTTCTTAGTATCTTCAAATCGCCAACCAGATTTTTGATATCTAGTATTTTTTCATTCATATTTTTACTATTTGTTTTATCAGTGCAGTTCACATTAGAAAATGAATTATTGTTTTATTTTTTGTATGTTATATATTAGGCTAATAAATCAGCTGAAATGTATTTTCTTTATATTTACTTATAGGTTGAGAAATAAGTTGACTCATCTCACTGAGCAATATGCTCTCTCTGAACAGGCGTTTGGAGAGAAGGTTTGCTCTGTCACTACCATTTACTATATTATCTGCATCTCCCTTTCTCGGTCTGCTCTACAAGTGTCGCTTTTACTTACGTCCCCGCAAAAAAAAACTTCGATTGCGCAGTTGAAACAAAAAATGCTTGAGCTTCAGCTTGCTGATCTGAAGATTCAACAGCATCAAGAGCGAACGGCTCAGGAACAAACACAGAAGGAACTTTATGTAGAACAGGTCTCCCAATTATTGGAGACCGAAAAGAGTTTGCGTTTGCAGCTTGCTGCTGATGGAGAAAAGTTTCAGCAGTTCCAGGTGTCTGTGATTCATACTCTGCCAATTTTGTGTATTTCATCGCTTGATTGAAAATTTCGAAATTATCGTGGTAACCATTCTTATATCAAGATTGATCTAAAAATTGTTCATTTTTTACCAACTGGAAATCTCAGGATCGAGATTCATGGGAAAAATTGTTCACTTTTTACCAGCAGGAACTCTTAGATCGAGATTTCAACTTGTTAATTGGGATACGTAGTGGGAAAATAGAGATGCGTCTGGAAACATTTGAATCTTTTTTGTTCTACAAATGTCAACTCCCTAGTTTAACTATCTCTACAATGCCTAGAATTCAGCAAGAGACAGCTAGCATGACTCTTGAATGGCGTGTGTCGTGTATGTGATGGAATATGGCTTGAGGACTCTGTTTTGTGGTATGAATTGTAAACTCTTACTGAAAAAAGTCAGAGGGAAGTATGTCTGAAATAGACGCTTCATCATGGGCCAAGACATGATACTTGGAATTCAAGGCTAGGCAAGTTTTGATGGTTAAGAATTCTTTCCGCGTGGTTTCTAAATTCCTGAATTCGTGGCTGTGTGGTTGTGTCCAGACATGTGCACGAGCAATGGCATTGTGCTTTCGGACAAGCAATGACCTTATCCACTGAAATAAATATGCCTCTTGGCCATAATCTTTCCATTTAATCAGATTCATGCGACATGTGACAACCGACACTTGCGTATCATCTGGTTACCAGGCTGCTTCTCAGGGTAACCTGGTAATGATTGCAAAGGGCTTTTCCTTGATCTACCTTAACGGTGGAGATCCGTATGAATCATGTAGCTCACGGCACTGCACATGCGTGTGGATGATTTGATTTTTTTGCTCATCCAAGTCAGATGCCCTTGCTGAAAACCCTAATCATTGAACTGTTTGTGCAGGATGCTCTGCTGAAGAGTAATGAGGTGTTTGAAACTTTTAACAAAGAGATGAAAAAGGTATGAAAATCTTAACTGCAAAATTACATGCTACTCGAGTAAAATCGCCAATATTACCTTGCATAACTTCTTTGCAATGGGCGAAATTAGATGACGAAATTAATTAAGGATCTTAAGAAGGAAAACGTGTCTCTGAAGAGCAAATGTGAGGAGCAACATTTTTCAATTGCAAAGCTTCTTTCAGAGGTGAGTTTTTATTTTCTACTGACAACACTGATCGCTAGAAAATGAAAATTTTCTGTTTATCCTTTCTTTATTGATTAAATATTTAGGAAATGAATGTTATTTGCTGACCTCTTCCCAGATTTAAGACATTTGCGAACTTGAATTCGTAGCTTTCTGCACAGAATTTTCTTGTGTGTGATCCTGTGGGCTGCCCGCCTTAAATCATTCCAACGCTCTGCACCACCTGAGTTGGCTCTGACTATCCCGGATGCTTCCATGCCGTTCCCCCTTCATAGCGCACTAGCAGAGTCCAGTCAACTGACTGAGTGTGTATTCACCTACTTGTGTCATTATTCATTTTTACGTGAATCTAATCTGTTCGATCAGCTCTTGGGTCTTGCCCATTTCTTCTAACACCGCAGCACCTCTGTTTCACCATGCATCCCCCCTAAAAACCTCAGGCATGTGAGAACCGGGCCTCGGCCTGTTGCTCCTCACACGTACAGCTCTTTTATTTGCTTTTCTGTGAGTACAAGGGCGATAATTGCCGCACCATGTTCCCCTCTTTTTTAAAGAAATATTCAGATGTGATCTTGAAAACGGTTGCTCACTGGTTTCATATTATCTGAACAATCATATCAGTCGGCGTATCTTAGCGTTGTCAGTGATCACATCGCGTATTTTTAGTGCTTCTTACTTTCAGATATCGACCCCTTTTTCTTCCCTCTTTTTCCGTGGGCACAGCGTGAAAGTATGAAGAAGGAGCTAGACAAGGCCACAAGACAAAAGGAGAATCTCGAGTCTCTGTGCCGTTCATTGCAAGCGGAAAGGAAGCAGAATTGCATCCGTTCGGATTCTGAGCAGGAGAACTCCTGAAAGTACAGGCAAGGCTTTTTGGAATCTTTCTTCCAGTTTATCTGCTGTGCGAATGAATACTAATCCGAGGGGCACCAGATTATGTTACGCCAGTTATTGTTTTATCTGAGCTCTGACCAACATTCTACCCAGAATAATATTGTCGATTTAATCGTCTTCTATATGTATTCAGCTTTGAGTTTTTCTGGCCCAGTGTTGACTCACCGTCAGTTGGCTGGTGTCATTGTTTCTCTGTTGAACATGAAGAGAGAGAGAGAGAGAGAGAGAGAGAGAGAGAGTCAAGTCTGGCCTAAACAAACCTAACTGTCCTTCTGGATATCTAAGATGGCCAAATGGGAGAGGATACGGCAATTATACTCAGAAGAAAACACTACAGTTTTCCTTCAATGAGCGGTCCACGGCAGTGGCAATTTATTTCGCCACAATTACTGTCAATTTCTTTGCTTGAACTCCTGCTTGGTCCGACGGCTGGAGGTTTGAGCCACAAGAATTTCCAAAGACATCATCAAGCATGACAACTTTAAAGACATCCCAGATGTATTATGAGTATTCCAATTATGACCTCAGATGTATAAATTACCGGGTCTTCTTACAGGGTGAACGAAAGAGGCAGTTCAAAGGCATTACACTTAGTAAATATACCAGCATGGCCGCCCTGAGCTTCTACATCCTTTCCGATATAGGTGCTAGATTTACAAAAGTGGATAAATGGACTAGTTATTCCACCCCACCAGACTAGAAAAATAGTTAGATGACTCATGTACTCTTCTAGCATGGATGAGGCAAATGACTGCAACTACTTCCCAGTCATGATGAAAATATGGAACGGGCATCTTCATCCGAAGCACATCTGCAAAAGGCAAAATGAAACGCACTTAGTTAGCTATGAATTTTATGAAAGGAAGTACTCAAAGTAAGGCTCCCAATATTTTTCCTGATGATTTTACTCTTGCAAAATCATTTTCCTGATTGATGGAAGAAGCATCAATCAAGTAAAGTCCGGACTTTGAATAAAACTCTGAACTTACAAACGAAAGTAGCCGAAGAAAAACAAAGAAGGTGGTGCATAACAACGTACGAGAGATGAGGCCCCTGTCGACTGCCAACTCAAATGAGCATCAGCACAAGTGGAAAGTTTCCCTTTGACAAATGGTAACCAGACCATGCAATAATTTCTAGTTAGGTTGGTCTATTTACTAATGTTGGATACTAAGTGGACGTATTATATACTGTTGAGATTAGACAAACAGTGACCGCCAGTTACTACAAATCAACAGGAAAATTCAGCTAAAGGTTATCAGGTATCAAGATGTCTATGATGCCCACCAATGGATTATAAGAGGCAAAGCTTTGGTAAGAACGATGATGTATATAGTTAATACATGTGTAATACGATTTTGACGATGTTCTAAGCAAGACATAATTAATGTTTATAAAATCAGGCAAAACGGTCATGAGGCGGGACACATGGAGGGGAGGTACAGAAAATGCTTCTTAAAAATTGCGCTCGGAAGGAATTCAACAGAATGAGGTCTAGCATTTCAGAAACATGAGAGCATTCCCAGACTCGTGAAGATGAGCAATACAGAAGCTTATGAAGATATGCCTGCAGATTACTTGTTCCAACAAGCCCGTCGCTACCATAGACGAGATGACATCATCTTACGTCAATAAATCTGTGGAGGTGGTCCCTAACGGTAACATAACTTGACAGATGATTCAAGCCACATAACCACAGACATGCGGAGGAACTACATGTTTACTGCCCAATGCATAGCAGGAGAATAACCCACATTAACAGAATAGCACCACAAGGCACAGGAAACCAAAAAAAAAAAAAAAAAAAAAAAAAAAGATAATCGATTCCCAAAACAAGATGTAAGTACAAAATATGCATCTCGTAGGGAAAGAAATTCAAGGTTCTACAGAGATCCCAAAAAGGGATATTTGATGGTATCCCACATAACCAGCAAATATTTCATGTCATCTTTTAATCAGTTCACTTCATAAATAACGTCCCTGGTATGCCTCCATATTGATTGAAAGCTCCTTTAGTTCTCTCTAAAAACAATGCTCATAGCAGACATTGGCGAAAGATCTATTCAACGTTAATGCCCACCAAACGTGCTCACAGGTACACAAAATTATCCAGTTCAATACTGGGCAACTAATACATCTCAATGGGAATGGAAGTAATCTACCGAGCAGCTGGATGACCCCACAATTGAGAAAATCCCAATCAACTATCCAAGAAGCCGACACAAGGCGATTTCAGTCTTGTCCCTCATACAAGTATATGAAAAGGAACATTCTATTGTGTAGTTCCTCAGTATATTGATTTTTTTAAAGACTAAATCCCACTGGTTCACAGTTGTATCTCATTTGTTCCTGAGATGTATTCCAGGCGCTTTTCATGGTGGAATTTCCCTTTTGCCCTCTCACATAAAACAGAAATACACAAAAAATTAGACAAAACACAAAAGACAAGATAAGAAGTGAGCCCAAAAAATGTTTCTCAACTCATTGATGAGATGCTAGTTAAGCAAGAAAAATTGGATAAACACAGTGTATGTCCTTCCCATCTTCATGCTCGTCAATAAAACATAAAAGAGCATGCCTGATCTCCAGTTTATGTGAACCACGCACATGACCACCT
The DNA here is from genome assembly GCA_024713555.1 of Spirodela polyrhiza. Classification (NCBI taxonomy): domain Eukaryota; kingdom Viridiplantae; phylum Streptophyta; class Magnoliopsida; order Alismatales; family Araceae; genus Spirodela; species Spirodela polyrhiza. The sequence continues at coordinate 9,673,813 of CM046529.1, read as the reverse complement.
CAATGGCGACATCTTATCAATTCCTGCCATTTTTCTCTCACTCCGTGTTTCCCAATACAGTTCCAGCACAATCCACTTCCAGACAGCAACCTCAAACTACTTCGTATCTCACTTCTTCATACTAAATTAAAGAAATATTTCATGCTTTAATTCCTCGATTCACAAACTATCCAATAAGTAATTGAAAAGGATGGCAAACGCAAAGTATCATGAACAAGGGGAAGAAGGAAACGTGATAGCCATCATCTCCATTAAATCTCCTTGTCCCAGTCCCCAAGCAGCGTCCCATCTAGAAAAGGATGGGAAGGAGCTGACTTAATCCCAGGGGATGGGCTCATAGAATGGTTGCAGGGGGTACCATTGAAGAACAAGAGGGAGGCCAGCTTGGGAGTTCCCGAGGAATATTCCCTCGAGGACTATTTGATGCTCAAGCTTGTGAGAGGGACCAGTGTGGAAAAAAAGAATGAGACCAGGAGAGTTGACTGTTGGAGGAGTTTACTGCAATGTCTAGCGATAAACTTGCGCAAACTTATGCAAGCGTGGGCATGTGAGATGCAGATGTATGACTTTTCCTGGGTGATCAGTATGTGTCTGCATGGCAGCAATGGGTCCAATTTAGGTACTTCCTCCAACCTCCGGACGATTACTAAGAAGATCTACAAAGGGTCATGCATATTAGGAAAAAATAAACAAAAAAGTGCAACTTTACAACGTAGAATAGACCATCCAAGGATTGCTCCCATATAAAGGATAGCATCATATGAGCTATCGTCCATGCAAATAATCCAATATCTTGACCTAGATTCGCCAACTTTCTTAAAGATCAACACTATGAAAGCTGGAAACTATGATAGGTCAGATAATTTCAACTATAAAAACGATTGGTAGGCCGTTGGTTTGTAATACCGCACTAATTTCCGAGAGACAACAGAAAAAATCGCAAGAAAAGCGAGACCAAGGGGGAGAGGAAGGAAGAGAGGCAAGATAAAGGGAAAGGATTAGTTTGCAAAACCCTGATCCCCAATTCTGTCCATTCTCCGCTACAGGAAATATAGGGAAATCAGGCCACAGCCTGGAAATTGGATTTCCAGTGTGGTTGAACTATAAAAGTCTGAGGTTTTAGCAAGGTTTCCTGGCTCAGAGGCATAACCACAGATCAACGAAGGTGAATGCGAAAAATCCAAATCTCAAGGGATTAGACCAAGAACCAAAGGCACATGTTAATAACTAAACAACGGAAGGAACATAATAAAAAAAATGTTCAGGCCACATCGTCACAGCTTACGGTTTTAATCTGATTTCTTCCGAGCAGCCCTCGCATTGTCATATTCAAATTTGAGCACGTCGGTAATGTGAGAGGTATCTTTGATGTAAAAGAATCTTCCTAGCGCGCTCTCCTCGATAGCAGGAAAATAGTCAATGAGCAACGAGTTCACAACCCAGTACCAAAGTACCCCGAGGATTATTCCTAGGGTCGCTCCCGCAAAAACCTGAAAATCCAAGCGACACCATCGGCGGCATAAGTATCAGCAAACGTATGTGCATAAAGAAATTTCTCAGATCCGAGCAGAAACGATCAGAAAAAGATCACGGAAAGGTTGAAAAATAGGCATCATAGACACTAGAAGATCTGGAGATAGCTGGAGAAAAAGGGGGAACTGATGGGTATTTTTTACCTGAGCAACGGTGTGGTATCCTAAATACACTCTGGAATACATGGTCAGCACAGCGAGCGGCCAGGAAACGGCGGCGACAAAGACCTTGCCTCCGCGGGTGGAGATGCCGACACCCCTAAAGGCGAGCAACGAGAAATAGACGGCGAAAAAGAACATGTATTGGGAGTGGCTAGAGGGCCAGCCGTGGGAGTCGCACATCTCGAGAGCGGCGCAGGTTTCAGGACGCGACTGTTGGACGGACTTCTTGACGAGCTCGTTGAGGACCTGCGAGATGAAAAGCCCCAACGCGAAGAACATGCCTTGCAGTTCCCGGCGGAAAAGGAAGTGGGCGACGAAACCGCCGAGACTGATGAACACGGGGATCAGGGAGACCCACGCGAGGAAGTGCCCAAGAGAGTCCCCCCGCCGGTAGCGGACGTGCGTCAGCGTCACCGCCTTCAGGGAAGGATGCGACGAGTGGGCCATCACGAAGCCTCACGGCGGAGAAGATGCGACGGTGGCAGAGGACGCCGTAGGGAGAACCGGGGAAATTAGCAAAGGGCGGTAGCTAGTTCCAGACTCCTTCCCCTCTCCCCCTTTCCTTGGCGATTCTGCGGATTCAGATGGAGAGAGAAGCAATTCGTGCTTAAAGCTCACCGTTTGGAAGGAACTCACAAAGTTTTGGTTGTCGGTCGAAGAACCCAATGCCAATTGCAAGGTGTTCGATGAAATGCCTGCCAGGTAGAAGCAAATCGAGCCCGAACAACAACCGATCACCAGTCCCGAAGTTTTCTGAAAGATAGCGGGTACTATATCGGGTCCACGACTTGAACCTGGTGCTATCCGAAATCTAAATCTGGCGGCGCCCGCTACATAAACCCTTGGAGACCAGAGAGCTAGAGCGGGCCACGCGTTGCAAGGAGTCCAACCGGAAATGGCGGAGGAAGCTCCCTCCCAGCGAAGAGATCCCGTCAAATCTTCAGGCACGCTCCTCCTCCCGCTCACCTCATCCTTCTGGCCACCGTAATCCCTCTGTGCAAGCTTAAATTTTGGTTCTTGTTATCAACCCTAGCATCAACTACGGGGTCTGTCGCCAGAGAGACTGGTGACGGTGTCTTCCTTTTGGGTAATTGTTAGAGGCAATGTTTAACTGCGATGCTGCACACTGCGAAGTGGTGTGAAGCGAGGATTTGGTGCAGCTTCTTCACTATGCTCTTCGAGAACTTGCGAATGCATCACGTTAAAAGGAGTAAAATGAGCTATCTGATCTCGGTTTAAAGCGGAATGGAGAAAAACCAATCCTGATGCACGAATTACGTGCCGCGAAGTTCAAGCGTAGTGCATATAGGCGATGTGTGTGTTCTGTTTAGGATGCGATCCAGGACTAGCTTCTGTGCTTGACATTTATAAATTGAAAATTTCACGAGGATGCAGGACGACAATTATCGATTTTATCAAAATCTCCGCCCGAAATTATTATGGTCAGTTTGGTAGGTCCCTTTAGACTATTATAAAACATGGAGGATTCTGATACAATTGGATGAGAAATAGGAATTCCGGCTGCATTTTTTCAAAATCATAAGCTTTTTTTAAATTTATTTCGCGCTTTATTTTCTTCATTTTACATGAGTATTGTTATTGGCTACTTATTAAATTTTTTATGTATCTCGGTTCTTATGATTCAGTCAACTTATCAACTTCTATGCTGGATCCAGTACACGACCTTGCAGGACGTCGAAGGCGACAGCATGCAGTTGCTCTGGGGAAAGAAAGAAGAGAAGCATTAGTACGCGCGAAACGCATTTGTAGATATGGACTTGATGATGATGCGACTTCTCAAGAAGGTAGCATGATCACTGATGAAGAGGCTGCAGCATTGGATGCTCAGACATCTCGTGCTGTAGAGGAATTGAAACTGGTTGTGGCCCATCCGTAAGTGTTTCTTCTCTACCCTTCACACTTTTCTCTGACCTCTTGTTCTGGAAACTATGCCTACACGCCATATTTTGTTTAGTTAGAAGTTACGATTCAGCAACTGGATGCTGGAATTTTATTTTATTTTTGTTTTATTCATGCGGTACTAGATAAAATGACTTCACCCTTGAATTTTTTATTATATTCATTCTTACCTTGATAGCTAGAGCATTAGGAAGATCCAAAATATTTCTGATGAATCGTTCCATTTTCTCATTCTATTATCATTCCGGATAACCTTCAGGTGCTTTCTCATTGGTAAAATTAACCTTCCTCGACATGAATGTTTATTCTTCTATCTGGGGCTTCATTTAGCAAAATACTACCACAATGTCCTCCTGAACAGTATATGGCTTTCAGCAATTGCGCCATATGCTATGTTCTCACAAAATGTCTGCTCAGAATTTACATGGAACAATATTACTAAGTATGCGCATTCTATGCATTTGTACAATGAAAATTGAATAATAAGTTAAATCTCACATATTTTCCTGATAATGTTTTATTTAATTTTTCACCTATATCATTTTTATCCTTCAATTGCTTTTCATTTTTAGAATAATGAATGCTTTGAAAGATTAAGTGGTCACGCCCTCTTTTTAATCCAATTTTAGTTAAGTTTCTGCAGTTTATTGCTTATTAACAATGTTCTCTTAATTTTTTTACGGGTCTTTGATCTATCTCCTTATTAACAATGTTCTCTCAATTTGGATATAGTATCCAAGAAATAAAGGACAAAAAATGATGTAGGATTTTTTTAAAACGTTGGAGTTTAGGTGAAAGAATTTTATCTATATTGATTTGATTAAAGCATTCTACTAACTGTTTATATTCATGTAGATTGACATCCGACACGTAGCCCCACGAAACCCTCAATAAATTATGAGGGGTCAGGGCGAATTGAAATAAGAATTAGCAAACTTCAACCGTAATTTTTGTTTCAACCTGAGAAATAGTGGCAAGAGTTTACACAAATACGTTTATGCATATGTGCACATAAAAGGAGACGTTTGGTAAACTATTTCCAGTGGAATGCAAAAGTACATTTTGTTGAAAGTGTTAATTATGTTGTTGATCATTATTGGTATATTGACTATGATCGTCCTCTTGATGTAGGGGAAAAGGGACTACAAGAAAGAAGATAGAGGTTCTTCGTGATTTGAGGCGCTTGCTGTCAAATTCTGAACTACCTCCTGTTGAAGCAGCTGTTGATGCAGGAGCAATTAACTTACTCGTGCAGTGTCTTTCATTTGGGTCACCAGATGAACAGGTGTATAGGTTTTTCATTTACTTTTCAGTTAGAGTGTTCGGTGGCTCTTGTCATTCGGAAATCCTTTTCACGTTATTTGACGTGGGAGGTGGGAGTTATCCCTTTTGAAAAGCTGATAACTTAAATGATCAATTCGGCTTTGGTTCGTTTTCAGTGTTCTTCCACATCTGCATGTTCACCTCATAATAATGAAGTGGCCTTTTGTTTTTTTTCATTCTCCTTGCAGTTGCTCGAGGCTGCTTGGTGTCTTACTAACATAGCAGCTGGGGGATCCGAGCAAACAAGGTCCTTGTTGCCTGCATTGCCTTTGCTTATAGCTCACCTTGGAGGTTAGGTTTTCATGAGCAGTTACATGTAAACATATGAAAGATGAGACGGTGTCATAATATTCTCCCTGATTTATCGATTCTCTTCTTCTTTTTTCATGATGGAGAAGTCTCCTTGCAGAATCTCAAATTCTATAGCCGAAATGTTGCCTTGAGTGCTTTAATTATTGTTCCGTTACGATGTGTTTTTGTTCAGAACTTATGGAACGTGTATGTCTCTTCTCAAATTTTGGTTCACATGGACCCAGTCCTGATTTGAACACCTAATTGTCTCGTCATACAATAGTAACTTTTGAAGTCATAGGCACCCAACCACAATTCGGAATTCTTGGCAACCAGTGATACATTTGTAGTGCCATTTCCAACTTATATCCATGGCTTATATTTTTAGTTTATTAAATATTTATACTCTTTTAATTTGCTTCTAGCTTCTTTTGATTTTAAATGTCATTTGGTTAGGACAGACATTACGTAGTTGTCCAGGTGTCAAACAGCAGATTTCTCTTGGCCTACGACAGAACACCATAGATTATGGATATAATTAGTGACCTCTTCAGAAATATCTTAGACATTGATTAGGTTGATCAGCACCTCTAAAAATAGAAGCCGTTTTTTTAGTTCTTTTGCGGTTTATTAGCTTGAATTTGAAGAACTTTTATGGAGAGTTTGGTCACTGAAAAATATTGGATTTGATTATTTATATGTATGAATTTTAAATATTCTTCCTGAATATTTCTTTATGAGCGTCATCATTCTGACTTGAAAATATTGAATAGAAAAGAGTTTGGTGCCTGTTGCTGAACAATGCGCGTGGGCTTTGGGGAATGTAGCTGGTGAAGGAGAAGAGCTGAGAAATATTTTGTTAGCTCAGGGAGCTTTATTACCCCTCGCCCGAATGATGATGTCAAGCAAGGGTTCTACAGCAAGAACAGCTGCTTGGGCTCTCTCAAATCTAATTAAGGTGTGGGCTCTTTCAAACATAATTTTACTGTTGAAAGCCTCATCTTCTTGATGGAGGTTTTCAGCAGCTTTCCATTCTTAATCATCTTCCGAGTTTCCATTCGAGTTCATTTGACTTTTCACATGGTGGAATGGATTTGATGTCTTTGTTCGTAAATGGCAGGGACCCAATCCTAAGGCCGCCAATGAACTTGTGAGAGTTGATGGGGTCATGGATGCAATCTTGCGACATCTGAAAAAAGTGTAGGTTTTATCATGTCATATGACCACCGGCCACCCTTTTTTTCCCTCAAGAAAAAGAAAATTATTTTTCTTTGTTGATTGCTAGAAGCTTTATGCATCATGTTGATTGCCTCGCCACGAAATATCGCAGAAAATGTTTTAAAGTGAAGAGGAAATCACCATGAGCAAATGAAAAACTGAGTCACTGATCTGTGCACAGGGATGAGGAGTTGGTGACTGAAGTAGCTTGGGTCGTTGTTTATCTCTCAGCACTTTCACCCATCGCGACTACCATGCTGACGAAGAGTGACATCATTCAACTTCTTGTGGAAAGGCTGCGGGCATCAGAAAATCTACAGTTGCTTATTCCGGTAAAGTCCACAGAAGCTGTTTGCGGATTGAATCCCTGATTATCTGTCATTTGATCAGAATCTCGTTGCTTGCTTGCCCTTTAGCATTCAATTAGTGTTTTCATATGATTATCTTGGCTAATTAGTACAATACAAGCCGTGGAATATTATTCCAATATTATGTATCACTATAAGATGCTCAAACAGCCGTCAAGCACCGACGACTATCTTAGGCATATATATGACCGTGATTATTATCTAGGTGCTTCGAAGCTTGGGTAACCTTGTAGCAGGGGACAGTTTCACTACGAATTCCGTCTTGGTTGCAGGGCGCGAGATCACAGGTCCCATCTTCTCTACTAATTTTCCCAGCCTTTTATATGGTTCGTGGGCTTACTAACGTGCTTACTAACATTGCTGAGCTGAAATATCAGATGACGTCCTCTCAGCGCTTACAAAATGCCTTAAAACCGACCATCGAGTCCTCAAGAAGGTGGGTGCGTTTCTATTGCTTGTCCAGGCCCAGAGAGGCGCCCGCTTGATTTACATTACTGGTGAGATGTTGCAGGAGGCAGCGTGGGTTCTGTCGAATATCGCCGCCGGATCCTTGGAGCACAAACAGTTGATTTTCTCCAGCGAGGTGGCGCCGTTGCTGCTGCATCTCCTGTCAAATGCTCCGTTTGACATAAGAAAAGAGGTGGCATATACCCTGGGCAACCTGTGCGTCGCCCCATCAGATAGCCCAAGTCCTCCGAGCATCATTCTGCACCACCTGGTCACCCTCGTTGACCGCGGCTGCCTGCCAGGGTTCATAAGCTTGGTCAGATCTCCCGATATAGAAGCCGCGAGGCTCGGGCTTCAGTTTCTGGAACTGGTGAGCGACCCCCCGCACGAACTGCTTCGGGGAAGTCAACCCATCTGCTTTGAAAGACAAATAACTCGTTCCAAGGCATGGTGCCGGAGAGGTTCTTACTTGCGTTTGTGCAGGTGATGAGAGGCCTGCCGAACGGGGAAGGCCCGAAGATCGTCGAGAGGGAAGACGGCATCGACGCGATGGAGAGGTTTCAGTTCCACGAGAACGAAGAGCTCAGGATCATGGCAAATGGTCTGGTAGACAAGTACTTCGGCGAGGACTATACGTAGACGAAGACCATCTCCTTGTGGGTACTCCCTCTACCTGCGGATCTTGTGTATTATCACGCCTTCTCTGATCTATCTAGACATTTCTCTTAAAAATATCCGTGCCCAGTTGCATCAGCTGTAGAATGGTTAGATCCGGCAGCAAAATTGGCACGGCATATGGTCGGAGCCGCCATTGTCCCCGGAGGGAGAGATTCTAGGATGAATGAAACAGACCTGGATTTTCCGTCCGCCGCCGGTGGACGCTCCGCCGCTGCCGGCGCGCGGCATTCATTCGTGGGGGGGATGACGCCGGTGCCCGCCGAGCTCGGCGGCGGTGGGGCGGCGGTGTCATCTCCCCTGCGAAAGAACGCCGGCGCGCCGCCGTAGCCCCCTCCCTCTCTCCTGTGAACGTTGACGCCGGGTGGGGAGGATAAGGGACCATTTATAGCCCACCCTGCCTTTCCCCGTTCCCATTTACGTCGTTCAACGGCGTCTCAAGCTGACATCCACATGTCTGAACGACGACTCGCTCGCCTCTTCTCCTTCGTGAGGTCTCGCTGAGGTGGGCCGCATGCGTCAGCTGAAAGGCGCCAAGATCGACTAACGGTCAATACAAGCTTATAGGAGACTGATAGAGAGAGGAAGAGGGGGTCTCGTATGGCGTGGGCTGGGGACGAATATTCCCTGATTTTTTTTGTCAACGGGGAGACCAAGCTGTCCAAGCCATTAAATACGAGGCTGTTTATCACCGCTGGCACGCTTAAGCAGCCGCACATGGAAATCGCACGGCGGGGGCTGGTGGCAGGCAGGCTGGCAGAAGCTGTGGCGACGTCGACGTTAATAAAACGAGATTGAGGTCAACGCCTACACCAGGTGCAACCTGACGGGCTTTCCTCCTGCCGTCAACGGCGGCAGCTCGGGCTAGACAGAGATCGCCCGGCCCAGTGACGCCGGACGGCTTCTGAGGTATTGAGAGAAGCGGATCTAATCTGCCGGAAAGGCTACCGTATTCTAATGAAAGCGTCCGATTTCTACCCAAATGGTCGTAGCTATCGCCGGAGAGCCATCGATGTAAGTAATGATGGCGACGTGCTCCTTATCGCAATAATGTTGACAATTAAGATTCCCTCAATAGAGAGACAGAGACCCAGAGCCGAGAGAGCGAGAGAGAGGGGGGGGAGGGGGGGGCGGCGGGGGGCGCAGTTTTTAGTGGTTGGTCAACATACGTTGTTTACCCAGTCAGTCAGTCAGGTCTATCCGTTCACCCATGCTCGTTGGTCAGTCGCGGCTAGGTTTGGATTATTGGGTGCTGGAGTGAGAAGATTTTGGAGAAGCCCAGCTCCGGTAGAACCTTCGCTTGAGACTGTTGACGAGAGCTCGGACTTGCGCCGCCATGTGCAACTTGGCGGCGGCACCATCGCTTACTCTGAATTTTTGAATGTTGAAGCGTTCATGGGCCGGGTGGGAATACGCCGTCTTCCCTGCCCATCTTCTTCACCGCCGCCAATTGGCTGCGAGAAACCTCGTAAACTCTTCATCCTCCACTACCCCAGCGGTACGATCTTGCATAGGCCATTATCGGAAGCTCTGCGAAGACCTGAAAGTTTGCGGGAGCCGGGAGTTGTTGGCTGAGGCGCGGAAGATCCATGCTCGGGTCATCGTGTTTGGACTCGCGGCCTCCACCTTTCTGCAGAACCATCTGTTGAAAACCTACTCCGTCTGCGGCTCCCTCGAGGATGCTCACCGCGTCTTCCGCCGCACTCTCTTTCCAAATGCATTTTCTTGGAACGCCATGGTCAATGGCTTATCGGCCTGTGGCCGGCTGGACGAAGCAAGAACCCTGTTCGTCGAAATGCCCCAGAGAGATATCTGCTCCTGGAACACCATGATGTCAGGCTCCTTCCGCAACGGTGAGTATGAGGAAACTCTGACGCTCTTCGTTTCCATGCTTCAAAGCTCGAATTTGCATCCCAATTCGATTAGTTTTTCCTGTGCCATGAAGGCCTGCGGTGCCCTTAGGTCTCCTGGCCTCGGGCTCCAGCTACACGGCCTGGTTATAAAGTTTGGTTTTCTCGGAGAGCCTGCCATTGAAATTTCCATCCTCGACATTTATGTAAAATGTGGGTTCATGGATCTTGCCACCCGGCAGTTTGAGTTGCTGGAGAACCCTGATATCTTTTGTTGGAATAGCATGATCTTGGGGCTTTCGAGGTCGTCATCAAGCTTAGAACGCTCTCGAGAATTATTCAACCTGATGCCTGAAAGGAACATCGTTTCCTGGAACACCATGATTTCATCGTTACATCAACATGGGCACCGGGTCGAAGCCCTCTCTTTGTTCGCCAAGCTGAACAGGGAAGGATTTGAGCCTGACGCCATGACTTATGCGAGCGCTCTAGGGGCGTGTGCCAGCATCCCCGATGCCATTTGGGGCAGGCATCTTCATGCCCGGTTTATAAGGCTTCGGTCAACTGTCGACGCCTTTCTTGGCGGCGCTTTGGTCGACATGTATGCCAAGATTGGGCATTTAGGAGCTGCAAAACAGACCTTTGATGGGCTGACCGAGCCTGATCTGGCATCTTGGACTTCAATTACCAGAGGATTTGTGCAATCCGGGTTTGTTAAAGAGGCAATTATTCTGTTTAATCAGATGAGGAAGGTGCCACTGTCACCAGATGAAGTAAACCTTGCCACGGTTCTTGGAGCCTGCTCTTCTAGAAAACTAATGGGCCTTGGAATCCAGCTGCACTCTATTGCCGTTAAGATGGGTTTTGATGTTTCCACCGTTGTGGCTAATGCACTCACTGCAATGTACGCAAAAACTGGGAGTGTTCATGATGCCCACTTAATTTTCTCATCGATGGCCGCAAGAGATGTGGTTTCTTGGACGACTATGATCACTGCCTATTCCCAGATGGGTGATCTGGCCAATGCCCTCTCAACTTTTAGAAAGATGCCAGAGAGGAACGTGGTCACCTGGAATGCAATGCTCGCATCGTACATGCAGAATGAGCTCAGGGAGGAAGGGCTCAAGATGTACGTCTTGATGCTCAGAGAAGCAGAAGCACGGCCAGATTCCATCACATTCACCACCCTCCTTTGTGCCTGTGCTGATTTGGGTGCGCTGAGGCTCGGTAACCAGGTATTTTCTCAGACTGCTAAATTTGGTGTTGGTTCTGATGTCTCAGTGGCCAATGTGTCCGTCAAACTTTATGCAAGGTGTGGGAGGATAGAAGAGGCCCGAGAAATTTTTTATTCCATCAATGGAAAGAACTTGATCTCTTGGAATACCATGATCACTGGATATGCCCAAAATGGCTTGGGCAAGAAAGCTATAGAGGCTTTCGAGAGCATGTTACTCACAAGCACAAATCCTGATCAAATAACATTCATCGGACTTCTCTCAGCATGTCGCCATGCGGGGCTTGTATCAGAAGGGAAATATTATTTTGCTTCTATGATGAAGCGTCACAATATTTTCCCGGGCACCGAACATATTGCCTGCATGGTTGACCTCCTCGGCCGGGCTGGCCTACTGGGAGAAGCTAAGGCGATGATAGATGACATGGAAACTGATCCTACTGCTGAGATCTGGGGAGCCTTGCTCAATGCCTGCAAAATCCATTCCAGTGTTGAACTCGCAGAGAACGCAGTGCAGAATCTGTTGAAGTTGGATTTCACGCATTCTGGGGGCTATTCCCTGCTCACTCACATCTACGCCGATTCGGGCATGTCAGATGCCGCAGCGGGAGTGAGGAAACTCATGAAAGATAGAGGAATAAGAAAAAACCCCGGTTGCAGCTGGCTGGAGTTCGATAGCAGGATCCATGTTTTTGTTGTTAATGAGGCAAATCATCCTCAGATCGAGGATATTTTGGTTGCTTTAGACCAGATTACTGTGAGAATTCAAGCCAAGGGTTATGAAAACCGGGTGGGATCGCAGAGCCATCACAGTGAGAAACTAGCCTTGGCATTTGGCCTAATTAATCTCCCTTCCTGGGCTCCGATCCATATTATGAAGAATCTCCGCATCTGCGCCGATTGCCACAGCTTTAGTAAATTTGTATCCCTGGTATTTAATAGGGAGCTGGTGATAAGGGATGCATGCCGTTTCCATCATTTCAGAGATGGCCTCTGCTCTTGTGGTGATTATTGGTGAATCTTGCATGGGATACGATAAGCACTAGATCTGCCGGATATAGACATAAGATTTGCATGCTTCAACCAAAGTTTTTCCACTGCATGTAGTAAATCTATGCGGGCATTTTGAGGAAGGTTAGCGTTGAGAATAGAGATTGTTCTTTGGGTAAAACAAATCGTGAGATTCCCACATTGGATTATACTTGCTTCCGATGTAATGTTTAAGCAACATCTAGATGCCATCTTTTGGACATGGTAGATCTGCTCTTCAGGTTCTCAATTTAGGCCTTTCTAGGACTTAACCATACCGATTCTTGTGAATTCTAGACTGCTCATGACCGATTGTTGGAACTCTCAGGGGATGATCATTAAACATTTAAATTAGGTAGTTTCATGAGCTCCGGTGTTCTGTAAATTGTATAATTTTCCTTGCTGCCTTCCATGTCACTCCCATTTTTTAAATCTGAAAACGTAGATAAATTAAAGTCTCTACTTCCAGAGATGGGTAGAACAGGATTCAATGATAACTGCGCCCGGATGATGACCTGAGTATCGCCTGGTTTTCTGCCGATTTCTTTTCTTATTAGCAGTAATCAGCTGATAGGAGGCGACTCCACCTTAGACGACCCGTGGGCGTCTTGTCTTTTGATGACAAGGTGGGTACTCGGGAACTATGCTTTCATTGATTTAATTCGTTCGTCATCATTCCTGAGATGCTTACAAATATATGCTCAGAATTTCCCTTATCCTATTCAGGGAAAACTCTATACATTTTATGATGTGAATTAGCTGGTGTTGTGATCGCCGTTAAGTTTTTATGATCCTTCAAACTCCGAAGTATGCAGTGTCATGTCAACGTAGAACCGGCAAGCGCGTGGGTGTCCTTGGGGAATAAGGAGGGTTCTCGGGCCCTACCTTAAAACCGGATGCACATGCCTGCGTCGCTGTCGGTGTCCTTGAGGGATCTGTGATAATTACGTGAGAAAAAACTTTTACTGGAGACTGGCGGCGACTGTCCGATCATTTTCTCTTTTCTCTCTCTCTCTCTCTCTCTCTCTCCACCCATCATTCTTCCTCGACCCTTGTCATGGTTGGAAGTTCATTTCTCTCATAGCCCAGCCGGGTGGGACTCGCAAGCACCAGATTGCCCAAGGATGCTCCCTGCCCGTGGAAGCGATAGCTCCGGGCGATATTCCACGGGCAGTGCCGGCGGCCGCGGCGAAGGGCGGTGCACGCCGGCGGCTACCCGTAGGTGCCGTCAACTAAGGAGGCCGAATCATAGCACCGATGGTGGGGGGGAAGTGGCCTTCCCCCACGCGCAGCGACCGTCGCTACAGGTGGAAACGGGCAAGCTTTTCAACCCTCCACCACCGGTGGTTGTCCGTCGGCGGCGCATGACTCGGACAAGCATGAATCGAAAACGAACAACGCACCCGTGACCCTCCAGCAAGTTCCTTGCATCGTCTATCATATTTTTTATTGACGCGGACCCTCTGAGCGAGGGTCCGGAGATCCTCTCACATGGCCGCCATCAATGATGGTCTTCTACCTAGTTCGGATCGGCCCGTCCTTCTCTTGCTTCTCCTGACAAGAGCATCATAAAAAATCATCACGGAGCAAAGTTTGGATCTTGGCCCCGTCGGAAAAGCTAGATTGGGTTTGACTTTTTTTTCTAGCCAATCTCGTTTGCTACCAGGTTCACACTTTCTGTGCCAAGCTGCTCAAATAACCGCAGTCGAGTCGCAGATTTTGTCACCCAGCGAACACCTGAGGAAGATGCATGCGGCCATCACTGCAGTGGGACTTTGACGGCGGAATAGCCTGGCGGCGCGGACGTGGTGCCGGATGAGGCGGCGGCGAATCGTCGGGACCCCCCCATTCCGCATCCCGACCCCGTATAATAATAGTAAATGGGAATTTTTAGCTCCTTGTAGTCATTGCAGCGGTGGTTGATGCGTTGCTTTCAACGCCCCCCTAAATCATGATTCCTCTCATCCACTAAAAAATTTCCGCAACGTTATCTTCGTCTGAACTCGTAGCTTCGGCCCCTGCTTTCAGCTCGAGATGGATCTCTATAAAGAGTGGATACCAGATGGCCATGGTCATCCATCACCCGGATCTCGAGAGGCACAGCCATGGAGCGGGGTTCTGGTCTGACTTCTCTCCTCCTGCTCCTCCTGCTGCTCTCCTCCTCCTATGGTAAAGTTCGGCCTCTCTTCTTCTTCCCTCCCTCCATTGCCACGACCATGAGGCTCCAGTCCCTGCGGCAAGTAGCAACGAGAAAGGTTCTGTGGACTCAGATCGAAGAAAGTAGTTCGAGTTTGGGTAAAACTTAGGGGCTTGACGATCAATGACGAGCTTGACTGGATCACCATCTTGAGAATCGAAGAATGCGGTCGCAGTCTGGTAATCTTTCTGCTTCGATGGATCTCTTCTAATGGGACTGATTCATTTGAAGGCAACGCGGAGCTCAGCCGGAGCTACTACGCCCAGAGCTGCCCCAGGGCGGAGGAGATCGTCAAGGAACAGGTGAAGCTGCTGTACGAGAAGCACGGCAACACCGCCGTCTCGTGGCTCAGGAACCTCTTTCATGACTGCATGGTCGGGGTAAGCCCGTTGGAGCTCGGCTCCTCGTCTCTTGTGCGTGTGAGAACGCTGGTTCGCGGTAAGTAGCTAACGGAGCGTGTCTTTGGGAGCGACGCAGGGATGCGATGCGTCGATTCTGCTGGTGGCCGCCGGCGGCGCCATGTCGGAGCAGACTTCGCAGAGGAGCTTCGGCATGAGGAACTTCAAGTACGTGGCCACGATTAAGGACGCCCTCGAGCGTGAGTGCCCCAAGACGGTCTCCTGCGCCGACATCGTCGCCCTCTCCGCCCGAGACGGCGTCGCCCTGGTGAGCCACCGGCGGTCCCTCTGGCGAGCCAGTGCCCGCTTACCCACTTACGTTTGCTCCACACACGCGCGCAGCTGGGAGGGCCGTACGTCCCCATGAAGATGGGGAGGAAGGACAGCAGGGTGAGCCGCCTAGAAGCAGTGGAGGACTCCATCCCCAACCACGATTCCGACATCTCCCTGGTGCTCTCCCGCTTCCAGTCCATCGGCATTGGCGCAGAAGGCACCGTAGCGCTGCTGGGTACCTGACTATCTCCTTCCTACTCGTGCGCGAAGTTGCAGAACTTGATGCCGCAGTCTCTGCAGGAGCTCATTCGGTGGGCCGCGTCCACTGCGTCAACCTGGTGCACCGGCTCTACCCCGCCGTTGACCCCACATTGGACCCCGACTACGCGGCGTACCTGAAAGGGCGGTGTCCGTCGCCGGAGCCGGACCCAGCGGCGGTGGCCTACGGCCGGAATGATCGGGAGACGCCGATGACGATCGACAACATGTACTACAAGCACCTGCTGCAGCATAAGGGGCTCCTGCGGGTGGATCAGCAGCTGGCCTCCGACCCTTCCACCGCCCCCTTCGTGGCAAAGATGGCCGCGGACAACGGGTACTTCTACGAGCGCTTCGCGGAGGCCCTCCTCCTGCTGTCGGAGACCAACCCGCTGCCCAGCGACCAGGGGGAGGTCAGGAAGGACTGCCGCTTCGTCAACTCCGTATAGATCGATATAAGTCTCCCGGTGGGAGCAGTTCTCGTGCCGGATCCACGTTCTAGCTCAAGAGGACAATAATCAAAGATAAATATCCCACTTTTTCACGCACCCATCGCCGATCACGCGATCACAGTAGTAGTTTAATCGCACAACTCCAGCTCGAAGTAAACTCGAAGTCAAAGTCATAAATGACGGTCTCATGAGAGCCGAGAGAGAGAGAACCCTAAAACTCCTGCGTAGGATGAACTACTCTCCCGGGGAGGAGATTGCCTTCTTGAGCATCTCCTTCTTCATTTTCTTCTTGGAAATCGTCTTCTTCTTCCTCTTGGGAAGCGTCCTCTGTGCATACGTATAGAGAGCGTAGTTTCCGATGAAGAAGACGAGCACCATCCCCACCACGACGATCAAGACCATGAGCCCAGGATTCAGGCCTCTGGACGCCGGTTCATTGAACATATCTCCCTGCCGATAACGCCGAGTCAAACGGGAAAAGGGATAGAAGAAAACAACGAGAAGACTGGTTCACCGGACTCTCGTATATTCCATCCTTTGGTTTTTCGGGGGTTGGGAGATCTGTGCTTTGAGCATCTAACACGACATTCAACCAAGGAGTTGACTACATTTCCCGGCTTATCATGAGTCAAATGAAAGAAAAATCTACCGGTCATTTTTTTTTATGTGCCCCATGTCTGGAGAAACTCGGATCTTTTTGGTTGCTTATAAGAAGGTGGGTTTAAGGGAAAAACAGCGAAGGTGGGGAGGGAATTCTAGGGTTCTGGGACAAAATACAGATATATATATATATTAATTATCGAGAGAGAGAGAAAGAGAGAGAGAATTCTAAAAACTGAATGAAAACTACAAATTTAGATCCGGGCCAAAAGATTTTCAAGAAGTTTTCGTGATTAGACAGTGGCTGAGGATGAAATCATCACCAACGTTTCAGGGCTCTAGGTTCGGGCGGTGCCCGATTCTAATTGGGCACGAAGGACCCGAAAAGCAACATTTTAAATTGGAAATTTTATGGGACCATGTGATCATGGATCTGGAAATTGGAAATAGGATTGAATTAAAGTCTCAAATCCTATGAGACTAATTCTTTTGATCCGCTAATGAGAGAGAGAGAGAGAGAGAGATTACCTCGCTGTAGATCTGTTCCTCCATGGAAGGTCGACGATCGCAAAACAACCCTTCGATTTACCCCGCTGCATGCAGGAAGTCAACATAATCAAAACTTCACCAGGGAGAGGATTACGAAACAGCAATGATCTTCCTAAATTCCTGGACAGAACGGAAAGAGATGATGCGGGACGGAGGAGAAGCGTAAGACGACGAAGGAACATCGACAGATCAGGACGTATCTCCCCAATTTCAGATTGGCGAACGTCAGGTCAGCGATTCTTCCCAACTAATTGCAGAGTTAGAGGAAGGGAAGGGTACCCGATTTCCTGCACTGGCTCGGAGATTTGCCCGTCCAACGCTCAAAGGTCTCGAGTGCCCAGCTCTGTTCTCCTGTGGTCGATGTCCGCACGCTGAGAAACTCAGAGGGATCACGCGTTACAGCTAATTCCCTCCCCAAATGAAATGATCGCCTGCCCTGGGGTCCGCGGCGGGGGTTGGCGGCGTTCTGCGGATAGAGTGGAAGAGTTGGCCCACGAGACGTTTTCGTTCCCACCGTATGCCAGATGGTGTAAATGTGATGCAGACGCCCGACGAGAGAGAGAGAGAAAGAGAGAGCCATGGGGGCCGGGTCCGAATTCATCCTGTGCTAGGACGTGGTCGAAGAACGGGCTTACAACATCAGTCGTAGCCACAGGGACAAGCGAGGAAGAGAGAGAGAGAGAGAGAGAGAGAATGTGGTACAGTGCGGGAAACGCGGCCACAGTGGGGGTTGAGGGAAGGGGGGTTGGGCGAGAGGGACAGTCCTTAATAGCGGGAGAGATGACGACGCATGGAGTGGGGGGGAGAGAGAGCCTTGTCTGGGTTTAGGGGGTGGGGGAGCTATGCCCGGATGCGTTGACTAACACATGCACACATGTATACAGACGCATGTTTCAGAAAATATTAAGCGTTGACCATTCATTTGTCTTCAGTTTACAAGCCATTAGTCATCAGTTTTGTCGCGGCCGCCATGGAGGAGAGCGACGGTGATCGCCCTCTTCTGATGGGAACCTTCTCGGGCATCGGCGGCCGCGACGATGTTCCAGTTTGGAGCCGGCGGCCATGAAATGGAGCAGCGGCACCACGAGCCCCGGGCTCTGGAGCCCAGACGGAAGTCCCGCTGTTCCGCAGGAGGAAACTGGATCTGCAGGCGCAGGGAGCGTAGCCATGGAGTTCTTGGGGATGCTCGAGATGATGAAGAAGAAGAAGAGGGGATTGTCTGTCTAACTAAGCCCGCATTCTGGAATGCTTCCTAGAGTTTGAAGGGAAGGCGACGATTGAAGATTGGCCTGAAAAAGGAAAATCACGCGTCAGATTCCCTGGGAGATCACCTCAGGAGTCGTTTTTTCCTTTGGTTTGGACGGTAATGCCTTCATAGTACAAGATTCATCGACCGCCGATGGCCACAGCCAGGGATCCAGGTGGAAATGTCGCCATCTTGTCCTCCCCCAATGTTGGATCACATACACAAACAAACGACGAACAATGATTAATTCCGAATTCATCATTGTAAATTCCGATCTATCTAGAACTTACTGTAGATTCCGAATTCAACCAATTTCTTTTGTTTCTCACGAGATAAAAGAGAAATAGATCTTGAAAAAGCAGAGACTGCCCAGATCAACTAAAAACCGTACAAGATTACATATTGGAACTGATATTTACACTCGTTATCTATTGATGTGAGATTGCGAAGTTGTCCCCTTCAACATAACCAAAAAAAAAAAAAAACAAGGCTTCCTCCCCAGTCATGTCACCTTGTTGGGCTAGAGTGTAGCCTAGTAAGACCTTTTATGTGTTTCATCATTGGCCCCAAAAGAGATATGAACTATATCTCGACAATCTTCACTTTGGTTAATATCTAAGTATCTTTGAGATTACTCAATTGTGATCTATCTTGAGCTTCTTTTGAGAAGATGCTTCTCTTTCATAGCAATTTGAGACTTGAAAAAAGTTCAAGTATCGTTTGATTTTTCTATTAGAATCAGCTTGGTCAATATGTTTGCAACAATCTCGACAATATAAACTTTTTCTAAGAAAATATTTTATGTATTCACCAACTCTATGATCTTGTGGAGTCTCACATTGATGTGTTTGGTCCTTGTATTATACTTGTCAACTCTATGATCTTATGGAATCTCACACAAGATTTCTTGTCAAATAAATGGTACTTTAACTGTCAGAATTTAAAAGAATACTATCTTGTTTAATTTATAATTTCTTTAAAATATATTTTATTAATAAAATTCCTTTGCAACTTCATTTATTGTTTAGCCCATGTAGATTTCTTGCTAACTAGCCCCCCTATAAGAGCACAACCTTTTGTGAATCTTCAATTATCTACCCCACCCACAAAATCTGTATTAGCAAATCTATATGTTCATATTAAACCATACTTTTAATATATTTTAGAGTAAGCATAATTTATTTTTTATGTTCATTTCTTATATTTGTCATAAATCTATTTGTTCATCACACTAAATATATCATCTGTGTCAAAGTTTAATATAAACCAGGACATACACTAAGTTACCCATCACATTAGTATAGGTTACCTTGTCTCTTCAATCCATGCCTTTTTTTGTTTACCTTGACTTATTGATAATTTGAGGTGATTTGTTAACGGTATAGTAACATATTTAATATCATTTATACCAAATAATTATAGCACCTTCTTAACGTATTTCTTTTGGGATTTCTATAAACATATTGGTTTCTATTCCTACGAATATATATATCCCAAATATCTTCCTAGTTGAATCCAAACCCTTCATTTAAATTAATGATGCAACAAAAAATTCAGTTTGACAAGATGATTCATATGTTTGGCACCTATCAACATATTATCCACAAAGTATTAATAAAATATGTGATACATCCTTGAAGAGTTTTGAATAAATACAACATCATACTCAGAGCAAGCGAAATCAATTTAAATCACAAAATAATCAAACATCATGCACAATTCGGTTAGAGATTACTTTAATATATAAAATGAGTTCTTCAACTTGCAAACAAGATGCTCCAAACATAGTTCAACAAATCCTTCACACTGCTCCTTATAAATGACTTACTCCAAATCATAATGGAGGAAAGTAATTTTTATATCAAGTTTCCCTAGTCACATGTCCTCATTGGCTACAATGGTGATCACAAATAATTGATGTGTTTTGCCAATAAAGAAAAGACTTCATTGTAGTCATCTTTTTTTTGTAATTATTATTTGACTACCAGGTCAGCCTTAATTTTTTGTCCTTTTTTTGTAATGCAGTTTCTTTTTGAAGATCCATTGCATCTGAAAATTTTTTCTCCCTTAAGAAGTTTACTTGGATCTCATGTTCTGTTCTTAAAGAGTGATTGTATTTTTTCTATCATAGCCTTCATTCATTCATCATTTTACTTACAACTTTTTTGTATATTGGAAAGAATTAGATTCACCTTCACTCACAATCAAAGCAAAAGAAGTATAATCGTGAAAATCATACTTCACAGGTAATTTTATGATGTGTCTAGTTCTTTTGGTGAAAATCTTATTGCTCTCTTTCTCAATTAGTTCCGTCATTTTGGCTTTTTTTTGTTGATGCTTTTTCTCATCCATGTCTACTTAAATGATAGATCCACTAGTATTTTCATTTTCTGGCTACAGTACCTGTTCTTTATCAATGATGGCTTACATGTCTATTTTATCAAACACTAGATCTCTAGTAATTACAGTCTTCTTTGGTGCTGGATCCCAAATCTTGTACCCTTTGGCTTCTCCATAACATAAGAAAATGACTTTGAGTCAAACTTTGATCTTTCTTCATTTGGAATATGGGCACAGTCATGGCATCTAAAAGTCGAAATATTTGAATAGTCAACTTATTTTCCAGTCCGAATTTTTTCAACAACCTATCCATCAAGAACAGCTCATCAGGCCTAAAAGGGATATGAGTCATATCTCTCTCAAAACCTAGGGTCCCCGCCAGTGCTGCCGGAATTGTTGGGGAAGACGTCGTTGACATCCGGCTCACTGATTGGGGCTCATTCAAGGCCGACACTAAGACGGCGATCTCCTTCGGAGCTCTCCGATGGATCCAGCTGTCAAAGGGGAGCCCCCCTCCTCCAGGATCTTCTACTGCAGATCATGGACGGACCGCCACGGCCAGCTTCGGCAGAGATGTCTGCCTGGTGGTGGGAAAGGCAGAAGTCAAGGTTCCGACATTAATTAGACTTCATCCTGCATTTTGGTTGGTAGCATTGTTTACCTTGTTAAGATTGACATTATATTTTCGAATGGTTCTTCGAAAAAGTATTTTTCTGAGAAAAAATAATAGACTTGTAGATACCAAACGAGATACTGTACATGCCGATATATATATATATATATAGAGAGAGAGAGAGAGAGAGAGAGAGGAGAGGGAGAGAGAGAGAGGGAGTATTTGTTTCGACGCTGCGATCCAATTTCTAGCAGTCCCGAAGAACGGCCCACAGAAATTTTCTTCTTCTGGAGATGGGGACAATGCATTCGAGTTACGAAATATGGTTCGATTTAATGATTCGGAGTGAGATGTCGGCGGCCAGACCGAGCCGTCTTTGAGAGTGAATTGATGTCCCCATTAATGGCTGGAGGGTAGTCAGTCGACCCTGCCATTCCTGCGGCTCGCAAACAGGATACCGCCAAATCTGTGAAGGGATGGAATGACTCCCTCTAAGACTTTTCTCGATCACGATCCGTCCAAGAACCCTACACCCGGCCTGTGGTGATAGGATGTTAGAAGAGATAATCCATTGCTGATTCTGTGATTTAAGAGATCGAGGAGGGATTACTGAGCTCCATCGCCGACATGGCTGCGAAAGATGTCAATAGCTTGGCTATGGATGAAGAAACTGCCGGCTCTGGTTTCCCATATAAACAACTCAGGATAGCTCGATGGAGATGATGGCGCTTCGAAGCAGCACATGACTGGTGCAGCTTCGTTCTTCAGCAGGAACCCACTCCGCTGTGGGAACGCAGAGTCTTTCTTGTTGCCCGCCGACTGGGGCCCTCATGTGGGAGCCCTTCCTTGGCTGTGCGTGAAAGGGTTAGTCAACTAAGGGAGGATGATGACAGCAGCTCTGCGGATTTCTCGTCGGTGGTCAAGGTGGCGCTACGCGCTGACAGGGGAATCCTCTCCCTCCCCACCTCACATGGCAACCCAGACGGAACTGCCCGGCTTCAGCAGCTCTACCAGCAGAAGATTCCCCGGCGGATGACTGGCTGTCGTATTCAGTTCCCGGCAGGCTCTCCGCCGTCGCCGCGGCCCTCACCGCCCCCACCGGAGCTGGCCTCCTCAAACCCCCGCCTTGCCCGCCTTTCTTGCTGCCGACGGCTTGTCTTCTTCCTTCTCACAGAGCCCGCCTTCAAGACGACGCAATCAATGGCTACCCTTTCGTCACCCATCGCGTCCCCACCACGAGACCTGTGAGCTCTCTCTCTCTCTCTCTCTCTCTCTCTATCTATCTATCTATCTCTATCTCTCGCGTCCCTCCGGCGCGCCGAGTTAAAAAGAATGGGTGAGGAGAACAACTGGAGACGAGTAATCTGAGGGAGCGATCCTCAGCAGATCCTCAACGGGATGAACGTTCCCCGGTAGCATCCTCTGTTTCGGTCCCCGAGGGTGAGCTGCCGTGGGAATGGGGCGGGCAGCCGGAGGATTGCCGGCCCTGATCTGGGCCTCTGTTATTCTATGTGGGTCTTTCATTCTAGCGCCGGCGAGGGGCGGAGCGGCGGCGGCGGAGGTATCTGATCAGGAGAGAGATCGGATCACGGAGCTGCCGGGGCAGCCCACCAACGTGGGGTTCAAGCAGTACTCTGGCTACGTGACCGTGGACGCGAGGGCCGGCAGGGCGCTGTTCTACTGGCTGGTGGAGTCCCCGGCTAGCGCATCGTCGCCGCTCGTTCTGTGGCTCAACGGCGGCCCCGGCTGCTCCTCGGTGGCCTACGGCGCATCAGAGGAGCTCGGGCCTTTCCGGATTCATGCCGACGGCCAGACGCTCTTTCTGAACCCCTTCGCCTGGAACACAGGTAAGAAGATCGAATTGGAACACAAAGTGATTTACTTCTGGTTTTCGACTTGTTAATCGATCGATCCACTCCCGTTCCTCAATGGGTCTCTCGCTCTCTCTCGCTCTCGATCCGTCCCGGCGTTGCAGCGGCGAATTTGCTGTTCCTGGAGTCCCCCGCCGGCGTGGGCTTCTCTTATTCGAACACCTCCACTGATCTGTACAACTCCGGCGACCAGCGGACAGGTTCTTTCCCGAACCGCCTCAAACCTTTGCGTCCCCTCTGCCATCGCTCGAATTCACCGGCTCTCTTCTCTTCGCCGCCACAGCTGCCGATGCCTACCAATTCCTCGTCCGCTGGTTCGACAGGTTCCCCCAGTACAAGCACCGGGAGTTCTACATCGCCGGCGAGAGCTACGCAGGTACCCCTCTCCCTGCTGATGCTGCCCCCCTCGTACAAACCATGGAGGAAGGAAGAGACCGATCATCTCACTCCACTCCACCGCATCCCAGGCCATTACGTTCCACAATTGTCCCAAGTGATCTACAGGAAGAACAAGGGGATTCAGAACCCCGCCATCAACTTCAAGGGATTCCTGGTAGAAACTCCGAGCCCTAGCCCTCGTCGACCGCCGCCGGGATCTCCATTGACGGCCCGCCGGCGATATTTGCAGGTGGGGAACGCCGTGACAGACGACTACCATGACTACGTGGGCACCTTCGAGTACTGGTGGACTCACGGGCTGATCTCAGATACCACCTACCGCAACCTGCGACTCGCCTGCACGTTCGAGTCATCGGAGCATCCCTCGGAGGCGTGCCTACGCCTCCTCGACCTCGCCGGCGCGGAGGAGGGGAACATCGATCCTTACAGTATCTTCACCCTGCCCTGCAACAACAGCGCATCCCTGAGGCGCCGCTCCAGAGGACACTACGTATGCTTTCTGATCTCCCAACCTCCATGCTTCGATCGCCTCCGCCATTAATCCGTGGATTTCTCTGCGGCATCTTCTTCCCTTCGAAACCCAGCCATGGATGCCCAGAGCTTACGACCCCTGCACCGAGAGATACTCCAAGGCTTACTACAACCGCCCCGAAGTGCAGAGGGCCCTCCATGCCAACGTCACAGGACTCCCATATCCTTGGGAGTCTTGCAGGTTTGCATGCCCTCCTCCCCCGGCGCGTTCTTCAGGGTTATCAGCCGCCATGAAAGAGGCCTGAACCCCACCCCCCGTGTACAGCGATACAGTCGGGAACTACTGGAAGGATTCCCCGCGGTCAATGCTTCCC
This sequence comes from Spirodela polyrhiza, assembly GCA_024713555.1. Classification (NCBI taxonomy): domain Eukaryota; kingdom Viridiplantae; phylum Streptophyta; class Magnoliopsida; order Alismatales; family Araceae; genus Spirodela; species Spirodela polyrhiza. The sequence continues at coordinate 9,649,723 of CM046529.1, read as the reverse complement.
ATTTATCAGGAGCTCATTGCAGCCGGCCTGAGGATATGGGTCTTCAGGTACCTCCTTTGCCGTTATTTTTCTATGAAATTCATCGTTAGCTATCGATCAGATTGTAGCCAAGAATGGAAATTCAGCTCACAATCCAGCTTTTTTATGCGATTCAAGCTGGTGCGGCCTGGGAGAACTTGATTGAAAGGGGTTTTTGACGAAGTTTAGTGATGTTTTAATGATGATACAGAATGATCGTAGAGCATATAGAGTCATAGCTCTGTGTCGATACATGATCAAGAACGACTACCTGGGCATGCCGTTCTACAGAACGACTCTCAAGGAAGATCAGATAGAGAACCAAATTAAGGCACATCGTCTCGATCTTCAATATCCCGCTTTAATAACCTAACTAGGGAGGCCCAGATCTTCACTTTGCCTGCCCACCTGATCCTAGAAGAAGAATAGTAGGGAGGCGAGGCCCAGTGATTACCCCGCCTCCATTCGATGTGGCACAATCTCTCGCGCTTGATCTTTCTATGAGCTTGTCGTACGTTGAATCTTTCTTTTTATAGTGAAAAAAAACCAAGCACTTGGCAGAAAAATGTCATGAAAAGCTACGATTTTGCCCTTTCGTTGCCGATGAAAACCAGATTTAACCCTGGAAAAAGCAGGGGTCTTCGAGTTTCGATCTGATTTCCCCTCCATGGCCACCAAATTCTTCCATTTTGCAGCGGGGACACGGACTCGGTGGTTCCCGTCACCGCCACCAGGTACTCCATTAACGCCCTCAAGCTTCCGACCCTCGTGAGCTGGTACCCCTGGTACGTCGACGGGAAGGTCGGTGTCCGAAGCGCGAACCCTAGTAATCTCTCCGGCGTCCAGACCGCGCCGCCGTGTAAAAGGGTTCCCACATCTTCCATGATTCCTGGATGTTGCAGGTCGGAGGATGGAGCCAGGTCTACAAGGGCTTGACCCTCGTGACGATCACCGGAGCCGGGCACGAGGTCCCCCTTCACCGGCCCCGGGAGGCGCTGATACTCTTCAGACATTTTTTGCAGAACGAGCCAATGCCTCGCGGAACTTGAAGCCGCCGGGCGGAGAGAAGACTCTGCCCGGAGGATCCGCAGAGGTCCCAATTCTTCTTATTGAATTTCTTCGTCGATGAGTTGGTTTCAGCTGCATCTCCTTCCTCTTATCAGCCGCCCCCGCCGCCGTTAATGGGGGAGAATCAGCCGAAACAGGGCTGCTCTGTCTGGCAAGAAGGGAGTGGGAGAACCGAAATCCCCGGAGAGGGGAAATGGGCATTTTTTCTCTGTTTCCATTGGCCGACTCATACGTCTGCATTAACATTGGAGATCACGATTGTTGGTGTAAAGCCTGCTTCTTTTTCTGAACCCATGTCTAGAGAGAGAGAGAGAGAGAGCGCAGGAAGGAAAATGGTGGGGGGGGAGGGGGGGCGGCGGCCTATGGACTAGTCACTAGACCAGTGGGAGGAATAAAGCACGCTAAAAGCAGAGCCTTGTCGGAAAGGAGGGCGAGGCCTCGTCGGGAAGGGTTGCGGGTCTGCCTTCTCTTCTTTTCTGCTGTCGGGGAGGGAAGCGGCGGTGGAGGAGGGAGCTAGCGGCGGAGGGGGGGGTTGGAAGAGGAACGGAGACGCGGCGATCAGGATGTACTACCGGTTTAGCAACACGGTGATCGGGTACCTGAACCTTCTGACGATGCTGGCGGCCATCCCCATCATCGGCGGGGGCCTCTGGATGGCCCGTAGCAGCGCTACCTGCGAGCGGTTCCTCCAGACGCCGCTGCTGGTGGTCGGATTCGTCGTCCTCCTCGTCTCCCTCGCCGGCTTCGTCGGCGCCTGCTTCAACATTGCGTGGGCGCTCTGGCTCTACCTCTGCGTCATGCTCCTCCTCATCGGCGTCCTCCTCGGCCTCACCGTCTTCGGGTTCGCCGTCACCAGCCGCGGCGGTGGCACCCAGGTCCCCGGCCGGGTCTACCGCGAGTACCACCTCCAAGACTACCACCCATGGCTCCGCTCCCGCGTCACCGACCCCGGCAGCTGGCTCGCCTTCCGCAGCTGCGTCGTCTCCTCCAAAGCCTGCGCCACGATCGCCTCCTGGACCCCTCTCGACTACATGGAGCGCAATCTCTCCCCCGTGCAGGTCCACCATCTCTCCTCTTCTTCCTCTTCTCGTCTTCTTTCCGGGTCCTGATGGGTGTGTCGCCGCCCTTTCGGTGGGAGGAGCTCAGTCGGGGTGCTGCAAGCCGCCGACGTCCTGCCAGTACGGGGAAGGAGCCAGCGCGGCGGCGCAGGACGGGGACTGCTACCGATGGAACAATGAGGCAACGGTGCTGTGCTACGAATGCGACTCCTGCAGAGCCGGCGTGCTGGAGCAGGTGAGGAAGGATTGGCAAAAGGTGACGGTTCTGAACGTGGTGGTGCTGGCCTTCCTGGCGGGCGTCTACTCCCTCGGCTGCTGCGCCTTCCGCAACGCCCGTCGCTCCGGCGCCGACTTCCCCCGCGGGGAGAACCGCATGTCCAAGGTCCGCCCCCGCTGGGACTACTACTGGTGGCGCTGGTGGTACGACCGCAAGGACCAGCTCTACTAGCCGCCATGAAACCTCCTGTAAATTACTCCAAGAATCCCACGTTTTGAATCGAAGAACTGTGAGCGTTCTACCTACGACTACAAGTTTCAACTAGTTTTCCTGATCGTCGGGGAGACTGCTTCTCACAGTCGCTCCTCCCTCGATCCGGCAAACGGAATAAAAGATCTGACGACCCTGCTTCTGAGAAAAGGGACACGACGCAGCCACCAGGCCACGAGGGCCTTTACCAGTAGAGAGAGCGAGAGAGAGAGAGAGACCAGAAAGTAGAACAACGGCAAGAAACATGGCCAGTTCTCTATCCAGTTTGGAGCTCCGGACGCTCGTCGAGATGCTTTCCAGGAACGAAGGTACAGTCCACGGCCTGTCGGTACATCACGATGCCATGGCAGCCTTCTTCGCGGCCTCCAGCTGCTGGAGTTCTACCAGTCTCTGAGCCCACGCCTTCTCCCTGGCAACTGCAGCCATCTTCCTCTCTATCTTTTCCATGTTCTTCTTCTTCCTGGACTCCGAGTACTGAGCCTGGCGCTTCTTCTTCTCCGACTGTTGACATGAATACCAAACATGTCCATGATCAGATCCAGCCAAAGCATCAACAAGGGAGGGCGGAAGCGAGCACGGGAACCAACAACGAGAATCAAACAAATTTCCGACGCCACGAACCAAACCCTAGAGAGACGAAAGGCGGGCCGTGGTGGGTTCCCCATGAAAAGAGAGCGAGGCCTACTGGATGTCCACCGGGAGAGTCCTCGCCATTTCTTACAACTTGGTGGTAAAGACGACTTTCTTTCCGCCCATCACCATCTTCTTCGCCAGATCTCCACTTCAACATGAATAGATTGTGTTCTTTCGCATAATAAAATATATACTACGGAGCCAGTAATTGAATAACAAGACGAAGACCGAAGCGACCACGGATTGCAAAGGCATGGCTGGGCAAGAAAATCTTGCGGGTTCCCAAGTGGCCAAAGAAAGCATGGCGAAGCTACGTCAAACGGGATGAACAAGAAATTCTGAAGAGGAAACTCATCAATGCAACAGTGGGCAGCCGCAATGATTTTCTTAGGACTAAAATGAAATACACATCACCTAACGATACTCACCAGTATAAATGCCTTGGCCTGTTTGATCCGCTTCTTCACCTTCCTTCCTCTAGCCTTTATGCTACCTCTGTTAGGTTGACTACTTGGTGCTGGCTCTCCAGAGGCATGCTGCACCCAGGCATAGGGGCCTACACCATTCAAATAAGCATATGCTTAAAAGGGAGAAGTCAAAATATTCGGACCAGCATAGAGTTTTTGCCCGTGAAAGAAATTTTCTGAAAGGAACTTCTTCACCCTTTTAATCTGTGAGAGGTACTGAATAATTTTTTGAAGAGGTATCATCAATTGCGGCTTCCATGTGAGCAAAGAAGCCTCAGAGACGTGGGAAAACCAGCTGATTTAGGCGTCTTTGTGAACAGTAAACCAGATTTCATATGAACAGTAAAAATAATCGATACACTATCCCTTTTGTCCGACATCATCGTTATTAATGGTACATCACACCAACCACCTCAATGGGGGTAAGCAACCAAAGATGTTGCCCCTCGAATTTTAAAAGTCAGCGCACAGGCAAGATTAGGAGGGCATCAGGAATACGACCTTAGTGATTCAACGAGCAGATATTTAAGGATCTAATAGAACTAGCGTCTGCCATAAGAAGTCATTGGTCAAGTGGCTGAACACTTTGGAATCCGATGCTAGCAAAAATATACTGATAGGTTACACCTGCAGCGATCCTTATTTGAGCACGCTGAACAGGCGATTGCCAGATAAATCGAAACATTTCAGTCAAATCCAACCTTCGTGTCCCGAACATCCACCTTCTGCTAGAGACAATTAATTATATGTTTTCTCCCAACGGAAAAGAAAAAAGAAGAAGCTTGAGTTCTCTAATCAGTTTTTGGTAGGTCAAAAATCATCGATTACCCACGAAGGAGAGCACAAATAAACTTTGGGGACTGCACTTTGGCAGCAGAAAATAGTGGCTGTGATTGACCTCAGGGAAAGACCCATGGCTGACTTGATTCATTGAATCTCAAGATAATGGTGCTGACTTTTTCCTGGAGATGAAGAAGGCATATTCCCATGCCTTCCCATTGAAACTACGACTTCTACGATTTATAAAAGCTTCCGGGTACTCTTAGTCCTCGGAAGCTGGAAGAATTTTCACACTCTTATTTCGCTGCGTCTCTCCCAGATAAACGGGTGACACGCTTCAAAGAATGATCCCCCAAGTATGTAAAACTCTCATACAGTGGACCATTAGCCTTCTCCTAAAAATTCAGTCGCGCGTCTTATCAGATGCAGGGCAAGGTGTAAATCCAACGCATGGCGATCTGCGGATTAGACAAACAGTTCTCCGACCCCCTATCCCAATCCACAATTCCAAAGCATTTAGGATGAGGACGCACCCCCGCGCGGGCAGAAAATATATGCTATCTATGGCAGAGATTTCAAGTACACAGGGATACTCAGAATGAACCAGTGCAGAGCGACAAAAGGGGAAAACTCGAGCATTGGCTATCACTCTAATGTCTCAGAGAGTGAGGGACGGAGAGGAAGAGATAATGCATGAGTGACGAGAAAGGGCGATCACCTGGAGGTCTGAGGCTCGCCCTTTTCCTGCGAGGCGCAAAACCCGGTCTCCTTTTGGGGAAACGAGTGTCTGTCAGGCTATGGAAACCGGATCCCGCGACGACACCTGACGCCGCCCACGGGAAATGGAAGGGGACCGGTCGGCAGACCGCCGCCGTCTCCTTCAAGATCAGGCCGCCCCTGCTTCCCTGTGGCAGAGGAAGGGCCGACATCTGCGAAAGCCGCCTAGCGATCGCCAGGGGCCGGGCGAGAGCCCGCAGCACCCCGAGACCCATTCCCCCTCCTCGTATCCAGGAACTCTCCGCCAGCCCACCCCTCCTCCTGCAAGCGCGCAAGAAACCAGCTGGGCTGGCAAACCCGGAGGGGTCGCAAGACGGCGGCGGTAGGGCTCGACGACGCACTTCACACCATAGACGTGGTGGGGGGGAGCGGTGCCGGCCGTCAGCCCGCACAGCCTCGCTGATCCGTCGCAGACGTAAATCAATCGACCTAATCAGACGGCCAGAGAGACACGAGTTTCTTATTCTCCGGAGCGTTGACTGGAGCCTTGGTGGAAACTGGGTTGACTCGTGCGATTTCGAGCAACAAACAAGAGGAGGAAGATGAGAAATTAATATGATACAGCGAGGCATCGAGAACATGCCTGGTACAACAAAGGAGAGCCCATCTCTCCTACACCCCTCCCCCTACTTCCTCCCCCACCCTATTTCTGTCACCTGCCTACGTCCGCCCTCCACGACTCCTCTTCCCTAGCGAGGACGCCGGCGGCCCGCGCGGCGTAGTGCAGCTTGATGACCGCCACCGGGTCGGAGATGCCGCCGGTGCAGCCCTTGCTGCCGAGCAGCATGCCGCCAGCGCCACCCCCGGGAACCCTGTGTCCCAAGGCCACCCGCCCCTGGTGCTGGAATCCGCCCGACCCGCCGTTCTTTTTCTGCACATCCGCGGCCACGGCGTCACAGCGGCTGCCGTCCAGGGAGAAGGTCGGCATGTACGTCTGCCGCACGAACCCGCACGACGGCGGATACTTCGCCAAGAACGAGCCGGTCTCCGGCGCCGCCGGAACGCCTCTCGATGCGCCGGCGGTGGGCTTTCTCGGGGAGCTTGGCCTCTGCGGAGGAGGATGGCTGAGGATCTTGCCGAAGATCTTGACGTCGCCAGTCCGGACGGGCTGTTCCGTCTCTCTGAGGCTGCCGTTCGAGCACGGCCGGAGTTCGTGCTGTCGCCGGGAGCCGCCGCCGCTGTCCTCGCGATGAGAGTTCGGCAGAAACGCCTCAGGGGGGCAGGCGTCTCCGCCTCTCTTCTTCGGCCAGTCATGCAGCAAGACTGGTGGCGCCTCAGTGGCTGCTTGGAGAGGGTAACCCCTCAGAATGGAAGAAGAGGAAGAAGGCAGATCCTCCCCACAAGGGAAAGTCTTCTGCTTTTTGCCTCCACGATCCTCACTGAGAGACGGCGGCTGGGGCCTCGCATTCACTCTCTTTGCCACCCTTGAAACAGAGTGAGGTCTCTGGTGTAAACCTGGGAGCAGATCCAAAGGCTTCCTCTCTGGAAGGCTGATAACGCCTTCGTCTGCATTCGTCTTGGAGATGAACCCTGAAGAGCTTGAGCTAGCTGAGTTATCTGAGCGTGAAGAAGCTTCCTTCTGCCGATCATCATCAGCAGGCTCGCTCTTAGGTTCACAACCAGCTTGGAGGCTATCACCAGGTAACCCTTCATCAGGTCCATCAGTAAGGTGACTTGCATCTTTCTCTCCTTCATTGTCGGCAAGATGTTGTGCAGAAAACTCGCCAGGCTGCAGGGAGCCATTGGGCGTAATATCAGCTTTCAGGGCCTTCTCCTCTGCCAGCACGACGCAAGGATCCTCTTCCTTCACTGTAATCGGGCCATCAACCTTCAGCAATGAGGCCTGGTTTTTGATCTTGGCGTCGAATGCTTCCGGGCTTGGCACTCCGGCCTCCCGCTGCTGCCCAATGCGTTTCTCTGGGTCTGCCTGAAGAGGGATCTCAGCCGCTGGTACAGAAGCCGTGTGGCTAGCATTTGGGGAGGAACGAGTGAAGTCCTGTTCGATTTTCGAACCAGACGGCTTAGTGCAGGTCGCTGAATCCCCAGTATGGCCCCTCCCAGGGTCGGCGCCACTAGATCGGCTGAGGATGGCATCCAGACCAAGGCATTTTCGAGCCTTGCTGAAGAAGATCTTGCACTGTTCCATGGATCTTGACCCAACGGACTGCGATATTCTGGCAAAGTCTCGACCGTGAGAACTCAAAGCAGAGATAAATGAGGACTTCTCCTCATCTGTCCAATCGCTTGAGCCCAAATCATCACAACCCTCGTCCGAAGAGCTACCCTCCACAGAGGGTAAACGCCGTTCGACTGCCATGAAGCTCGATTTCTCACCAGGATCCAAAGACTTGGCACCAGAATAACTCATCGCCTCTCTTGACACAGCACCGCAAATCCCAACCAAAACATCTGCAGCAGAAGCTTCCTGCTCTTGCCTCAGAATGTCAGCCTCGCTTGGTACCTCGAAAGTCGCATAAGCTTGACGAGGTGGCCCATGAGGTGGCCCATGGTGTTGAAATGTCGACCTACCAGAGAACTTCTGGACTCTCATGTTATCGTCATCTTGGGCTGCTATCATTGACGCTGCCCTTAAAACGTCCAGAGAAACAGCATTTATTTCACGTTTCCACTTCTTGCTTGATGTAACGAGGTAAGTGCTGGCAGGCACGACTTCCGCTGTTTTCCTCAAGCCCAAGCTTTTCTTAACTTTTTCGAAATCTTCAGACTTGTGATTCCTGTAATAAAATTCAACACAGTCTGCTGTGGTCTTGTGAGTAAGGAAGGAAGCGATCTTAGCAAAATCCTTCCCATATACGGCTAGCATCTCCATGAAAATTTTGCATTCCTCCGGCGTCCATGGATTTATCATTGATCTCTCCTTCTCAAAAGAACACGGGTCTTCAACCAACCCATTGTTCGTAATGAATCTCGACCGTATTTTCTCTTTCTCGTCCAATATAAGTGCTGGCATTCTTAAGATACTCCTGTGAACCTTAATATGGGAATCAGACAACAGCCTGCCAGTAAACTCCAATATTTCTGGTGTAGGAACCAATGTCGTGCCACCTGTTGGAGTCAAACAAGAGTATAACACTGGTTATTTTCTGGGGAAGAGATGATGAAATGCGCATTGAAAATCAGTTAATGGAACCACATTCTTTAGGTATGCCATCAGTTCTCTCTTTGGATGCAAGACGAGTGCAAAGAATTCTTATCAAACACGGTGACAAAAATAAGAGTTCAGGAGCACACCAAGAACAACAGGACCTTTTCAGATTACAGGATACTTTCTGCACTATCTAATATACCAATCCCTGTGGTTCTAAGGGTTGGAGCCTAAACCTATGATATCAACAATGGAAACTCAATCAGAAGTACCGTCAAACTGCAGTTCAATGTGGTCTCAACAAATAGAAACATGCACCATTGCAGGTCTTGTTGCCTATCTTGGCATAGGCGTATATGCATTCCATTGAAAGTCACCTAAAGTAGAAGTCTGTTTGAGACATGTAAGCAGAACCGTCCCCCCCAGCTCACAGCCTCTCCTAGAGCATTGCCCAGAAGCGAAGCACGTGATCACTCGCCTAATAAGGCACGACGAGAGCATGCTCTACAAATTTCAAACACAGAATGCACTAGAACCGACGACTCATAGAACCTCGCTAAAGAATAGAAAGATGCCAAGTAGACTGTTCCTACGGGAACAAGCATACACACTTTTCCCTCAACATCATTCACAAATTGGACTTGATGACTGATAAACACATGAAGTAAAGATGCAGGAGAGAATGAGACCCTGGCTTTTAAGAATATTTCACCAGGCTGACCTCAACCGTTCCATCCAACTCACATTTGCCATACTCATCCTTCACATGATAAAGAACATGTACAATGCTTATGTCAGCTTCTAAAGACACATCGCCATAACCAGCTAGAGGATTTTTCTCCGACGTTCTCTCGTCTGGCCAGGGTGAATGCTTATGTCAACAAGTATTGCACAATAATGCTAGTTCACACCTAACCAAGCTAGTTGGCGACCCTCGTATAACCATTAGAAAAGCCATCTCTTACAGACAATATTCCCAAGCCATGAACTATCCTACAGCTTTTAACTAAAAAACCCATGGGAGCCTACATTAATAAACAAGTCCGACCTCAATGACGCACTGTTCTTCCGCAATAAAACCTTTTCTTTTTTTTTTTTTACCATGGAAACTATTTGACAAACATTTTGTCCATTGTTGTCGAATCCCTTAGCAACAAAAATCATTGTATCTATGGAATGGTCTCCCCATCACAAAAACCTGTGAAAGTTTACCCGACTTTAAACAACCTTCTTTCAGCATCCAACTAGTTGACGGTTTGCTTGATATAGATATATCACTTGCGTAAACTATAGAACCATGATACATTGCAAAAGTTGAAGAAAAAAGACATCACAAATAGGCCATCAAATAACCAAAGTTGTGACATCCTATGCCTCACAAAAGATAAAATCAATCCAACCAAGATATCAGAACCAGAAATCCTACATAAAATAATTCCGAAAAACCTATGTAATGACATCCTGTGATATATTTAATCATATCTTCCCAATAAATCGAATAACACTTAGTGTCAAGATGCTGAAAAACAGATGCCAGAGCAGATCGCAGTCAGTGAGCCGCGTTTTACCTCTGACCAAAATCATATAATACATGAACCAAATATATTGACCGGACTCACTCATTGAGGATATTCTACAAGCAAAATCCAAGCCACACCTGTCCGACAAGGTTGTTAACATCCTTGTGAAAATTAGAGTACAAATTTACAGAAAGTTAAAATGAATATAAGAGCATTTTCCGCACAATAATTAAGAACTATTGAATGGTAACACTAACTGTGCACAATATAGTGCACCCACAGTTTTGTCTGACTGCGAGAGTATATCCTGTACGTGCAAATCATGTAGCAATATCCCTGATTCATGATGCATTCGGCAGTCTGAATAAAGAAGGTATTGACCAAATCAAGCGTGTGGGTTCAACAACATGAGCTATTGGCTTAAGAGTTCTTTCGAAGAAACACAGTTCTAAAATCCGTGGCTCACGTCTCCCCACACTATTCGCACTTTTTTTTCTCACATCAAACATTACCTCAATCAATGTATAAACTTCGTAAACAAGAAATCTGAGAAGCGTTTTTTAGGATACAAGGAATTCTAAGACAGATCTTTCTGGCACATTGACTCACATACACACTGCACACATTCCTTAGATTTTTTTACATGAATTTTCAAGCCCCCACCAAAAAAAAAAGAAAGAAAGATCCCTGAAACCAGTTATATGTTTTCGAGCGCCACATGTGGCAGAATTTACCTACACATGTAATCTCGGCCGCCATCTTTGTTCTGTCAGAAAAGAAAATAATGACGAAATGCAAGGTAAAGGGAAGGAATTGATAGATGACTAATTAGTAATGAGTTTGAACAAGAGCAGCAGACTAGGTCATGAAGCATTTTAAGGAACAAAGATTGTTTGAATGTATTTGCCGCAATATATTTTTAAGGACAACAAATAGCACACAAAAATGGTAAACGAACTCGAGAGAAGATGAAACCACATAACAGACATCTTCGGTATGATACTCGATTACTCGTCTGTGACATAACTTATTTCTATCTATTTATTCTTGGAACTCCACTGACATTAGTGCTAATTGTTGTCAATTTGAAAATGTGCAAGAATTGAGCTGGGATAAATATCAACAAATTCTCTCATGGGGCCATTCAACTGGTGGCCAACAAAAAGACAACAAAGTGAAGAACAGGTAGAGAAAAAGAACATCATTATATGCTTACCAAAGAGTGGAGATCTAGAGCGTAGAAAGGAACGACTTTTCTGCATAACATTTTGGGATGATCGGCAGTTTAGCTCAATCCTTCTATGCGATTTGGATCGATGTTTCCGGATATGGAGCAACTGCAAATCCTCCTTCCATAAATGCTGGAAGGCCCTATACTTCAGTGCAAGAACCTTCTCTTTAAATTTCAAAAAACACTTGCGAACACCAATCTTGTTTCTGATGAGCAACTCTTTCTCTTGGTCTGAAGATCTATCATTTGCTCCTGATGTCTGAAGTGCAGACGAATTACTTGAGAATCCAACATCAAGAACTTGAGAGGCTTTTTTGGCAGATTCTTGGTTGCAGGCTATAATGGAAGCAGTTATGTTCTGAAAATCTTGACCAAAATTCATAGCAGAAAAACCAGGACGATCACTTGCTCCCAAACCTGAAGCGGTATAACCACCATGAACGGAGGCTTGCTCATTCCCAACAACAGAAGGAAGCTTGAGGTCAACATCTGGCATGACAGAACTGCTTCCTTCGTGAATTTCAACGTGTAGATTACTTGGATCAGAAGGTCCTTTCTCTACGGTCACTGACTCCCGAAAATCAGAATTCACTGCACCTGGGCTAAAGCCACCCAACACAGTATCTTCTCCATGAAGTTTACCCATAGGTTCAGCATCCACTGATGATACAACAGCAGAGACTGACACAGTTGAAGAACTACAGACTTTTGCAGTAATGCTCGTGTGCTCTTCTGATGAACGTAACAGACCATCAACAGGACTTTTTGTAGATATTTGGCAAATATCATTTTTCTTGGAATCTGAATCCACTTTTGACGAGCTTTGTTGAAGATAACTTCTTTCGTATTCATCACACTTCAACTTCTTTAACTCATTTTCAAACAAATCAATGTCTGTTTCTGTTTTTTCCAGTTGCTTCAAAACTTGATCTTTCACCAACAATAACTTGCTTATTGCTGTCTGCCTCATGAAACAGGAGTCAGCAGAAGATGCATCCTCTGGATGTAACAAATAAGCAAGCACTGAAGTCGAGCCACTGAGAGAACTAAGATCCAAAAACTCAGAGTTGATAGAAAATTCCTCCAGGAAATGTTTTAAGTCATCACAAGGCAAATTACTCAGATTTACTACGGCATCACAATTTGCCACCTCAGAGAACGCTTTGTCATCACCACCTGTCATTACACCAAATTCATCATCAATTAGCATGAGTAATATCAATCAAACGCCAAACTACAAAGTCAGCATCAATTTGAAGCCCAAAACCAAGAGAAGAATCAACAGGCAAAATGAAATATTGGAAGAAAAACACAAAACAGAAATAACTAAAAATAGCACCGATAAGGACATTGCTTAGATTTATTGTGACAGATAAGGAAGCCTATGATAAGCAAATTAACACACTAAAAAATAACCAAACAAGAAAAATATAATGCCACCTGCAGAATATGTGACAAATTTCTGTATTTCATTCATCTGGAAGGAAGAAAACACTGGTATAAAGAGAAGAAAAATGGTTTGAAATAAAACTCATTCTGAAAAGCATATTAAAAAGTACAGGCAAAGGAAAAAGGTAAGAGCAAGATCAGACAAGTAGATACGAAACCAAGTCCAAAAACTCAATGAAAGATCGACGTAAAATTGAAAGGCAATCACCTGCACAAATGAAAAAGTTTTTCTCAAGTAAAACTAAGAGGGATCGTGTGATTCAGACAACTGTAAAAATAGCAAGCTAAAATACATCATACGTCATCAACAACCTTAAAGGATTTTCCATTGCAGTAAGAACAAAATTTTGCACTGTGCATAGCCAAATGAGAGCATAAAAAAAAAGAAACAAAACATTGAAAGGAACCAAGAGGTAAAAAGTTCAATTCCACGTAGTAACACAGAATATTAGATTCTTTACAGATATTTGTCGTCTACATCTCAAAACAAGAAAAATTATAGTATTGGTTAACCGAAAAAGAATATAGACGATTAAAGAGATGACACAAATAGTACACCCAAAAATTAGTGGAAATCGTGCGTCATCAAAATCCTCTCGTTCATAATGATAAGCGATCACAATTTATGCCAAAGCAAACCATGTGAATACAGCTGAGAAATCAAAGAGCATTGATAAATACAGAAACCAAGTTTTATACTTGAAAGTTTCCGGTTATGGACGATAACTGGAATCAATTACTTGTTAGTGGCGTTACCCTCGTGTGAATTCATACATAGTCATCGAAAATAAAATCGGGTCTTCATCTTCCTATCGTACCCAACTTTTAACCAATAAAAGGCATAATAGGGAAGAAAAAGGTCAACTTTTTCAACATGATTATCATGCATATTACAAAAAGAGTACAGAGACAAGACTCCGGGCAAAATTTCACCGTCCAACATGAACAAAACAAATTGCGACCACATGAACGAGAAACGCATAAATCGTGACTCACCGTGGGATGAACTGCAAGTTACAGATGCTGGAGTGGCAGGAGAGGTGTTTCCAGGATGGACCACAACCCTTGGACTCGCATCATCACTCTGAGATGGATGCCTCCCACAAACCTCATCAGAACCCTCAGTTTTTGCTCTCTCATATTTTGCCAGGCCTTGGCCCCACCCAAGCCTTTGCTTCTTCCGAGAAAGACCTTCATCCAGAGACAGAGGAGAAGCCACTGGAGACTCTATTGGCGTTTCCCTCCCAGGGGGCAACAATACTTCAAGCCTTCCCTCGTCAGATTCAGATCTGAGCACCTTGGATGAAGATGAAAAACTACTAGAGCGGTTCCATTTGAGGGATTTCCATGCAAGTGAACCCAACGAGTGGTCCAGATCCCGATCTTGTCTTTGGCCTGCTCTCATGCCATGATCCCCCCCACCACCAGCCTCATCGTGCTTATCATCATAGGGAAGGAGATGAGATGAGGGATGTGACAACGAATCAGCAATTGACCCCTGAGTAGCCGGAGAGTCATGATTCTGCCTCAAGAGATCACTAGAATCCCACGAGGAACGACGGAAACATCCACCGGCCTCCCTATTATTATTGTTTCGGTAACCACTACCGCCATACCTGCCAGATTGATAGCTCCGAAAGCCATTATCTTCAGACCTACTGCATGGATCTTCGGGGAAAAGATCATGATATCCGCCGCCGCTGCCGCTGCCGCTGCTGCCGTGCCTATGATAACCTGCACGACGGGACACACATGAGAAGGGGAAAAGCTGAATCAAGTTGGTAAGCACAGGTTATGCTACTTGAAGATAAGGCTACAGGGGAAAGGTGCTGTACCTGGCTGTGGGCGGCGAGGAGAAGGGACAGGAAAATCCCGGGCGGCGTGGCAGGATTCTCTCCACCGAGGTGTGGAGGAGCTCCCGCCGCTGCCTAGGGCATCAGGATACGGTGCCCCCCTGTCGTGCTTCTTTTCCCTGAAGACCAAGTCCCTCCGATCCCAAGGCAGTGGTTCAGGCGGCATGAAATACAGCACAGGGCATCAGAAGCCCCAAAACAAACCCAGAAACGAAAGCGTCACCCAACCCTACACCGGAGGTGGTGCAACCAGTTTCCTTCTATTTCTTGTCCGCCGGCAGAGATTTCAGATCCGACTGAGAGCGAGGAAAGACGATTGCTGCCCGACCCCTACCTCACAGGTAGAGAGGGCACGAGAAATTTATCTACCGCTGGTGCGATGAATATGAAGAGGGGGCTCAATAGAAGGAAAAATAAGCCCCTACTGATCACCAGCCCCTCTGGAACAAGAAGGCGCCCGAAGGCCAATCTCTAAGATCCGAGGTGGACAGGAAAGAGGCCAAGGCGGTCCTGCTCCGACCTCGAAGCCAGAGGAAGGCGAACCAATTACAAGGTGCGGTGAAGAAGAAGACGAGGAATGGAGAGGAGTGCAGCGGAACCCCAGCTGCCGACCGCCACCGCGGCCGAGGAGCTCCCAGTTGCCGCCGCCGCCGCCGTCGTCGTCGTCGTCGTCGTCGAGACCCTCTACCTCCCTGCGGTACGCCCTGCGCTGGGAAAACGGACGGGATTTGGAGAAAGTGGAAAATTTGAGACGATAAAGAAGACAGCCCAGCCTGGACTTCAATGCCTCCTCAGGCCGCCTCCATAAACTGGATTTCAATCCCCACTCGCGTCCGCAGAAAATATTATTTTATTCAGACTCGAATAATATAAGGGCATAATAGTTATTTCATTATAATAATACAAAAGAAAATGTCCATTTTGCCCTCCCCCTTTCCAGCTTCCCGCCTCTCTCCGGCCGCCCATATTTTCCTGCCGTCAGCCACGGTGATCTTAAGAAACCACCGACCTCGCAAACCTCCCAAAGCCGCGTCCCAATCGCCGGATCTTTCCGGCTGTGTTTGGGTCGGATCTGGTTCGCGGGCCATCTCAGAAGACCCGCTACCGCAACGTGGCGGCGGGGCGAGACCAGAAGACTGAGCGGGGCCCACTGGACTTACCATCGCTATCGCCTTTATTTTGGTCCCGTGAATCTACCGATCCCACGAATAAAAATATTTCATTTACATATAAAAAATCCTTCGGGCCAGAAAAAGACAGACGGCATCCGACCACAACCGAGACCGGTTAACTTGTACCCGCGGGAGCAACGAAAACGACCTCTAACAAGGATCACAAGATCGGACGGTACCTGATCAGAGTCGGCCATCCGGCATCGCACGGCAGTCTGTCGTTCGAGCGGCGCCCACCACAGGCCCAGCCACCAATCTCGGCGGGTAAAACCCGGTGGTACTTTCCGGGCGACTCCGAAAATTACCGCCTTTTTCTCTGAAAAAAGTCAACCCAAACAGTTAGTCAAACTTGAACTTCTAATAATAGTATGCGCAAAGGCGCTGCTTGAACCCTACCCACCGAATAATACGAGAAGCCAAGCGTGTGACGCCCGCCATATGCACGTCAAATCTACATGACATCCTTTCCAAGTAAAAAAAACTCTACTAGGTCGCTCTCTCCATCTGGAAGATCCCAAATTCTGGAGAGACAGGGAAAAAGTCAACCTTCCTCCCATTCTAGCTCTTCATCCTCGTCTGCCTCAGAGACATCAACTCGAACACTCGAATGATCTGTTCCAGGAAGCTCACCCGAAAAACCTGCAGAATCAGTGGGGGCATCAATCAATGCACAAGGAGGAGCAGCAGCAGCAAGAAGATGATGATTTTTTTTCGGATTCCCAGTTCATGTCCAGTTCATCTCCATCATGGGGAAGAGCTGGAACTCGTCCTTCTTCTTTTCTTTTTTTTATGGGTGATGAAAAAAAATTTATGATGGGTGGGCTGATTCGGTCTGCATCTACCTATCGGTGAAGCTTCTTCCCATTCGAGCTCATCCTCTTCGAGCTCCTCCCTCTTTGACTTCACACCAACTTGGCGGGAGGAGGTTCCAGCAGTGACCTCGCCTGAAGGGATGGATATTTGGGGCTCTTCTGCCTTCTTCTTGGAGGCCTCTACCAGCTCCATCTGCATCTTAGCATAGGCCTCATAAAAGGCTGTAACATACTCCTCCTGTGACAGAAGAAATGCCAAGAAAAAGGGTCATTTCCCAGGTTCTTGCCAAGAATCAGACGTTAATAATCACTTGGAGGAGTTGATCTTCCCATTCACCTGCAAGCTCTTTATGCCCTCTTTTCCATCTTCTTGCTTCTCATCAAGGAGTGCTGAGCCGGCGTTCATTTGAGCAGCCTCTCCGTGCTGTTCTCTTGAAATGCTCATTCCTTGCCTGATCATCCATGGAGGTAGAATCTTTGCGGGTGTGGCGGCATCCGGCGCGGCGCCCTGCTCCCTGGCATCTGAACCAGAGATTGTGACCTCAACCTGCAGATCGCACCATGGGTACTGAAAATTTTCAGCTAAAATGGCGATGGAGGATATGAGTGATGGGGAGAGCCATCGAAAGAACCAAACTTCGAAATTAGATATTTTAAGCTAATTTGATCAACTGAAAATCGTCATGGCCTTCACATGACAAAAGTTTCAGGAACAACAGAGGAGATCACATGATGATGCAGGCGCAGAGGTTTATTATAATCAGAAAAGTAGAATAATGATATGGCATCACATACCGATAACTTAAACCATCTTGCTATTGCTTAATTAGCCAGCGTCACCTTGAATGGTTGAGCTTCCCTGACCGATTCTTACAAAGTATTAAGGTTAAAAAATGTTTGTTAAATCTTATTGGACTAGAAAAATACTTACCAAAGAGCACATACATGCAAATTCAGAAATTTTATATCAGATTTTAGATGTAACTTGACATCTACCTATTTATTTGGAACTGAACATTGTACAGTGTTCTTTTGGTAAAGGTTCAGGCCATGTTTTTGGTCAAACATTAAGAAACATCAACAGCTAAAATATCAAAAGAAGATAAATATAAAGAGACGTTACGTCTGAGAGTAACTAGTCATCTAGGACAGCATACCTTCGTCTCACCTAGACAGGCCATTTGTGTGCCACCATACCCTGGACCCTGGTAGGACTTGGACAAATCAGAGAGTCTCGCATCGCCGGTTGCTGCAGGATGGGTAGCTTTGACTCTGGCTTCCCATGCTTGGAGTGTTCCAAACTCAGGGGCAGGCAAATCTTTCATTCTAGCAAGCTGCATAGTCAACGGCTTCAGTTGTTCCTGCATACATGAGAGATGAAGAATATGGAGTCATTTCCCATGCAATAGGTTGGTGCTATGGCGACATAACGTTTCCGAAATTGCATAAGAGTCGCAAAAAAAAAAAAAAGAACGAAAGAGAAATCCATGTCCGATGAGTAATTTTGTGTATGAAATTACTGATGCTCCTGCATGCTTCGTTAAAATTTCAGGATAAATTGCATTGACCTTCCGTACTCACCATGAACAAATTAGGACTCCAAGCTACAGCTACAACTTTTCATCTTTGTCTGAAGTTCAGAAAACAAACAAATTTTCGTCTGGCAGATTATCATCTCACCTTCCTCCTAAATCTGCATCCAGGACCTGCGTGGATGGCATGAAGATGAACATGGTCTTTTTATCATTTTCTCGGCAGCTGGACGCAATTTTTTTCTAATACTAGTTGATAATTTCTTGCAAGCTCAAAAAATACTACTTATTCCCCACTAAAAAGTCAAAACGCTCAGTTTTTAGATATCCCATTACATTATCTGTCACCAGTGCCTTGAAATATCCACCAAAGGGGCCCGAGATTTATCCCAGCTTCTGCACCTTTGATGCATAGGTAGTGACACTTTTTGTTCCGGGAATAAAAATTAGTACTGTGAGACATAATCGAACAAAAGTCACACCGCATCAATAAAAACAGCATAAATTTAAAAAAAAAAAATAATCAAAAGGAAGCTAATTATTTCTTGTTGTACAACTAGTAACTGCAAAAATGCTGTAAAACACGAATGACAACTGACCTCCATTTTCTGGAGCATGTCCTTCAATTTTTCATGACGCCCCTTTCTAGAGCTGTCCTCCCCACCTCCCATTTCTTCAGCAGCTATTTTGTCCCTTTCAGCAACAAGTTCCCCATTACAATTTTCGCAGTGGAAGTAATCGTCATTTGGGCTTACAAGTTGGAGTGCATCAAAAGCTGAATATCTAAGCACATGAACAGCATTGAATCATAAATAGTTTGACAAGATAAAATAGGATTAGACAACGAATAAGAGAGCTAAAAATATTTACTAGTGCTAAAAGCACCTTCTGCTACAATTTGGGCAGATGTATGCTTGAATCGTGTTCCTGTCCTCCAATTCATCTTTCAGTTTTTTCTTCATGCGATGCAACCGATATCGTAGTACATCATATATCTGCAAGCATGCTAGATAATATGAAATTTAAAGAATATAAAAATGAGATTTGTGCAGCAATGCATGATAACAACGAAAATTTAAAATCAAGCCATCACATCGACGGTATGATCAGTTGCAGTGCACCACATAAGTATAAATAGACCCAAGTTAATAGCCTGAGTGAAATCTATTTTAACCAACTGATTCGCATCAACATTGGGTAATCCATGAAATACACTATCCATAAAAATGGTCCGGAAAAAGGAAAATAAATATTATCAGGAAAAATCTGTGCATATTCAAGAATCCGGAATTAAAAATTTTGAGTACTCAATTCCCACATTTGACCAGACGGCCAAGAACCAGGTTGTTTTGAATTCATGCTCTACAAACTCTTCAAAGCGTATTCTCCTCCAAAATCCATCAGAAACAGGAATACAGAATAAATGCACCCAATGATTTTAGTAATAACTCCAAGGATATTGTCTGGAACGACTACTCGAGAGAACTAATGATCACAGCGACCATGAGATTTCACCACCAACAGACTACCCACGATGTCAAAAAGATGTATCAAGATAGTTGGCCAGGAAAAAGAAAAAAGGAAATGCATTAGCCAGGAAACCTGTGCATAATCCAAGCAGCAATAAGAGTGGGTATGAATCTTCATCTTTTCATCATCCTCTTTGACAACCTGAGTACCATCTCCAATGGCAGCTACCACAGCACTAGATATCTTCGCACCTTTGACTGTCTGTAGTGAACAAACACACAAAACATATCTAAATGCACTAAGAAATTAAAGCACCAGCTTTGTAAACTATGTTCACTTAACAAAACTATAACCACATGGATTAAATCTTCAGGTACTACATGGATTAGTAAATATTGGTAAAATTATTATAATTTCACCCCAGATAACGCTATCAAATCTATATATTCCTTGAATCACTTCCAAAAGCTGCCTCTATCTTTTGAATTTTTTTTTTCAAACTATCCAAAATAAATGAAATTCCCTTTAATTCATATAGGTATGGTTGTAATCGATTTGATAGCATTTCCAATCATTTCATATTAAAAAATTACCCAAAGCAATACAGAAATAGAGATTTGATCTCGTTTGAGGAGTTTCACATGAGACTCGTGAGATATAGTACAATTCTCATTGAGGTATCTTAGCATGCCAAAAATTTATTGTTGATGATGGCCAGCAGGATAATATTATGAGGTGCATGCAATCTACACCGAGTGAGTTGAATGATTAGAGGTGCACTAATTCAATTCATATTCTTTTAATATGCAGTGGAAATACGCACAGATTAGTTTTAAATGCAGCTCAGCTATTAAATCTTTATCCGAATTGGCTCTCTGATGGATGGAGTCGACATCAAAACCATAACCTTGCCTTCTTCTAGACCATGTCTGATTACAAATTACTGAATGCTGTCTAGTACCCTTGTAGATGGGTGATCAGTTTGGTTGTCTGGTGTGACGTTCTACCGATAGATATTGAACGACGATTTTAAAATGACCAAGGCAACCAAGCAGTAGATCATAAAGTTTAAATTTAGTTGATCGTGATAATATGCTAATATATGAAACTATTTATTCATTAAAAGAATATATAACGGCTATGTGGTCCCATGCAAATGGTGCACACCATATATCAAAGTACACTGTGCAATTTTGTGAACAGCATGTGTCGTGACATGGCAATACTAGATCACGATTGATGTCATAATCATGCAATGTTCAATCACAGTCGTTGCCACAATCAAATCAGTTGTATGTTTTGAAACCCTAAATAGGAGCTGACTAGGACCATCCAAGCTAGCCTAGCCAACCTTGATTTTTACGGCCTCCATAATGCCATCAAGTCATGACATCTGCTTGAAAATTTTAATGTCGCACAAATAAGATTTTGTTGCCCACTGGTTTGGAACATGGATGGTACTCCCTATGAAAAGCATTGTTCATGTGCTTCCCTGATAGATACTTACTTCTTTCCGATGATACCTGTTAACAAGTTTCTCCTCTTCAAAAAACCGTAAAATGCGACGAAGCTGCTTGCTATGCACCTTCAAAGACCTTGCCAAATCTTCCTCTCTTACCCACTGGCGCCTGAGAGCAAAAAATAATAAGAGATTGACAAAAATACTGCAAAAAGTTCACATGTAGATAATTCATTTCCAAGCTTCATTATGCCTCGGACTTGAAATCATTCATTTAAAAACTCGTTTTAACACGTATAGAATGTAAACAAATGCGTTGAACAAGTATAAAACAAAATTTCCAGGGAGAATAATTTTATTTCGATAGACAAATCGATGCCAAGTTTTGCAATGAAACAGAGATCAAGAATGACAGCATCCCACTTCAAATTCGCAAAGTTACAAATCATTTTGAATAGAAATAATGCTTGCTGTTGGTGAACCATGCAAACCAAGCGGGGGAAGGACGTGTCAACTAAACACAAATCCAACAAAAAAGCGAAAATTTCTAAAAATTATTTGTATCTTATTAAAATAGTTATAGAAAAACATAAAACATAAGTTTATAAATGAACTTAAAAATTTAGGTTTTATTTGATCCGAAGCATTCGCTTGTACAGTTAAAATGCGACAAACAGACCCTATTTGACTATAAGACAAAAGAGAATCTCATTACATCAAGATTTCTCTAAGAAACTTTGAGTCCTATATTCCTACTAAAAATTATCTTTCTTCATTATTGAGGCAATATACTATTTATGTATATTCGGTGATCAAATATATTATATCATGGCGCAGAAAAAAATTGTTCGACTAGTTTGGCACATATTAGGCCCGTCGCTGAAATGGTCAGATATGTGGCTGTTCCAATCAAATTTAATGGATCTTCCTTCCAAATATATCAATATTGGAGTCGTGACTTTAGTAATATTCAACTCAACAGTTTGGAATTGGGGGGGGGATAAAATTGCCCTTTCAGTAATTGACCCAGAAACTGGTGTCTTGTCGCGGCAACGTGATGAAGGTGAATCTGGAAACAAACAACATGGAATATTCCAAATCCAGAACGAAGGCGATTGTCCATTGTAAGATTCTAGTACGTCGGTTGTTCGAGGGATTCTAAGCAACCAGCCGCTCCAGGTCACTGCAAAGTGAAGACATCCCGTTGGCCGGCCCACTCGATTACAACTTGAATGGCCGCGCGACAGTTGACTTCAGCCAACGTCTTAGAACAGTTCCATGGTCTATTTTTTTGCGCCGCCATGGAATTCATTACTTAGCTGGATGAGCTCCAAGTTGTTAGAGATTAACTTGTGACTTTTGCATCGCGTTCCCAGATTTTTTTTTTGTCTTTTTCCAAGAAAAATGAAAAAAAAAATAAGCGGAACGTCGACAGCCCACCTGGTGAGGGCGTCAAGGACCACGACGCCCAAACCCCGATTGTCGTTTCTTCCAGTCTTGGGCTGATTATCGCCCTTGGTGGAGAAGTCGTCGTAGAAAGCACGGGCTGCGAGTTTCACCAACCTGTTGACTCCGACAGTAAAACCAACAGAAAATGAAGAACCCTGCTCAACGCAACTCTGCGGAAACGTAAAGATGACTGTTCGTTGACGTTCTCCGCAAAAAATGAACGCAGACAGAGACGAACGAGAATACGGAGGTAATCAAAGTGAAGCGTGGCTCCCCCGAATACCTCTTGAAAGGTTCTGCCATGGCGGGGAGAATCGAGAACCAGGCGCCCTGACTTGACTCAGAGAATCCTACTTTCCCACTGTTGTCATTTCCTTTGCATCAGACGGGCGGCGACCGCCTCAGCGCTGCTCCGTGGCGCTCTCCAACGGTGAGACGTTGGGGAAGACAGAGAGAGGCAAGGCTTCCAGAAGAATCAGCCTCGGGGATCTTGTGGGCCCGGGTCCGGCCATGGCCTCCGACTTTCGGTAGATGGGCACCTAAGAGCTCACCAGGGCAGGTGGGTTTTCAAGCTGCCACCTTTTCCAGCGGCGGTGCCGACGTGGGATTCATTGGTGGCCCGCCCTAGGGCTCGCCGCCTTATAGCTGTGACGTGGCCCTTTGCACGAACAGGTAGATGATCGCCACTTGCATTACTCTAAACGTGACTATTATCAATTAAATTTTACCTTTTTACAATTACTGGTTTTGATCAACATAATGTTTTACAAATAATAATGTGCATACAAATATATATTTATTTTATAATTTAATTTTACGTCTTATTGGTCAAATTAATTTATTAGATGAATAATCTAAAAGATTGTACTGATACATTTTGGATAATTTTTTGTCAAATAATATACGAATTTCATTATTTTTTGACAATTGCTATATCTGTCAACATAATTTTTTGTAAATAATCACACGAATCAAAATTATATTTATTATTCATGTTATTTATTGTGTTTATTTCATTGACAATCTCATTGGACTTGGTAAATTATTAGACGAATAATCTAAAATTTTAATTAGGATACATTTTGGATAAAAGTTCGTGAAATAGTAAGCGAATTTTATTAAATTCTGACTATTACTGGCGTTCTCAGCATAAACTATGTTCATAAACATTAATGTGAATAACTATATTATAATATCCATATTTTTTACTTTTTGTTCATAAAAGCAAATTATTAGGCAAAGAACCTGAAAAAAAAATGGAATTAAGATACATTTTCGGACGAAAATTTTAAATCAAAGATTTATTTCCTGTCACGATTCAGTGAAAAATATATTTTCCGATTTTAATTTAAAAAACATATATATTTTTTATTTTAGGACTAAATCGAATTTACGAGTCCCAGTTGGCCTCGGCGGAGACCGAGTTAACACGGACTCGGTCCGGTCCGGGTGCAGTAAGCGGGTTGTCCGATTCCTGATTCGGCCCCCTCTCCTCCTGCAAGTATCCGTCTCGGCCTCGATCCCGTTTCCGAGCATCGCGTGAGCAATGGCGAAGGGAAGCTCTCAGTCGCAGGCGTCATCGTCCTCCCAGCCCTCCCGCCCGGGCACCGTAGGCCCGAGGGGGACTCCTGCTGCCGCTGCAGGGATGAGGCGGAGGAGAACCGGCGCAGGCGGCGGATCTGGAGGGGGTTTCGGCGGAGGAGGGAGCAACATGCTGAGGTTCTACACGGACGAAGCGCCCGGTCTCAAGATGTCGCCGACGGTGGTGCTGGTGATGAGTCTCTGTTTCATCGGATTCGTCACGGCACTCCACGTCTTCGGGAAGCTTTACCGCTACCGATCCGCCGCCAATGGCGGTGCTTGATCCGGCGGCGGATATTTCCCACGACTTGTACAAGGAAGCGGGGAGATGAATGTTTTTTTTTATCTGCTTGTTATTTGGAAAACCCGCCCCCTTTCACCCTATCATCTCGTATCTGTGTGTCGCTGTTAATTTTCCTGTGTTGGCTACGGAACAAAGGGGGATGCGGATTCCTGTAGTTTATTTTCTTTTCTGCTATTATTATTCGACCTTTTTGAAACATCTATCGATCATTCTGGCTCCTCGATGATGGCTCAAGCTTTGTTCGTGAATCTCCGATCCTCCCGGCAGCTGTTTCGTTTTATGTTTGCATTTAATCTCTCGCTGTTGTGCTCCATTAACTCCGCCAAGAGCCCCGCAAAGCCCCGAGGGTCGTAACTAGCGTTGACATCTATCGACATCATTCTATGATCAGTCTCTTATCATGTTTAAATATTTTTTTACCCTCTTATATCGCCATTATCGATGTCATGTAATTTATCACACGAAAATCGTACAATCTGGATGAGTGGCAGCACATCACCATCACCTTCAAATTCATCCAATTGTTTCCTCTTCTTTTATATCTCCCGTTCTTGCCTCATCATGAATGGCTACTGTACGTACTATCCCATTGTAGGAAGAAACTCAGATACGTGAGTCATGAGAGCCATATGTTTCTCTCTGGCGCGCTAATGTAGTTTGACTTCAGTTGTAGAGAAACTTGTGCTTCTGCAGGGTGCGGTTGACTCTATTTTGGGTAAGTTTCAGGTACCTCCAATACTCAAACTGTGGGGAGACAAGTGATCCGCATCTCAAGGTGTGTGTGTGTGTGTGTGTATAGCAGAACCGAATTCCCGCGGAGTTTATGATATAAAATTTTGCCAATGCATGGGGTAGTCAGTCCAACTGAATGATATCATGTTCAATAGCAAGGGGATGGGTAATCTGTCGATTTCCAAGTCGCAGTTCATATGCTTTCATAGCTTCTGGCATCATGTCTGACTCAATGAACCAGGCAACTCGTTCAGATGGAACTGACTGATTTGTGCTGGGTACAATTCGGCAGACCCAAAAACAAGTCAGTTTAGATATTATCGATTTGGCTTGTTTTATCTGAACAAGTTGCACAGATACTCTTGAAAAGTGTTTTTATTGGCTTTTAGCCGAGGATCATTTTTTTCTGAGTTGGATCTCTTCGTTTTCAAGAGGCTTTTGATGACGAGATCCCATGTTTTGGGGCAAAATCTCCGTTTTTTTTTTCTGTCTCGAGTGTAGATCGTCAAATTTAAGGGTCTTTACCATCAAAACCTTGAAGATCTTATAGAAAGTGGAGGGTCCGTGTCAAATTAAAGATAAGTGGCAAGTAAATAAAATGGAATGAGTACAAAATGGAAGTGATAAAATAATATTATGCTACTCATACAGATGATTTTTCATGAAAGGATTAAAGTTCCCGACTTTCCTAGAAAAAAAACTCTGTTTCCACGTATTGCTTGTTCTCATCGTTGCAAAGTGTGGAGTATGTTTGGTTCTGAAATCTATTCTAAAAAGGGAAAAGGGTTCAGAATTCCTGTGAAAGCTGTATTAATCTGATATCTATTCGTGATGACAGTGTGCCATTTGGTGGCACTTATGATGATTTTCTCTCCGTGAGAATGAGGTTTATATTTTTTAACTCAAAGCTCTCTCGAGATGACAGGATTCTGACACCAACTTCGCCTGTTTCAGGGTGGTAATTAGCATATCCCGGCAACAATATGAGTCCTAATACCATGTACTTTGGGAACAGTGGACAGCATTCATGTAATATCTTCAGTATATGATCATCAGAGCTTCAGAAATCAACTATCATGTGGGCATGATAAGCGAGATTAGACAACATTCATAGAGCAAAATTTTTAGTTAGTTTAAAGTTGAAGTATCAAATCGTTTGTCTGTTAGGACGAATTAACACCTCACTCCGTTTTTTAAACCAGATTCATGAAAACCATATCATATACATCAAAATTTCCTAGTTTCCAATTCATTGATCTTAGAAAAACAAAGTTTGAGCTATTTGATGCGCAAAGTCATCTCTGACATCAATCTTAGCTCAAGGATTGCAATCTTTATGTCAATCATTATATTTTTTTAGAAAAATCTTCAAATTCATTTGGGAAATGGTTACCAATCGTTTGGCATGATGGGTGTGCATTCATAATTTCACCATAGAGAATCACAATATCCATGGCTTGCCAGAAGGCTATCTACCTCAAACAGAGTTTACAAAAGAAAAAAAAAAAACGGTTGCAATCCAAGGATAGAAGATTCGCTCTCCACATCATGGGCAAGCACCTCATCCGGCGATCTTGACCGGAGTCTGACGGTCTATTTCACTCTCTTTCCGTTCTCTGTGAGTACTTCTGAAAGGTCAACCAATGTTTACAGCCCATCATCACCACCATTATCTGTTTTTTTTTCCTTTGGGTGCGGTGCCCATGTAGTAGTATCTTGTGCTGCAGGTCACCAAATGGCGTGCTTGAAGGGCTCGAACCAGGGGAGGAGACGGCTTAATGAAGAAATCGTGCTCTAAAGATAAGAAGGAAAGGAGACTGAGAATTCAACAGGCTGGTGGTGGGTCAAAGATGGGCACCAAGTCTGCTCGAACCACTGGAAGAGACGACCAGTGGAGGGGAGGCCACACGGGCGGAGTTGACTTTCAGACCCGAGCTACCGGAGGGTCAAACTTTTCCAAAAAGGGAAGGAAAGGATAGATGCTGATCAAGCATGTGATTATCGGTTTCAGAATTCGGGGCAGTGGGATTGTTTCTTGAATCCCTAAGAATTGGCTATTTTTTTATGAAATTTACGATGTTCTTGCTAAATTCCCACACGACACGCCTGGGGTTTGACCTGGAAGCCCTCCCCGATCCGACGACTCCCAACAAGGAAAAAACGTGGTGCTTTCATTTTCCGGATTCCTAAGATAGCCGATAACGTCCGGCTTGCGTCGTCGTGCAATCGCTTCCAAACGCAGGGATTGGGAACCCGTCGGCCCTCGTAGCGGCCCCCGGGGGCGCCCTGTGCCGTCCGATGGGGGCAGGACGAATCCGAGCGCTGGGAGGCGGCGCCTCTCGGGCCGCAACGTGTCACATTATGCCTGCTACGAAGCGCGATGCACGGTCGACGGGGAACTCCCCGAGATGGCGCCACGTCACTCCGCTCCCCCGAAAAGCGCACAGTAGCGGCGACGGCGTCGCGAGGAGCTGCCTTAAACGGAGTTTGATTTCGGCGTCGACCTCCTCTTACGATCGCGGTATATAAATTGCGGAGAGATGCGGGAAGAGGAGCCGGCGGTTGTCTTTCTGTTTGCCGCGGGGAGTTGTGTAATCTTTCCGCTTCCTCCGGTGCCGTGACCGTCAGACCAATCTCGCTCTCTCTCTCTCTCTCTCCCTCCCTCCCCCCGTTCGCCTCTTTTTCCCTCTCTATGGTAGCCGGAGGCAGGAATCCCTAAACGTCCAATTGGTCGTCTTCTTCCCGATAGCCCGAAGGAAATTGGGGTCGCCATTCGATCATTTGATTTTAACCGGGAATCGGAAGGTGTGCGTGCGCCCAGCCTGATTTATTTCTGTTGATCGAGGTAGAAATCGTGTTTTGTTTCGGCGATTTGGTGCGGTGGGTGCTATCTCTTCTTGGAACCTTGACTTCTTTCCATCCGAGGTCCTCGGAAGGGATTATGTCAATTGATCATTGAGTTGCGTCAGGTCGCTATTATCGGTTCATCTCGGGTTCTGTTGTTGGTGGATTTCTCGCAGAAGGCGATGATCTTTCTATTATAGAGAATTTTAAAGAAGTTGGATAGCTCTCCATGTAATTTTGTTGTCGTGTCAGAATATTTGTTTCTCGTTTGGCGTCTGTGTCAACATCCATTGCAGAGATCGGCACCTATAAATGTGATTTTTGTTATTTACGTCGTCGCATTGTTATTCGACTCATCGTATGGGGGAAACGTCTTCTTCTTTTGCAGCTGCACCTCCAGGCGCTGCAGGATCTTCTTCCTTCCCAGTTTTCGAAGGGTACCGAGATACTGCTCTTTTGCAGCTGTTTCTGCAAGATTTACTCTTCTACTATTTCGTTCTCTGCGGCCAGCAATAGGTTATGACTGGATTCCTTGCATAAATATTTCACGTGTTCTCTTGTCCTCAAGCTAGCTTTTTTGTGGCTCACTTGGATAAATGATGTGGAGTATTTCTTTGTTTTTTGACCAATTACTAGGTTCAATGATTGCCACTCATCTTGTGGCGAAAATTTATTTTTGTTGACATTTTATTCTTTTTCTTTTCTTCTGTTGGAAAATTGGGTTCGCTTCATAGGCTAGTGCTCTCCAATCTCTGCAACATTAGCCTTTTAAGGTTAGTTATACATTTTTTTCATAGGTGGTCTCGTGGGAATAAATGTCTATGTTGAAAAGAAGTGACTTCCATTTCATCTCTCCCTTGTTCCTGTGATAGTGTCCGAGAAAAAATTGAAGAACTGTATATGGAAGAGTGCCTGATGTATGCCTTTTCTGCGATTCGAGTTTGATATCTTCATCACGGTTAAGGGTAGCTTTTATTGTGATTGGTTCCTGTTATGTCCGAACATTTCCGTATCTCCTGATGCTATTCACCAGGAAATCTGCACTGAGGTTTCCAAAAATTGCCCAATCAGAATTTTCATTAATTTTGATTCAACACTCTTCATAGAAAAGTTGAATATTTTTACACTGGGCAGTAGATGTTTTGTTTATGATCTATATAACGTATAGGATGTGCCTTACTCATCAAGCTTTACTTCTCATAATTTTTTTATATATATCCTTGTTGGCCTTTGCGTTCAGAATTCACACAATTATTAATTTTATGTAGTACTCGTTGGTTTCGTTCTTTTTTGTTTCATTTAGATGTATAAGAACTCAGTGCATGACAAGGGATATCAGGCAGAAGATACTGCTTAGCATATTCGTCACGTTTAAAGCATAGCACTTGATGATAAGAATTTAGGATATTGAATAGATATATTTTTAATTTCATTTCGCCCATTTTGTAGCATATCTTTTATTCCCTTCGATGATGTTGTGTTTCGTCATCAGTGAGATTCTCTATATTAATTTATTTCTGAGATGCCTATAGTTGTTATGTAATTTATAGAGGTTATTTTATGATCTTCGAAAATTTGTTACAGTTATCTTATGGTGAATGATGAAGTCAATTCATACTTCTTCTCAGTTGATTGACTATTTTTATGACTTTGCAGGCATTTAACTTTTCTTCATTTTGATTCTTTATTAGTGAGATTTCTGGAACAGACCTTGCCTACCTCAGTATAGATTTCCTTGTAAATGGACTGAGAGACACCACAATTGTTTTGCAAACAATAATTTAGGTTTTTCCGTAAACCCCTAAATTCTCTCATCTTCAGGCATCTCCAATTCGTTTTCACCCATAAGCTATCTGATATATGATCCCTTTCCTCATAACATCTGTGTGCCTATAGAATTCTCTCTCTTGAAGGGTAGGTTGGCTGGTATCAGTTCTTTCACGGTTTTCAACTAAATTAGAAATGGTGTTGCAGGAGCTTAAGTCCTTTGGACCAAAGGACAGGGGATATAATTTTGGAAAATTTGAAATTTCCATCAGATATTCAACGCGTGCTATTGGCTGGACTGTCATGGCTTCATGTGCCAGCCACTTTTCCTGAAGGAAGATGCCAGAGACCGAGTCTGTGTTTGTTTTTGTCAGGACAGATATTATTCTCACAAGGTGATGCTCTAGAAGTAAAGCCATTCGGGGTTTTGGGGCTTTCTTTTGATGCACACTGCTAGAGATTGTTTCCAATCAGCCATCTCATAGGATTCTGTACTCGGCATCCATGGGTCTTTAAGGATATCCAACCTACTAGTGCAAAAGAGAACAGGATGCTTCAGTCATGTTGCTATGATAATTTTGGTATCATCAACCTAGTATTTCCCACAACACATATTTATGGATGTAATGCTGGGTTGGTATCTATGGGTATTTAAGGATATCTGTTTTTCTAGTGCAAAAGTGAATGGGTTTTCAGTTGCCTTGTCTTAAACGCTTTGGCATCATAAGATACCCTTCCATTCCCCTGGATTTCTCACAGGACATTAACATACGGAGAAAATTCTGGATACTCTTCGTGGTTCTAATTGGAAGCTTTTCCTACACCTACTTTGAGTTGGTGATGCTCAACTTTTTGGAAGCTTTCCCATAACTTTCACTAGCCCTTGGGGAACAGCTTATTATCGGTTTGATCTTTTATGCCTTCATCTCCTCTTTCTGGATAATTTCTGTAGTAGCGGGGGCCTGTACATTCTCAAAGAAATGCTATGATAAACAGATTTCTGGGTACACTTATGCAGAGGGTGGTTTTTATTTGAGAGGCTTCTCATTGTCTTGTGGATGACATCTAGGATCAGGCAAAGTATGATTTCTCTGACCAACAGAATGTTGAAAAATCTCTGATCGATTCAGTAGATCGGCATAGATGTTGACTTGCTGGAGTTTCATTCCACATAACGCTGGTTTCAATCATGTTATTTGTGGTGAACAACTTCCTTGAAGACTCCTCATCACGGTCATCAGATGGGAAGGAAAGTAATAAGAAGAAGATGGAGGATAATGGACTCTTCGATGGAAATCAACCCATTTTCACCAAAAAGAAAGGAAAAAGTTCTTGCTTGTGGTGTAACTGTTCTTAGGAATAATGTGAGAAGAAACCCTTCCAAGTTTTGATGTTTATATTACAATCTCCTCTGAGTGGCATTTTTGCAAGCTCCATCTTCTTTGAAGCTGAATGCACTTGCCAAAGCCCCTCTTTATCCTTCAATTATATCTTTCTGCAGTAGGATGGCTTCAATCAAGACACACAGATAGTTCTCCTCTAGGGGCTGATTGACATTTCAGTTCGTTCGGATAATGTTTGTGTCCAAATATTGGAAGTGGATCCGGTTGTTGCGACTGAAATATCACTAGAAGTGTTGCTGGGTTATTTCAGAATCTTCTTGGAGAAAGTGCTATAATCTGTATGATACCGTAAACATAAGCTTTTATTTAAATATAAAGTATTTTTTTCTGAGTACAGGAAAACGTTTACTTCTCTTTCATTATTTGATTCTACTTCTCATCAAAACAGGTGTTAGGATATACAGATGGATCCATGAAAGGTAAACTGTGGGCAAAAATACTCGCTTACATCCATTACTTATTGTCCATGACTTTGTTACGAACTATCAACAATGTGATTAGAGTTTATGGGTAGCCTTGCACAACAATTAGTATCTATCCCTTACTCATCTTTTGCTCTGTCATATTCAAACGTTATTATTTACATAAAACAAGATATTTAGGTTGCTTTAGTCTCCTGAACGGGGCAATCCTATTCAATGGCAAGACAGTTATGAAACGATGATTAGTTAGAGGAGAGTAATTTTTCATTCTATTCTCTCCTTGTTGATTCTTCCATCTCACCAAGGATTTGCCATTCTAAATCCAATCCTTTAGAATACATTTTTACATTTACAAATTCAATTAACATTATAATGTTTTTCGGTCATTGGGAGATTTGTGGCATTGGGGTAGAATGATATTCAGTTTTGATCCTTTGTCTTTTAGTAGATTTTATTGTTCAATTTTAGACAATGTTCACAGGCATGATGCATGATTTGGGTTTTTGTCCTGAGGTACTTGCCCTTCTTATCTTCTGTCCCTGAATAATTCCACGGACGTCGTGTGGCCTCTTTTCTGCTGGGTGTGGGGCAAAATAACAATAGGCTTGGCGTCCATCACTAGATTTCCGGAGGTTGCAATAGAGGTTGAAACGAAGTGTATTAAGAGGATCCATCTACAATGCAAAAATTTAACTTGAAGATATCTCTTAGTGCAGATGATATATCTGTTGCCTCATGTTATCACACTTATTACAGGTCAGTTTTTTGTGGATTCATGTAAGTATTCTTACATTTCTTGCAGTACTTAATATAGTGTTTAGTCGATGTGTAAATGTGAATTTGAGGCGCTAAACATAATAGATGGGGAGTTGTGGAGCCGTGTTCCAGAGGCCTCTGCTATCCTAACATTTTTCTGCTAGTTTAACTCTTGTATTAGTGATATAACATGTGCACGTTCTATAAAAAAGTTATTACCATGATAGAAAAGCAACATTCCTGTATATTTACAGTAGGCCTTACCCTTCAGATTTGAATTGAAAGTATGGCCACGCTATACTTTATTTCAATTCTCCACCATCCGTACTATCCTCTGTCTAGTTGGTTTTCTTTCAGCTCTTTGTTAGCCGTCATTTTGTGGCCAGCTACCGACAGTCCTCAAACGAGGAAGCGGAGTGTGTCTAATTAGACCAGCATGGGAGCTCTTTAAGTGAGGAGTGGCTTGCAGTTGTCATGGCTTCTCCCCCGAGTTTATCTGGGACAAGCTGCAGTCACTCTCGTCTACACTAAAGCTTTTATATTGTTATACGCTCGCAAGTTTATTTAACCATGATCCAATTTAGTCTTCCATCTGGTAATCCTGTGCAGAACTGATAGCAGATTGGGATTGTTCTTTTATTGCTTTTCTACTTTAATTTTGGTAAAAAATAGATGCACTGAAGACCAGCTGATATTATTGAGATTCTTACCGCTGGATCAGAAATCTAAATCTTTACTGATTTTTTAATAAATTCTATCTAAATTGGTTTGATTTCTTGTACTATTCTTTTTCTGTCTATTCCCATTGCTTTCTCGCAATCTGCTGCCCTGGCGTCATATTTCCTCGTGTTGATGTGATTGCTGTATTCCTCAGAAATACCATGCGGGTTTAAACAGGAGCTCTATATATGGCACACAGGAACTTTTTTTTCCCATCCAACACGGCAGAAATGGATCATGACCAAGTTCGGAATAGTTTCAATTCCGATGCTCGGCTTCCTCTGGGTAATCCTCTTTTCTTATCCTTATCTTCTGCTTGGCAGATGCAGAGTCACACAGCCAGCTCAATTCCTCATCCCGTCATAATTCTCTTCTCCTGTTTCAGAAAATGGTTCTTTTGCCTTTCCAGTGGATAATCTGGCAATCAATGGAGTCAATCCCGTCTCTTATCCCAGCGTGCCATTGAGGTCGAATGACTACCCATCGTCAAGCACGGGAATCCCACACTACCGACCGGTGACTTCTGGGGCCTCCGACCTGCACCAGCAGCAACTTTCCACCGCCAGCAGCTCCTCTTTTGTGCCATCCTCTTACGCCCATTTGGGGCCTTGCTACAACCACTGCATCATCCCTAGCGACGAGGGGAGGAATCCGAATCCACCGCCGATGGATGAAGGTAGGGTTTTGGCCAAAAGAAAGAGCCCTTCCGTCGCAATGTTCAATGACCCAGGGAACACAAATCGGTACTACAATGGCGGTAACTCTGCTGGCATGACCAGCGGGCCCGACCAGCTACAGCAGAAGCCTTTTCCGAGTTCTCAGCAATGGCATTGGGACCCAAATATCGCCGTTCATAATTACAGCGGCAGCAGCAGTCTCCTGGCTCCTGGTGACGGGTCTCATGGCAACGTGAGGAGTCGCCATTCCCACGCGCCTCACTTGGACGGCAACCAAGCACCTTGCCACTTCCCTCCTGCCGGGGATCTTCCCGGCCTCGGCGCGAACCCCCGGTGGTGCCACAACCTCGCCTCCCACGGTTCATTCGGAAGAGCTCCTCCTCCAGGTTCCCACACTTCCTCTTTCTGCTTTTATAATCTGTGTTCATGTCGCCGTTCTTTGCCGACGACTGGTTGGGACCCTGCGGCTGCAGGTGGGGCGGCGCCATGGTTCGGTCACGTCAACCAGAGCTATCTTGTGAGCTCCACCGCCGGCGTTCCTGCCGAACCAAGCGGGAGTCGCAGACATATGGGCGTCCCTGCTCCCCCGGCGATTGCCCACACACCGCAGAGCGCGGCTGGCGAAGGCCAGCACAGCTCTCGGCAGAGAAGCGGCGGCCCTTCGCACCGGCCCACACCCTGCTACCCGAATTCGCCCTTCACCGCGGCGGCCTCGGAGGAGGTCCGACAGGCGGGGTCCGGCGGCGCCGCCGCCTTCACGAGACATCCGCGGTCGCTGTCCATCAGCGGCGGGCGCAGCGCCGAGAGGAGCGGGAGAGCGAGATTCCCCTGCGGCAGGTTTCAGCCATACCCAACCGACGACGGGAACCGCAGCCGGTGGGCGCCCGAGGTAGAGACCCACTGCGGCCTTTCAACTCCTCTTTCTTTCTTCCTTCTCCTGACCCACCACCCCGACTACCGACTCTCCCAGGGGGGGGACTCGGCGACCGATCGCCCGGCGTACGATCGCTCAGCGTACTACGATTCCGTCAATCTCTTCGACCAGCACCGAGACCTGCGGCTAGACGTCGACAACATGAGCTACGAGGTGAGGGCGGTGCTTCTTCTGAACTTAAACTGAGGGAAAAATAAATAAAAATCTCATTCCCATCCCTTTTTACAGGAACTGCTTGCCCTGGGGGAGAGGATCGGAAGCGTGAACACGGGTTTGTCGGAGGAGACCATCTCCAAGTGCCTCAAGAGGGCCGTGTACTCCCCCTCCGCTGACCAGGCCCAGGACCTCCAGGTGGGAAGCTGCGTGATTTGCCTGGTGAGAGGACTCGGCCCACCCCACCCACCCATCACCATCATCATCTAATCTGATAGAGAAGGGGGCTCTTGAGGGGGCTGACCTTTGGGACCTGTGCAGGAGAGGTACGAGGACGAGGACGAGCTGGGGACGCTGAGGTGTGGCCACGACTACCACGCGGGCTGCGTGAGGAAGTGGCTGCTGATGAAGAACGCCTGCCCCATCTGCAAGGCCCCCGCCCTGGAGGACGAGAAGTCGCCGAGGGGAGGAGAGTAGGCCCGATTCAATTTATCCCTTGTAATTAGAATCATCTCCCGCCTTGTTAGTAGACCGTGGTGTTATTTTGTGCAGCCGGGCTTTGCTTCTATTCTTCGGCTCTCTCCTTGTCCTCCATTCCTTTGATCTAACCATTTTTTTTCCTACCCACTACCAGCTCGGGGCCCTCCAAAATGGAGAGAAGTCCAGCAGAGAGAGAGAGAGAGAGAGAGATGTTAATTACCTTGAGATGTCGGGCGGTCAACGTCAGGATTAGAGAGAGAGAGATGTTATATCCTTGAGCACTCTCGTTCTCTTTCGTTCCACCGGCCTAAACTTTTTTCTAATGTCTATAACCTCCGAGGTTGCCGTAAGCAAACTCTTAAGAAAAGTCTGGCAAGGAGACAGATAGGGAGAGGGAGAAATGTTAATTACCTTTGACAAAGTCAGCCGGTCAACGTTAAGGCCAGAGAGAGAGAGAGAGAGAGAGAGAGAGAGAGAGAGAGATATGCTATATTATTCTGCTCTCTCGTTGTCTTCCACTCCATTGATCTAAACTTTTTCTAACCTATCAGCTCCAGGGTTGCCACAATTGCAAAGACTGAGAAAAGTCTGGCAGAGAGAGAGAGAGAGAGAGAGAGAGAGAGAGAGAGAGTATTCTCCGATATTCCCGGCCCGTTAATCAAGTGGAGAAGTCTGAGGGTCGGTGTCGCGATGGGCTTATTGGACCCATTTGACCCGGGCCAGTGCGCCGGGCGTCGTGCACCGGAAAAAGCAAGGGTCTAGTCGGAAGTGCCGCGACACCGGCCAGATGGCCCCACACTGACGGCGCAGTCCACAAGTGCGGCCGGCGCCGCCCAGGGACCCACTCGCCCCCCGAGTCTCCCGACTTCCCCGCCTCCTTTGATGGCCTGCGCGGAAAAAAAAGGCACAGAAGAAGTGACACCCGCAGGCGAACGCATTCTTCTTCTTCTTCTCCTTCTTCTTCGTCTTCTTCTGCCCCCTCCCACTGCCACTGGTTTGAAAGCCCAAACCCGGAACTGCGCCGCCGATCAAGGTTTGAAGGTTGACCAAGCTCAGTCCCGGCGAACCTGTTATGGCTTCGTGTGAGTCAAACGCGGGGACCTCCGCTGTCCCTGTCGAGGCGGGGAGAGACACCACGGCGCCCTTCATGGAGGGAGCTTCACCGGGTCGCGGCCTCGTGGACATTTTCTACGCGAATCATATAGTTGATTTCTTCAAACATAGGAAATATTTCGGAGATAATACACTGGGGAGGGGTCTATCAGGGAGGCACCTCCCTCTTCTCCCTTACACGACGACGAGTTAAACAAAGGAAGAAATGGAACGAATGCGGCCCCCCCACCGGGAGGCGTCCCTGCTCTGCAACTTCTTTGGCGGCAGCGTCCAGCGGGATCAGTAATTAGTATAAAAATTAATAAGAAAACAAGAATTGTAGTAGTGGGTCGGCCCTGGTTTCACCACGGCGGCCGGCGGTGGCGCTTACGCCACCAACTGCTCCTGGTCCATCCATGGAGAGAACATGTCCGTGACACTGCTGCTGAACTCATTCGCCCTGGTGGCTTCGTAGCGCTGCTGCTGGCGCGGCGGCTCTGCAACGCCGCCGCCGTCCTTCACTAGGGGATGGACCCAGGAGACGTCCGGCTCCTCCGTCGTCGCGGCGGCCGCGTTGCCATTGCTGCGGAACCCAAAGGACGCGCACTTCCTCAACTTGCTCAGTTCCTCCCCGCGGATGCCCCAGTCGAGCTTACCGTCCGGCGAGGCCCAGTCGGAGAGGGACGGCGCCGGGGCAGGCGCCGCGAAGCTCGCCATGCCGAGAGCCGATGGGCGAGCCGTCGGCCCGCGGTCGCAGAAGCTCTGGCTGCGCTTGGCGAAGGCGGAGGCCTTGGAGTTCATGATGGTGGTGGCCAGCGTGTGTAGGCCGAATGATGAAGACAGTGAGGACGACGGGTTCGAGCCAGCATACCCAGGCGGCAGCTGCTGGCTGATGTTGCTCTGGTGCATCTGGATTCCGGAAGGAGACTGGAACTGAGCGGTGCCTCCGGCCATGGAGTGTCTCATGGAAAGGCCTTGGAGCTGCGATAGCAGCGACGAGGATTCCGGCGATCCGTACACGTCTCCGTAGCCCGAAGGAGGAGACGCTCCTCCCAGAGAGAACTTCCAGCCAGATGGAGACGACATGGTCGCCATATCGTCCACTTGCTGCTGCTGCTGCTGCTGATGGTATGCTTCCAGACCCATCAAATCCAGGTCCACCTCCATATTTCTGGAACTCAAACTCGTCTTCAGCCGGCTCGTCGGAAGCTTCAGGGTCGGCGTCATCATTCCTCCAGTCTGGCTCAGCCACGCTGCAGCAGAAGCTGCGGCGGACGAGGAGGCGGATGAGGATGCCATGGACTGATTCATCAGCATGGCAGCGGCCGTCGTCACATCCAGAGGAGGCAGAGCAGGCGACCTGGGGGACGGCAGGACGGAGCCAGACGGAGACTGCGGCGGCGCACTGGACGAGTGCCCCGGCTGGCGGAGCTCCTCGGGCTTGTGGGCGAAGAAGCAGACTCTGCGGGTGCAACCAGTCTCGTCCTTGCAGAGGCGGGTGCGGTACTGTGCCGGATGGAGCCAACACTCGAACACCCCGTGGGCGTACTCGCAGGCGTCCCCGTTCCGGCAGCTCCCCTTGCGAAACTCCGGGCAGGGGACGCAGGTGTAATGGTACTTCCGGGGATCTCGCCGGCGGGCGTTCTCGCCGGGGTGGACGAAGGGGCACTCCGTCCAGTCGTGAGAGTAAGCTCGCGAGCATGGCTTCACCTTGAACGTGTACATCCTGAACTCGTCCGTGCTGTAGATGCCGTTCTTGATGTCGGGGAGCGTCAGGTCCGGTGGGTACTCCTTCTCCCTCTTCTTCTCCTCCCTCTTCGACGGGGAGGAGTCCTCCTCGCCGGCCGCCGTCGCGCTGGCGGCGCCGACCCGGAGAAGAGCCTTCAGCGACCTGATTCTGGATGACGAGCCCTCGGAGGCGAGGCACCGGGGGATGACGTCGCCTGGCTTGTTCCCCTCGCCATCGACGGCGGTGACGTCGGCTGACGCGTCGATCAGCATCCTAACGGCGTCCGCCGAAGCCGGCGAGCCGCCAGCGGCGGCGCAGTGGAGGGGGGTGGCGCCGTCGGAGCCGCAGGCCCGGTTGACGTCCACCGTGCCGACGGTCAGGATGTACTCCAGCACCGCGACGCTGCCGTACATGGCGGCGATCATGAGCGGGGTCCGCAGCTCGAAGCCCATCGCCCTGCCCCACCGGCCGTACCACGGCGCCGGCAGGTCTACCTCGAGTCGGCCTTCCTCCAGAGCGCGGCGGAAGCCGGGGAGATCGTCGGCGGCGGAGAGTTCTAGGAGGATAGGACCCCGCATCGCCGGAGAGTTGGCGGTGATGGCCATAGCGCCGTCGCCGATGGGCCTGGTGGGTTTTGCTCCTCTGCTTATAGATTATATACTGCAAATATCAAACCAGAATTCAATCACAGAGCGAGCGAGCGAGCGAGCGAGAGAGAGAGAGAGAGAGAGAGAGAGAGATTCAGCGAAAGGGATTCATCTGGTCTACGTTTTCTCGTGGATGATCCCTGAAACAGAAACAGAGGCAGTCCCGCACGTCTACCCAAGTCGGTTTCTCAGTCCATCTCGAACTCCCTTGCCCGGACAACAAGATCTCTGCGAATCCCAACTGAAAGGGGCGGGAGGAGGGCCGTACCTCGCAGTCGACGTGGACGGGTGCAGCGGCGGCGGTGCAGCGCGGGAGAAGACGGTGGCGCGCCGACGAGACGACTTCGCCGTCGCCGATGAGTAAGCCGCAGGGCCTGTTATGCTCTGCTGAAAGCTCCAAGCATCGAATGAATGAAACTTCTCGGTAGGTTGGGGAGGACGAATTATAGAGAGTCCTGCCGGAAAGGGTGGGGACATTGCAGCACTTCACTGGCAAGGAGAAGAGAGATATAGATAGAGATGGAGAGAGAGAGAGAGAGAGATAGAGATGGGGGAGAGAGAGAGAGAGAGAGAGAGAGATAGAGATGGGGGAGAGAGAGAGAGAAATGGAGAGAGAGATAGAGAGAGAGAGAGGGAGAGAGAGATGGAGAGAGAGATAGAGAGAGAGGGAGAGAGAGATAGAGAGAGAGGGAGAGAGAGATAGAGAGATGGAGAGAGCGATAGAGAGAGAGAGGGAGAGAGGGATGGAGAGAGAGAAAGAGAGGGGGGGAGAGAGAGAGCTAGCGAGATAGAGAGATAGAGAGTGAGAGAGGGAGGGAGAGAGAGATAGAGAGGGAGAGAGAGGGAGGGAGAGAGGGATGGAGAGAGAGAGAGAGAGAGAGAGAGGAGAGAGAGAGAGAGAGAGGGAGAGAGAGGTCAAAGTCCGTCTGCGGTCGCCGCCACCAGGTCAAAAAGGAGGGGCAGAGCCCCTCCCCTCCGGCGCCCCGGAGGTCCCGGTTCCGCAGTTTTCAAAATGCAAATGACAGGCGACCAAATTCCCCCCCGAATGGAATTCAGATTCTAAACCTCTCTCTCTCTCTATAATCTCTCTCTTGCCCTCTCTCTCTCTCTCTCTCTCTCTCTCTTCTATCTGTGGCCGCTTCCAGTCTACCGCTGCAGCCGAGCTCCCCGTCGGCCTTCCCCAGATGCAGACGACAACGAGGACACGGCAGATGCGACGCATTTGTTGCGGCCTGCGTGGGAGCAAGGATATCATTATTTAACCGGCTGTTCCCTCACGCTACCGGCACGTGTCTGGCCTGCTGACGATGCCTTGACCGCGAAGGATAATAAGATACAACCGCTCCCCCGATCACGCGCCCCGCCTCTTCCCTCACCCCCCCCGCTTTCCCCCGAAAAGCCCGAAAACTGCGATCGGGCTGGCCCGGCCCGGCCCGAGCCAGAAAAACTCATCTGAGATCGCATGTGAATCAACTCCTCCCTGCGTTCGGCCCATTAAACCTTGCTGCCGACTTGGGCCTGCAGTGGGGGCACGGCGTTGACCGGGGGGTTCACGTGAGCTTCTAGAACGAGATCTCAGGTTCTGCAAGCCTTTTTTGACCATCTCGAGAGAGGGAAATATAAATCCCCCACGAGTATGGTTGTAACTAATAAATTAATATACTTTATTACAGTTAATAAGGGTTGACTTTTTCACTCCAAATTAATGCGGATTCGATTTGCTCGTTGAAAAAGAGAGAAAAAAAGCCCATATTAGTTCCCAAGGAAAATAGTGGGCGACCGTTTTATTTCTTGTTTAACCGGCAGAAAGCGGCACCGCGCCTGCGCCGCCCGATGGCCGACTGAATCTCTCTCTCTCTCTCTCTCTCCTGCAGTTTCTGGGCGAACTCTCCAGTTTTAACGACACCGTCCTTCTTCCACTTCAGTTGCCTGATCACCTGCACTGCTTCCGTTCGTGTTGCACAGGAGGGAGCCCCCGCCCCCGCCCTCGCCTCGCCCTCATCTCAGCTCTGTTTTCTTCAGATTGTGGGCAGACGCATTTCGTCCTCTGGCTCTGCTCTTCCAACTGCGGGACCGCCGCGGCGATGCGAAACCCTAGAAGCCCTGGGGTCGAGCGGCTCTCGTGACAGGGCGCTTCGCCACCCTGAGCCCGAAGAGGAGAACGAGGAAGGGCGGGGCAAAGAAACCCTATTCCGGACAATGGGCAACTGTTGCCGCTCCCCGGCCGCAGTGGCCAGGGAAGACGTGAAGTCCAGCTACTACCACGATCAGGCCCGACGAGACCGCGACTTTAGGGGTGGCAGCAGCCACAATGGCGGGGATGCTGGTGGCCAGAAGAAGCTGATAGTACTCAAGGATGGAAATTACAACAATTTCAAGGCTGGAATCGACGGGAAGTACATGCTTGACCGAGAGCTAGGACGGGGGGAGTTTGGGGTCACCTATCTCTGCATGGACAGGGAGACCCGCGAGCTCCTCGCTTGTAAGTCCATCTCCAAGAGGAAGCTTCGGACGTCTGTGGATGTGGAGGATGTGCGCAGGGAGGTGGCCATCATGCGCCACCTGCCCAAGAACCCTAGTATAGTGAGCCTGCGGGAGGCTTGTGAGGATGACCGTGCCGTACACCTGGTCATGGAGCTCTGCGAGGGTGGTGAGCTTTTCGACCGGATAGTGGCCAGGGGCCACTACACAGAAAGGGCAGCGGCTGTTGTCACGCGTACTATCGTGGAGGTGGTACAGCTTTGCCACCGTCATGGCGTGATCCATCGTGACTTGAAACCAGAGAATTTCTTGTTTGCCAACAAGAAGGAGAACTCGCCGTTGAAGGCTATTGATTTCGGTTTATCTATATTTTTCAAGCCAGGTGAGTGCTCGTGATGGCAGTGTCCGATCATACTGGTTCCTTTACATATGTTTGGCATTCATATATTGGTACACTTGACTAGATCATACACAATTTGCATTTTTTTTAAGACACCAGTATATTACCTCCTGCATATCCAGCAATGTGTGCTCTATCATGCTATATGGCTGTCACTGCATTGTAAATATTTTCTAAATTTGATTTCCGACTAGATGAATTCTGGTCCATATTTTCTTCGCTGAGGAAATTCATTAAGTGGATATCAGCTGGAATGAAATATTGTAAGGAGGAAAACGAGTCACTGGATCACGATTGGAAAGGACGTTCTAGATCTCTTGGTCGGGATGGAGTTTTTAGAAATCGAAGACAAGATTGTGTGGACCTTAAGCAAGTATCTATAATGCAACCCTCTTTGATATATTGTCATCCATTTTTTGTCAAGACGATGAAGATCCATGGGTGAATGGTCATAGCTGACTACCACAGGAATGGGTGTACTCGAGGTACTCTTCCAAGCTGCTGGATATTCTGCGATAAAGGGCATTGTATCTTTTGCAGAATTCAAGAAGAAAGTGCAAATTCTGCCGTCATCCCTTCCTTGTGTGGCTCTTATTTACTTTCTTGGTCTACTCTGTTCATCTGATCCCATTCCTAACCCTGTTACATAATTGGTGGCCTAGTTCCTGCCGAACTTGTTTGGTAAAGGGCTTGTAGATGTTTCTCATATGGTTTATATTCTGTGTGATTTCCGAGAAAGGAACTGGCGCATACTATGAAATCATCGGAAGATTGGGTGTTAGCCGCAGGCTTGTCCCATCCCGTTATGTTTTGGTCACGGGACTTTCAGATCTGGACGTGATTTTTTTCTCGACAATGTCTAATATGAGTAATTTTCTGATCTAGTTGTTTGAGTTGAGAATCTGAGACGGTTTTCCTAATGTTGAAGTATTTTGAACATCAAACCTTTTAAAAATCCGCAATATACAACTCAGCAGCTTCTCTTTCAGTTCTAGAAGGGTTAGTGAATATATTTTTATTTATTTTTCACATGTTCACTGTAGAAATCATCTCATGTTCGGATTGAAATTTCAAAATATGGCTGTTTATGGACATAAAATTTTAATATCAGGTAATTTATTAGCATCATCTCATGTTAGTATCTGATACAAATCAATTCTATTTGTTTTAGCCTTTTTTTAAATATGGAATTTGGTAGGCATCTTGTTAAGAGTCATCCACAGTTGTTTTTTTTTTTGGTTGAACTCCAATCACTTTCTCATATGAAGACTTGTAGAAGCATTTATTTCTTTTAGGTGTTGGTAAACTAGCGTCAGGAAAGAACAGGGTGAAACTCTGTATGAGATATCCTAAAATGTGGTATGGGAAAATAGAGAACTAAGAGTAATTAAAAAAAATGTTCAGACAGATGATTTGGTGGTATGAACATTAGGAATTTTAGATGCTTTTTCCTGTGAAGGAGGGATATGCAACAAAGGGAAATAAACACCTTTCCTAGAGAAGGGGTCTATTTGTGAACTTGCTTTTCGCCCACCTAACACCCAGTACATTGCCAATTACTGGTCTTCTGAATTTTTGCAAGAAAAAAATCCTGGTGGCAAGGAACGGATCACCACTCCATGTGATCTGAGCTCTGTGTTAAACTTCTCAAAACTTGAATGATCAGTATGCATTGGGTATGCGTGATTTGGTCACTGCTACAATCCCATGCTTCTGTAAAATTGATGTAGATATCCACAACTTGGGATTATCTAAGATTTTATGAAGTTGGGATGTAGAAAGGTGGGGGTTTTCTTTCCTTGTCAGTTGCGATTTTGGATCTTGCTTTGCTTCCTTGGGGAGAAAATTCTAGGAAAACTTGGAATATATTTGGAATGTGTGTTTTGTTTGATTCTATTATGGCTTATTCAAGGAGAAACCCCTTGATAAATGATTCATCAATAAATTGCTGTCGCCAATAATCTTGAAGAATAAAAAATGGATTCATAGAAAATGCATATTAAACACCTCCATGCATATCAGTAGGGGCAAGAATAATGTCAGAGGGGACAATAATAATTCATGTAATGTTTGGCTGTCACAGACCGACCTGGTAATTGATTAAGAAACCTGGAAATCAGATTCCCATGTTGAGTATGACTCAAGTGACTCACATCGGTCAAAGTGAAGTATGGCTTTTATACCGCTTGAACTACAAAGTATAACTGAGGCTATTATGCTCACTTTTTGTTAATACAAATATTGTGCCTTTGGTAACTCTTGAATCCAGTTCAGGCTTTGTGCCAGTATACATAACATCAATGTTGTCAACCCTTTATGTTGACCCGGCACGGCATTAATATTTTTTCAGAAGCATTCTACTTCAAGTGGGGCCTATATTTTCTTAACAATTGTCGTCACTCCTGGTCAATCACATAAGTCGTCAGGCCAGTGAAAAAGCTTATGTCAGAATAAGCTTAAAATATTTATTCTTGCTCTGTCCTTTGCTCATCAACTCCCGACCTTTATTGAGCAGTTCTCAAGTCTATTTTCTCATTTGTCATACTCCACCGTTAACTGGGGCATGCAGAGGCTGTCATCGAGTGATCAAATATGGCCGCTGATTTCTGGACGCTTAAGCACTGGGAAAAGTTTTTAAGTGGCCTGTTGGACATCCATTAATCGTCTCAAATGGCATTATTTTTGTCATTTTCAATCCCTTTCTTCCATTTGTCTGGAAATTTCAGCTCCAAGAGTCGCATTGGAAAAAGAAAGCCTGTGCCATTAAATTGGCTTCAGTTGACTGCTCTCCCAGGAAGATCCTGGGATGTCTAGTTGAGTGCTTTCTGACGTATGAACCTGTGTGATCTAGATTTTTCGTTCATAAGCATCCTAGTGGATGATTACATCATCATTTTTTCTCCAATCTTTGAAAATTTTTCCGCTTCTCATGTCACCACTTTCTTACCATGTTCTAGGTGAACGGTTCACTGAAATTGTCGGAAGTCCTTATTACATGGCTCCTGAAGTTCTCAAGAGGAATTATGGACCTGAAATTGATATATGGAGTGCAGGGGTTATTCTTTACATTTTATTATGTGGGGTTCCTCCCTTTTGGGCTGGTAAGCTCATTTCCTTGGCTATAAATGCTTGTTCGACCCTATCTTTATTGGAGACTTATTTATTACTCTTGCTTGTGCCACCTTTTTGGTGCTATGAC
Source organism: Spirodela polyrhiza (assembly GCA_024713555.1). Lineage (NCBI taxonomy): Eukaryota > Viridiplantae > Streptophyta > Magnoliopsida > Alismatales > Araceae > Spirodela > Spirodela polyrhiza. Next base: position 9,605,061 of record CM046529.1, on the reverse strand, counting down.
GTAATTACCTATCAAATAAAGATGTTGCTAGACCACTTCGGATGCTGGTGATCTTTCCTGAATTCGCTGATGCTGTTTCTTCGTCTATTCAAAACTTCTATTTTCTTGCAGAATCTGAGCAGGGTGTTGCACAAGCAATACTTCGAGGCGTTATAGATTTCAAACGTGATCCATGGCCATCTATTTCAGAAAATGCGAAGCATTTGGTTCAGCAGATGTTGGAGCCTGACCCCAAGCTTAGATTAACTGCAAGACAAGTTCTTGGTATTTCCCATTCCTATCTAAAACTCATATTCCGCTCATAATACGCCTCGGACTCTGTTTTTCTACCTTATTTGGATAACGAACGGGGCGGCCCCATTAAGTTGAGTCCCAGCCTCCTACTGCTTTTCAAGACCCAAGCCAGACCAATGCCAGATTAAAGCCCGGTGAAAAGGCTCAGAACCAGGCCCGTCACTTTCATGTATCTTTGGCCCACCTCTGCCTGTCAGCTGCATGCTTGGCAGAGCCTGCTGTCCGCCAGGGGTGTGGTGGTTATTTGAGGACACTGAGGGATACCTTACTGGCCTGTAGGTTTCTCGGGAGGTTAAATTCCATCAGAGTAGCTCATACACCACCTTTTCTTAATTGGTTTTGAAGTATCCGCCATCTATTTTCTAGTCAACCAAGAGTCTTGAAGCACAGTGATGATGAAAGCACTGGGTACTTTGCGTGGAACTGGATCTCGTTGAGAGTGTCAAGACTCTGTTTTTTTTTTGCATGGCTTGTCGTCATTGTCGTCACTTGATAGCATTACCTATGAAAGTAAACATTCTTATTTTGACGTGGTCAATCAAGGCCGAGTCAAAGGGGGAGAAGGTGCATGAAGAATTGCAATGAAAAAAAAATGATACTGGATACATCGAACCAAAGCCAGTGATGCAAAGTCAGTTTCTTGTTGTTGGGTGTTTATGATTGGATGGTAGGCAGATAAGTGCATATTTTTCATTATAGAATAGTTGTTTTTAACAGAGGGATTTCAGGCCCTTTTTGACCTTTTCATGAAATGTACAAAACATCTGTTGTTCTCATAATGATTATTAAGGTCGTATCCCAGGTTTCTTTTCCCCAATTGATGATAGCCTCTCTAATATTTGGACTCGCAGAGCATCCTTGGCTGCAAAATGCCAAAAAAGCTCCAAACGTCCCCCTTGGAGACGTCGTTAAGTCAAGGCTTAAGCAGTTTTCAATGATGAATCGATTCAAAAGGAGAGCATTGAGGGTTTGTAGTTCAACTCTGTAGCTTTTATGTCTTATTAAACAATGTTTGGTCCTACCTGAGTAAGTGATTATTCTTTGACAGGTTATTGCTGATCATCTTTCTAGTGAAGAAGTTGAAGACATAAAAGAAATGTTCAAGTTGATTGACACGGATAATGATGGGATTGTTGGCTCTGAGGAGTTGAAAATTGGACTGGCGAAACACGGGTCCCAGCTTGGGGAATCAGAAGTGCAGATGCTGATTGAAGCTGTGAGCCTAATCAATCTACAGCATTTATTCTGTATATTTTTTTTACATAAATATTATTTAGTACGCCATTCCATTATGGCATATTCTCTGAGAAATTTCGATAAACTTAGTGCATGCTGGAGGATAGAAATTTCATCAACTTTCATTTTTTGTTTCATGACAAGAAAATCCGCGAAGTGTTTAGTGCCTTTTGGTTAGGATCTCTATTGGGCTGTTTTCCATCAAGCTTCAGCATTGCAAGTGCAGACTGTTTTCTGTGAGAATTAAGATGGGGGTGAATCATCTTTCAGGTCTCTGTGCTTGGCCATTCCTGTCAAACGTGGCATCGTTCTCAACCATCATATTTTCAGATTCGGCATCTTAATTAAAGCTTTTTTTGTCGATCTGTTTCCATTCCTGTAGGTGAATATGGATGCCATATCTGACGGAGATTTTTGAGCAGGTTGACACCAATGGCAAGGGAAACCTGGACTACGGGGAGTTCATCGCTGTTTATCTTCATTTACAAAGGATGGCCAACGATGAGCACCTGCGCCGGGCCTTCGCTTTCTTTGACAAAGATGGGAATGGATACATTGAGCCCGAGGAGCTCGGCGAGGCATTGGAGGATGGAGCTGGAGACAGTGCGGCTGTGGTGAACGACATATTACAGGAAGTCGACACCGACAAGGTAGACCGTTTCTCTTCCATTCCTGCCCATTTACCTGCTACTGACCGGCCCATTTGGGCTTTGCTGATGCAGGATGGAAGGATCAGCTACGAGGAGTTTGTGGCGATGATGAAGACAGGCACTGATTGGAGAAAAGCTTCGAGACACTACTCCAGGGGAAGGTTCAACAGCCTCAGCATCAGACTGATGAAGGATGGCTCCTTGAACGGTTCCAGCAAGTAACAACCGGCTTCCGCCCACACCGCCGCCAGCCGATTGCCGGCGGCTCTGCGACCTCCATGCATCCCAACTGATTCTTTTTTTGGTTGATTATTCTTGGGTGGTTCGTTTTGACTTGGTGCTGCCCGGTTTGGACAGGCTCATCGTGTAATTATCATGTCCACGGTTTCGGGAATTATCGCGGCTGGTTGGTGCTGTTCTTCTAAAGGATCAATCTGGTGTGTGACACTGGCACTCGCCTGAACGCCTCCCCGATGTGGGGGCATTGACCTTACGATAGTCTCTTCCTCCCTCCCACAAAGAGAACAGATAATCAGATCTGTCCGACGGATGCGACGTCCGATTTAGTCAACGTCGTGTGAATGGGCGACGCCGGTTGCGGCGTATCAGCAGGCGGGTTCAGCTGGCCACCGGTGGGCGTGACGTGCTGCCCAGCTGGGGTCTTTGCCCCAAAGTTTCCCCTCTCCCGTTGTCTCTAACTAGCAGTCACAAGAGCCGCTTGCCTCAATTTGATCCTTTCTTGAATCAATAGCTCGGACAGGAGCAGCGTCGTCAGCTCTAACATGGATTGCCGGCAAGATTGGGCCGAGCACATCGTCCGAGTCATTTTTTTTCCGGCGGGGAACGAGGTTGACGTCAACATCCCCGTCGTTGACCTTGGGGGGCTAGCGGAGAGGGCGGTCGTCTGCGCAGATAGTGAACTATGAGGGAGTTCTTCCACCTCCACATGGAGGAGCAGAGATACGCTTACTCCCTCGTATCATGATCATCCAATACGAAGCGTTTCAATTTATTGACATGAACGATTTGAACACCTATGGATTCTAACAACTGATTGCAGAGTTGATCGTTAATACCTTTCAATTCATAGATGTGGATCTCGGACCTATGAATGGGGATATTTCCAATAACATAAAGAAAAAAGGAAGTGTCTTGGACAAAAAGAAACGAAGTGACTTGGACAAAAAGAGAAGGTTGCCGTTGTTGACTGGGGGACTATTTCCTCCTCCTCCCCCGCCCCCGCTGCAAGAAGCCTGATAAGGCCTGAACTACCAAGCTCATGTGACGACTATTATTTATGTGGCCTGCTTCTTGAGACCCCTACTTGGCTCTGATGCCAGAAAGAATGGAAACAAATGATTAACAATTGAAGTGAGGGAACATATCTGACTCCTGATTTGTGTTTCCCGCTATCAGTATGAGACCCTTGCAAGACTCTCTCATGTGCAATTGCACTCTTTTAAGTTGAACCCGGATACTTTATATTCAGAGCTATAATTTTTCTAAATCAGTGAAATGGATGTGAGTTAGTGGGACATTCAAACAAACGGTGAGATATTTGAAAATCTTGCAAATGGACAGGAATAACCTTTGTGAAAAGTTCAGAGGTAGGAAAAGTGTGCATAAATAGGGGGATTGTGTTCTTTCTATTATGTTTCATGTGAAAAGAGTTTCTTCTTCTATTTCCATGTCCAATAGTGAAAAACATTTCATTTGAACAACCCGACTAAAACTTTCCCTCTTAAGTGAAAAGCACTTGAAAGGTGTCTTATATCATGTTGAATCATTCTGTACACATCATCAAATTCTAACATAGCAAAAACTATTACCTTCTAATTTTTGTCTTCAAGGGCAAGCATTGCTATTGTCCTACTGGATGAAGGATTTGGTTTTACCGCAACTTGGGATATATTTTCCATGGCCTTGGTAATTTATTTAAATCCACCACAGATTGATAATTTGATGGTACTATTCATCACAATCTCACAAACATTTTTATTAGAGTATTATCAATTTACTTCTGAAGCAATTAAGATTAGGAAAAGATTAAATTATTATTTATGATGTTTTATTTTGTGGGCAGCATTAAAGATGATATTTATTAATATCCCAATGTTAACACCTAACATCTTGACTATGAAATCACCCTAAATTGTCGACAAGAAAAAAAAAACTTATCTCGAGATGATGGTAATGACAATTAGATGTGGCAAGGTCCATCACTATTTCCTCTTTTTGCTCTCTATTGAAAGATTAACCTTGAAGATAAATCTAGGAAGAAAAAATTTTATATCACGATTGTGATGATAAGTGAAAGTAGACTACAGATGTCATGCACTAATATTTTTTCTAACAGAGGGTGATTGGTTCAGAGATGTTGATGATTGTGATGAAATTGACAAGTATAGTGATAAAATCAAAGATTACAATGTAGAGATGTCTCCACATGCCATCACTTGAAGCCTAAGATTAGAAATCATGACATTCTAATTCCACAACTTTTTAATTGAGTTTTTGATTAACTGTAATATCATAAACATTTTTAATATTTATATTGCACGTAAGTCCAACCCCTCCAATAGTAGAAAATGTAAAGAATGTGTTGGGTGTAGGGAGATGTTTGAGATGTTGGTTTATACCTTTAAAACATTGAGAGGTATGAAGTAGTCTTAGGAACACATGACTCCAATAATGAGGATCTATCGTGTGGGATTTTTTCTAATCTTGAAATTTATGTTGGGCATTGAGTACTATATTTTTTTGAAGTATTAAACCTAGGGATCTAGAATTTATACATTGAAAAATGGTAACCAATAAAATCCTAATCGTAATTATAGTATTACATTTAAAATCTATTATCAGTATGTGATTCTTAAAGTTGTGCAAACACTGACCTCAAAGTCAAAAAGTGTGGAGACGAGGTCATGAGGTACTTGCTTCATATTGAAATAATTTTTAAGGATTGTGTGATCTGCTTTTATGTGCAAGTGCAACAAATTATTTTGAAACCACAAGCCCTTATGTGTAAAAAGGTGAAATAAAAGAATTAGCAGTACACTTATTACACATAAGGATGTTAAGTCAAATCATTTTCACCTCTATAATTATTTTAATGAGCAAGAATGATGGATTATGACACCTATTTATGGACTACTATGTTGTTAACATGTAAATAACTAAGGATTATTTTCCAATTCAATCAAGAATAATGTATGCTTCTCTATTCAATTTGACCAACTTCTAAGTTAAATATGTAGTTTGACTAATGTTAAGATTTAGTTAAGCCAAAAGATATGAGTTCTTGGTAATGCCACATTAACCTAATGAATGTTCTACCTTTCATGGCCTTACGGATGAGGCATTCAACCCATTATCATGATATTTCATATCATTTATTATTCTATGATCTATTAGTTTACTAGATTTTATCATTTTCACTACCTAAAACTTATTTTAGTACTATTTTTATCTCATAAGTTACATTTTATAGAGATCAACTATGAGTTTAAAAATAATGAGCTAGATTATTTTGAATTGTGGTATATTATATCATAAAAAGAAGTTATTAGGTGACCTAGAAAAAAATTAGTGTATGCTCAATCAACCAAGGCCTTCAACCATCAAATGATCAAAGAGATTTTTAGGTCTCATAGGTAGCTATTGTCGATATATTCACAACTAAGAATATATTCCAACTCTAATGACACAAATTCTTAAGAAGAATGTATTTAAATAGACAAATGCCTCGATACTTACTTTTGAAAAATTGTAAAACTCTTAACCCCAAACCTAAGTATTGAACTCTTCAGACTTTTGATAAAAACTTGATATTAAAATGCAAAAAATGAAAATATAAGTCTAATATAAAATAAAAAAGAGAGATATTGAGTTCTAAAAATAACCCTTGGTCTAATTTGTAGCGACCTTTCAAGAGGGATGCATCTCTCTTTGACAAATAGTAGCATGCCCAAAATCTCGTCCTCCCCTCTCCTTATCTTAGCCTAACCTTAATAACATGCTTCTCTCCTATGAGAAACAATCAGATCTATGTCGGAAGAAGTGCTGCCTAATAGCATGGTAGTTGGATTCGTTGTCAAATGATGAGAAGGAGAAGTCCCCTTACTAGACATGCTGGTGCATTGAACTTTCAATAGGAGTCCCAGTGGTGACCGTAGGCTAGGTGCTGGAGAAGAGAAGGATAATGAATTTTGACATAGCTATATTCGCCATGAATGCGGAAGATGACGAACGCCCCAACGATCTTTCTTCTCTGCCCTTCTGATTGATCCCCATAATTAGAACCTCTCTCCTATAGATAGAGTATCTTCAAATGAGTTATATTGTTTTGTTGTGTTGAAATAAACATGGGTAGGCCTTTATATTATATACTCCATAACCATATTATGATTTTACCCCTAGTAAACCTTAATACTACGAATCATTTATAATTATATTAATATCCAATATGATTAAAAAATTCACATTTATGAAGTTTGACATCTATCAATCTTCCACTTGACTTTATCTAATCTCTTTTATATTAGATAATTATGTGGAGCGATCACAACCTTAATACTTATAATGATGTCCTCATTTTGATTATAATATCTTTCAAAAGCACTAGTTATGATAGTAATACAACATTTAAGATGTATGTCCCTTTCATGTACTAAGATACTCATAATTGATATTAAACTAAATACCTTATGTGGTATTTAAAGAACTTATATGAATGTACTCACTATGTCATGACGAGATAAATAAAACATCATTTCCATTTATCTAATGATAAATGGTAGTTCATATTTTCTCTTTCACAATCAAGAACCAAATTTTCATATGCTTACAAGCACTCGATCTCTTATTGTTGTTAGAGAATTTGACAATAACTTCATTATCATAGTATATCCTTATGAGTTTATGTATAGAGTTTACAACTTTTGAGTGTATAATAAAGTGTTTCATCTATATAACTTACGAAGATGCATGAAAATAAGCTATATATATAGCTTCCATTGTGGATGTTATAATTATGCGAAGTCTAAGTCATAGTATCCAATGACCTTGGTTGATCTGTTCACCTATATGTGAGCATGAGATCTTTAATTTCTTGAAGATATCGTAAAACTTTCTTCGCAGCTTGTTAGTGTGTTAGGTCAGGGTCACTTTTATATCTTTTAAGATATCTAGTGACAAATGATAGATTTAGATGGGTACATGTTTGCGTATAGTTGAGAGACCTAACTATAACACATATGATTTTTCATTCATTGCAATCCTCTCTACATCTGAAAAAGGTCCTTGCAATTTCCTTAGTTTATCACCTTTAATAATAGGTGTTTTACTAGGAGAGTAATTTTCTATTGAAAATCATTTCAACATATTTGATATGTAGAACCTTTGAGATAACTTAAGCATACTCAAAGACTTGTTGCGATGAATCTTTATATCAATTACATAATTGGCCTCACTTATGTCCTTCATATCAAAGTTGTTTGATAGAAAATCTTTAGTCTCTTTTAATAAACTAAGGTTCTAAGTAACAAGTAGAATATCATCTACGTACAATATAAGCAATATCAATCCACTCTTACTTTTCTTTAGGTATATACATTAATCAAAAATATTTTTCTTTAACCTAAAAGATGTGATAAGTTCATTAAATTTAAAGTACCACTACTTAGAAGCTTGTTTGAGTCTGTAGATAGATTTATTCAACTTGTAAACTATATGTTATTTACATTTAACCTCAAATCCTTGAGGTTACTACATGTACACTTCTTACTTTAATTCGTCATTAGGAAAGTTATTTTCACATCTATTTGATGTAACTCTAAATCAAAATGAGCTATTAAGGTCATGACTATTCTCAATAAATTCTTAGAAAAAATATCAGTATAAGTCTCATAATAGTCAATACCTTTTTGCTATATAAAACCTTTTACTACAAGTCTGGTCATTCAATTATGTCATCGACATTTAATTTGGTCTTATAGACTCATTTACAATTGACATATTTCTTTTTTAAAGACAAGTTCACGATGTCTCATACTTGATTGCAATCCATGGATATAAGCTCTTCCTTTATGATTTGTAACTTTGATCATAGTTCACATAGTTCATGACTTGTGAAAACATAACGAGATTATTTACTCCTTGACTTATGTCTTCACCTAAGAGATATACTACGTAGTGAAATGAAATGACTGATTTTATTTGTTTTTTTTGATCTTCTTAGACTTGCCTCTTGATCTTCATGTAGATTTTGAATTGATAAATTTACCATAGGTTTAGATGATTGTTCATGTGATTGTTATCGAGTAGGTATATTTGCCTTTTCATTGTTGTCTAAAGTTGGAACAACATATGACAAATAAACCTCAATCTCTTGAATATGATAAATATTATTGTCCACATTAGAAATCTATTGAGGTACAATAATATCTTCATGAGATTCCTTACAAATGAAATCTCTAAGAATACTCCAACTAACACAACCATCCTCTAAAAAGATAACATTATCAATTTCAACGACTCTTGTGGTATGTGTAGGACAATATAATCTATATACTCTCAACCTCTCTAGATAACAAATGAAGTAACTATTGACTATCTTTAAATCTAGAGATTTTTCATGTGGATTGTAAAGTTTAGCTTTAGCTGGATAACCTCATATATGCATGTAGCCTAAAAAGGATTTCTTATTAGTCTATAACTCATAAAAAGTTTTTTATAGAGACTTTGTTAAAATTCTATTTAAAATATGTACAACTATCTTTAAAACTTCACTCCACATTGAGGTTGATAGGGTAGAATAAGTCATCATAACTCTGACCATTTATTAAAGTGTTCATTTTCATCTTTTTACAGCTCTATTCATATTAGGTATACTTGGCATTATGTACTGATGTACTATGTCATGTTCCTTAAAAAACAATATAAATGGTCTCGAAATTTATCATTTCTCAGCATATTTGTCATAGTATTTGTCACCTTTATATGATTTGACTACTTTATAGATTTTCCTAATTATTTATCTACCTCTTTTTAAAAATTCTTTAACATGTCAAAGATTTTAGATTTATCATGTATGAGGTAAAGATACATAAACCTTGAGTGGTCATCAATAAATGTTATGAAATATTTTTGACCTGTAAAACATGGATGAAAAGGTCAACATATATGTATGAATCAAATCTAATGTTACCCCACATTTTATGACATTTTTCTTAAATGTGTTGATTATTTTTGCCTTGATACAATCAACATATGGATTGAGATCTGTGAAATTCAAAGATCTCAAAAGACCTTCTTTCACTAATCTCTTCACCCTCTTTTGAGATGTGTCCTAAGTTTCTATGCCACAAAATTGCAGGATTATCATTAATTTTATTCTTTTTATTTGAGCAAGCTAGATAAACATTTTCAGAATAAACATTATGCTTAAATAGTCCATCAATTACACCAGTCCTAATGGGAATGCTTCCTCTAATTAAAGACATACTTGATGCATAAAAAATGACATGATAATTATTTTTAATTAATTTGATAATAGATATCAAATTTTGTTGAAATGATGGAATATAAAAGTAGTTCTTCAAAATTAAACTTTCGTTAATCTCTAGAATAATTATATACTCTCCCATTGACTTATGTGTGAATGCATTCGATTTCTTGAGACAACATATAGTTCACACTCAATTGGAGGCCGCCTTACTATAAACCCCTACAGGGTGGTTGAAATGTACATAGTAGCACCTAAGTTAATCTACTAACTTGAATTAGGAATATAAGTTAGATTTGATTCATGACACGTGACAAAAACCTCATTACCTGAATTATGTTTGATTTCATTCCTTGCACATTGGGCATCTCTTTTTCAAATGACCATGTTTCTTACAAAGAAAACACAACCTTAGAGATGGGACTTTTAGTCACACATAATTCGGGCTTCTTTTATGAAGATTTTTTGGTCATTTTACCTTTTGATGCACGCTTCTTTGATCTGTGAGTTATCGTATTTATAAATTCATCTTGCCCAATTGACTAATAATTTGCCTTTCTTCCTCCTAAACACACTTGGTCATGAGATCATTTATTGACCATTTATCTTTATGTGTGTTTTTTAGAGACCTTAAAAAAGTCATATTACATTGACAGTGTTTTCAAGATATAATGGACCAAAAAGGTCTCATGAATGATAATCTTTTGAACATTTAGTTTTCCTACAATGTCACACATGATGTACTCCTATATATTTTCTTTTCTTATATAATGTATGGAAGTAAACTTTTGAATAAAGACATCTATTTTGGCTTTGTCAGATCTAATAAATTATTATTCTATCATTTCCATGTAAATAGTTCTCAAAGTGTTAGAAGTCACAAGACCTCTAATATCTCTAGGTAGATGTTATAATATGTACGATAAAGACAATCTATTAGATCTCTCCTAACTTTTATGAAAAATCTTTACATCCACATTACTTTCATCCATAAGTGCTACAAAAGTAGGCACTCGAAAACAAAGATCTAAATCCATCAAGTCCAATTGAAATATTAAAGTTTTCTTCTATTTTAAGAAGCTTGTGCCATTCAACATAAGTATCTTAACTTCTTTATCTATTACAAAGAAACAACTCACATAAAATAATCTTTATATTTAACAATAGTACCATCATGACTCTACGTAGGTAGATAAAATAATGTACTATTAGTTAAATGAACATGATACTAATTGCACATACATAAAATTCTATTAAGTATAGTACTGTTGGGTACTTGACCACTTCATATTTAAGATATAAATACAATAATTTTACCCATTTAGATATAAGCATAACAATATCACGTTAGTGAGTAATATTAATCTCATTTATCTAAATGTAGGGTTAAATTTCATCTAAATTAGATTTAAAATCTACTTGATGTAACTAATACAAATAACTATTCTCACTTGGTGTCATGTTGGTGAAGAATCTAAGTTGTCCAAGTTAAATGAATAATTACATGGCATTCAATATATTTTTATAATTGGACTGAACAAATTAATGTTCTACCTTGATAGTCTAATGCATATTACATGTTAAACATCTAATTATTATCTAAAATTCAAAAATACTAATAACATAGATATAGATAGGAAATTAGAACATTAAAATTATAATATGCTTATAATAAACACACAAAATAATAAATAAAACACATGTAAAAAACAATAAAAACATGTACTTGATTTTATTTTCATTTATTATTAATTTAATTTAATAATGATGTCATTAAATAATGTGATCACCGTGCAGCCGTTGGTTCTTGACCCGGCGGTTCGCACGGAGAATGGTGCACTGCTCTGATGGGCAGCGTGACGTCCACTGCCCTAAGGGTACTGTAGCGGCGCCTCGGGAGGTGAGTCACCGCCCCCGGCGAACCGCTTCGCTGGCCCAAGAGGTGGCGCTTGCATCGAGGCCCTACCGCCTCAGGCGATTGTGACGCTCCACCACTCTCCGCCAATGTCGGTGCGGTAGAGCAGACCGCGAACGCGGCTGGCAGGGTACGAAGCCGAGGCTGACCGGAGACAGGATCAACTCCCCTCCACCAGCGTCGCCGCCCCCATCCTCTGCCACTCGAGCTCGCCGGTAAAGACGGGGCCCGCTGCGATGAGGACCGCCGCCGCAATTAGCATGACGACGGTGGGTATTTGGACTGACATGGTAGAAACCTACGCCGTCGGTAACGCAGCCATTGGTTGCCTTGGGCTCATGCTCACGGTCGACGTATGAAGGGGTCCCCATGCAGGAATGGGTGACAGTGGTCCTTACGTCTCATATGCGATGAAAATCGTATAAAATAATCAGAATAGATAGGAGAAGACCTACTCTGATACCACTTGATGAAATTTGATGTACTTGTATTTGCAATACGGAAGATGACGAATTCCCCTAATGATCTTTCTTTTCTGTATCTTTGTATGAATTATATTGTTCTATTGTGTTGAAATAAACAGGGCAAACCTTTATATAATATACTCTATAACTATATTATAATTTTATCTCTAGTAAACCTTAATATCACAAATCATTTATAATATTAACAACTAATCTCATTAGAAAAGTCACTTTTATGGAGTTTGACTCCAACAAAAGAATTTAAGAAAACACAATCATGACAAGATGATCGCACGACTGAAGACTAATAAAAATTGCAACTGCACAAGCCGCCACACGTGGCTCTAGGGATTGATTGAAATTTCCCGGCCCAAAGGAGAATTTTTGAGCACACCCGCAAAAAGGGCCCATCAGATCAATGATGACTAGCGGAGAAGGCACGTCCTTAAATTCGTAGGTTTTATTCATGGACTACGCAATTGTACAAACGCAGCACAGTCGCTTAGAGGACAAGAAGAGCATATGCCTTTATTATACCAGCAGCAGATACAACCCCACGCTGTGGCAACCCGAGAGAAACTATAATCCTACTTGGCTTTCATGGACTCAATCTGCGTCTTACCACGAGGGCCCTTGACCCTAATATATTTTCGATACTCGTCGTAGGCCATGGCTTCGTAACGTGGAGGATGCTCTGCCGTTACGAGCTCAGGCAGAGGACCCAGCAACAGGTCGCTCCTCGGGTTGCAGAAGAAGGCAAAGGAGAAGCGTTCTTCCGCGGGGTTCACCACCACCCTATGCTCCGAGCTCTTGTATAGCCCGTTGGTCAGCACCTGACAAGCCGACAACCGGCAAGAATAAGCTCCACAACAAAGAAGCGGCGGCCCCAAAAAGATAGAGATAGATGGATAGATAGGGAGGTAGATAGACAGTTCGATAGAGGATAGATCGATGGATAGATAAGGAGGTAGATGGTTAGATAGAGGGATAGATAGATGGATAGATAGATGGATGGATAGATGGATAGATGGATAGATTGATAGATAGATGGATAAATAGAGAGAGAGAGAGAGAGAGAGAGAGAGAGAGAGAGAGAGAGAGAGAGAGAGAGAGACCTGTATCTGATCTCCTATGTTGATAATGAACGCGCCAGGGACAGGGTCGATAGTCACCCATGCGCCGTCCTTGTAGATCTGGAGCCCCTTTACGCGTTCGTCGGGGAGGAGGATGGTGAGAATCCCGGGATCGGAATGCGGGGACAGTCCAAGTGCGAGGTCCGGCTGGGGACACCTGGGGTAGAAGTTCACTCGCAGGTTTGCGCCGACGCCGTCCCTCCCACCGAAAGCCTTCTGTAGCCGCCGGGGGTCTAGTCCGAGGCTCGTCGACAGTACCTCCATCAAGCGTTCGCACAGAGTCATCAGCGTCTGTCCGTACTCTTCGAACGTTTCTCTGCACGTTTATGCGGAATCGTACGCGAATAGTTAGAGAAACCAAATTTTTCGGTATATTCTTCAAGTTTATAGACATCCAGTCAAACCCTAACTTACTTGCACGTGTGGGGGAGAGCTGGCCACTTTTCTCTGTTCTTCGGGGAGTCCGGTCGGAAGATAAGGAAGAAATAATCGCCCCAGTCGAGGATGGCCCCCTCCTTCACGCCCAGACGGCTGCCGTACCCTTCGTAAGTCTCGGGGGTGTTGGCGTAAGCCTGCTTCGCCGCCGCGGGGAGGTGGAAGAACTCCGACCAGACGTCCCTCATCCTCTTGACCAGGTGGGGATTCACCCCGTGGTTCGACACCTGGAAGAACCCCCACTCCTTGCATGCGTCTGATATCTGGCGCATGGTGGCGTCGCGCTCGGCAGGGCTTCGTTCCAGGCCCCCGAGGTCGACGAGGGGGATGACGTTATCCCTCTGATGGTCGACCGAATCGGACGAGGGCCTTTCCGAAGGCGGTTTCACGTACCTTTCGGGGATCGACGTGATCCCGCTCTCTGCTAAGAACTGGACGGGGATGACGGGCTCCGGCCAGCAGGACGGGATCTCCATCTCCAGATCCAGGCACTGAAGACACAAAGGGGAGAAAGGGGTGGGGGGGAGAGGAGAGAGAGAGAGAGATGGGAGTTGGGAGGTGTGTGGGTGCAGAGAACAACGTACAGGAATATATAGAGGGATAGAGGTGGGGGGAGAGAGTTAGAGAGAGAGGGGGTAGGGAGGAGAGGGGGAGGAGAAAGGTGAGCTGTGGAGCCGAGAAAGAGGAGAGAGGAAAAGAGGAAGAAAACTGAGAGAGAGACAGAGACAGACAGACAAATAGACAGAAGGAGAGGAGGGAGATAGATAGATAGATAGATAGATAGATAGATAGATAGATAGATAGATAGAGAGAGAGAGAGAGAGAGAGAGAGAGAGAGAGAGAGAGAGAGAGAGAGAGAGAGAGAGAGAGAGAGAGAGAGAGATGGTGAGAGGAGAGAGAGGCAGAGGGAGAGAGAACCATGAGACTAAAAGACTTAAGAATACGTCAAAGCACTGTACGGTGGAAGAAAATAAGTGTGATGTGATCAGAATTTGGAGAAGAAAGACGCCCTCACGAATCATAGCGTTTTCCCCCTCTTACTTGAGTTCTGCTGCGAAATTATATCGGCCAATGATAAAACCACTTCCTGTCAATGGGAAAACCGTGGACTGTTTCGGATTACGATGGTTTAATGTCCGAAGAGAGCGGAGCTTAGCGTGGCCTCGAAATCGACCTGACGCCTTGAGAACGTACTATCCGGCGGAGTCAACAATTTCGTTTCCTTGACTGTCGGTCCCAGGCCGGAGAGCGACGCCCGCCTGCCGGGCCGTCATGCGAGTGGAAAATTGCCGGAGATTTGGGCGGACCTGATGAAGGATTGGTTAGACCGGGTTTGGTGCGTCAGCCGATTCCTCATCGTAGAAGCTTCTTCTAACTTCAGCACGTGCCTAATTATGTTGCCCTCTCAACTTCCCCCTAGGGTATAGACACGTGGGAATGCGCCGCTAGACTGTTCACGTCTTACGTCGGCGTCGCCTCTGGGTTTGCGGGTGGACGGCGAGATATCGGCGGAAGTTGTCTGATGCTCGATTTTCTCAGCAAAATAAACCGATACCGATGCGTGCAGGCGAAGGGCGTTAGAATTGGGGGGGCGGATGTGGACCACGTGTTTTACTTCTATGCTGGATCAGCAATGGGAAGAAGCGGGAGTGGCGCTCCGCTGCCATATCCTGAGAGCCAACTACAAAGATCTTTAGAGAAAGAAAGAGAAAGCTCACCTCTCAAGGCGGTTCGCGCGGATGGCAGCCTTGAAAGTTGCATGCCGCGACAGGGAGACTCGGAGGTGGTGTTCCCGATGTCATCACCAAGATTCTCCTAAGAACTCAAAATGGGAGGAAATTTCGGGAGACAGCACGAACATGCCCCGCAAGATCCAGTTAATCAAGACTGATCGGGCTGATGAAGGTTTCCCGGGCCGATAGAAGACCACGCAGTAAGTTCCTGGAGTTGCCGACTCAGGACCTAGCCGGTCTGTTTGAAGCCAGACGAAGAACAAGAGTTATATGGCATATGTCGGGGGGAGAAGATTAGCCACATGAGATTAGTCATAACGTATTTGTTCACGTCTTCCACGAAGAACAGGAAGAGAAAATTAGATCGTGGTGGCAGAGGCAAGGTTTAATTTGCGGCACATCCCTGTCGTGGCCTCGTGCTCGTTTAAGGGGAGAATGCAATTGCGGCGTATCAGCAGGGAGGATTACCCGGCTCATGACGTCCGTACGCGTCGTCCCCGTCACCGGCGACTGGAACGGAAGAAGCCCACCGTTGAGATGGTCACAGGAAGGTAGACATCTGAGGAAGGGTGTGGCCTCGTCTACCTGCTATCATCCTACCGCGCGTTCCCTCATCTGATATTCCTTGCTGACAAAGGAAAAAAATGTGTAGGTCAAATATGTGTTGCTTGTGGGAAACGAATACCGCCGTTACGTATGATAGGCAGACAGCCACAGAGACCGTCTCGGGACGCCATGTGGGGAAAGACGGGCGGGGGTATAGAGAGAGAGAGAGAGAGAGAGAGAGAGAGAGAGAGAGAGAGAGAGAGAGAGAGAGAGAGAGAGAGAGAGAGAGAGAGAGAGAGAGAGAGAGGGGACAGACAGAGATAGAGAGAGATTGAGAGAAAGGTAGAGATAGAGACTGGATACAAATAGAGATAGAGAGAGAGAGAATCCATACGAAAATCAGACGGCAGGATAAGAAGAGAGACTGAGCCCCTCATTGTTGATTTGACGGTGATTCTTGATGATCTAGAAATGAAATGTACATCTCCTTATATAGGAGTTAAGATTCTAAAAGAAAGGAAGTTCAAGATCCTCCGCTGTGTCAGGTTCAACACAAGACCAGCACATGTGTTGTTATAACAGCAATTGTCACGTGTCGGGCATGTCTAGCTCAACATTGACTATCTACGATCCACAATGTAACTTTAACTCTTCAACATCCCCCCAAGCGTAATGTTGGAAGAATGTTAAGCTTGGACTGAAGAAATAGAAAATGGTACTTGGGAAAAAGGTTTGGTTAAGAGGTCAGATGAAGTGGAAATCCACTTCAATGTGTTTTATACAGACATGAAAAACATGATTAGCAGACAAATATGTTGCTTTGACATTATTGCACCGCAATGTGAAGACTGATAGTGTGATGTGCAGTTCACGAAGTAGTGAATTGATCTAAATGAGCTTAGAGGTGGCGTTGCCAATAGCTTTATATTCAGCTTCCATATTAGACTTTGTAATTGTAGACTATTTTTTGAGCTCCACGAGATCAAGTTGTGATCAAGATAGACAAGAAATCCACTCGTGTATCGTTTGTTAGTGCTATCACTTGCCCAGTCTACATTAATATATGTAGTGAGGGAGAGATCAGAGTCTCTTGTGAGATATAGTCTAGTCATTAGCATCCCTTTAAGATACCTCAAAAGGTATTTAAGATGAATCTAATCATTAACTTGGGGAGAGTGTATAGACTGATAAACTCGATTTACAACAAAATAAATATCAAGCTGAAACTAAGATATTGGAGTGCACCAATAACACTTCGATAGGTAGTGGGATCATCATGTGCCTTCAAGGAAGTGACTAGATAGGAGGTTGGGCTTGGAGTAGGAAGAGGTTTACAGTGCTCTATGCACATTCTCATAAGAATGTAAGTGATGTATCTAGCTTGAGTGAGCATATATCCATTTTTATGGGATTGAAATTTGATCTTGAGGAAATTAGATGCTGCTCCGAGATCCTTGAGAGAGAATCGGAGACTGAGAGATGAGATGAGTCGTTGGATTTCGGAGAGAGATGGCCCGAGAATCAAGATGTCATCCACATATATGAGAAGATAGATTGGACCAACTAGATTGAAGAAGAGGGATTGATCAATCTTTGAGCTTGTAAAACCGAGACACTATAGTTGATTAGTGAGCTTATGGAACCATTCTCGTGGAGCTTGTTTCAAGCCATACAATGACTTTCGTAATTGACAAACATGGTGTGGGTGAAAAGGATGTCAGAAACCTTCTGACTGTTCCATAAATATAAGCTCCTTCAAGCCACCATGGACGAATGCATTTGATATATCAAGTTGACGAATGTGCCAATGTTTATTGATGGCGAGTGACAATAGTACCCGTATTGTGATAACTTTGACCACAAGGATGAAAGTCTTGTAATAGTCCACCCCCTCTTCTTGATGGAATCCCTTGGCTACTAGACAAGCCTTGAACCGTTGGGCTTTGCCATCAGATGATGATTTGGTTTTGAAGATCCATTTACAGTTGATGACTAGTTGATCGGTGGGACGAGGCACAAGGCGCCATGTTTGATTACGGAGCAAGACTTGGTATTCATCGGGCATTGCTTTGACCCAATTGTGTTGTTTAGAAGCGATAGAGAAATTGAGTGGATCAGAGTGTTGACTGATTGTTGTGGTGAGGCAAGTAGGAAGAAGATGTCGGATAGATGTAGTGGCTTGGGTTGAGTCAAGGGATTTGAGAATATCAGTGATGGACTTGGTTTTGACATGAGTGGGAGTAGATTGATGATCTAAATTTGAAGGGGATAGTGGGTTATTTGACGGAATGTGTCCGAGTGGTGAGGTAAGTATTGGTGGACTGTGTGGAAGGAGTGAATTAAGAGTGATAGAATTTGTCGATGAGGATGGAGGCAAGTCAAAATTGCCTGGTGAAAATGAATTTACAAGTGAGAATAGATTTGGTTTAGTGGTCAGCAATGGGTTGATATGGATTATATGGAGTTCAACTGGATGAGATCCTATAAGTCTATTAGATGGTTGTGTAAAAGAAAAGGAACCTAATTTCTCTGCATAAGGATAGATACCTTCATTGAAGACTACATCTCGTGAGATATAGATGCACCCAAATGTTAGACATAGGTATCGATATCCGTGATGAAATGTATTGTACCCAATGAATACACATCACTCTGATCTAGAGTCCAGTTTAGTTGTCAAATAATGACGAAGATATGGATAGCATTCATAACCAAAATTTCTAAGAAATTGATAGTCAGGCTCACGGTGAAAGACAAGTTGATACAGAGACTTATAGTTTAAAATGGGTGTCGGCATCCTATTTATTAGGTAAGTTGCTGTATAGACGGCTTCATCCCAGAACTCATGAGGAAGTGATGAATGCTTCATTAAGGAGAGAGAGGTTTCAATCAGATGTCGGTGTTTCTTTTCAGCTGTTCCATTTTGAGCTAGTGTGTGAGGGCAAAAAGGCGATGAGTAATTCATTGGTCTTTAAGATATTTGTTAATATATTAGAATTCACCTCCCCAATCCGATTGAAAGCTACGTAATTTCAGGTTGAATTGGCATTCTACCTAATGATGAAAGTTAATAAAGATCTCCAACACATCACTCTTGAGTTTCATTGGATACAACCATGTGTATCTTGTGAAATCATCGACAAATCAAGTAAAATATCGATGACCTAAATGTGAAGTCATGAAGACAGTCCCCACACGTATGAATGTATCAACTCGAGAGGTTGACTTGTGTGTTTCAACTATCTTGAGTATGGAAGTCGATGAGACTTAGAAGAGAGGCAGACATCACAAATGATTTGTTTATTAAAAGCAAGAGTGAGAAGACCATATGCATCAATAATGCGATGTAGAAGTTTGAAGTTGGGATGACCGAGCCGTTAATGCCACATATCTATTGAAACCTTATGTCCAAGGAATGTCTTTGGATTATTTGACTGTCTAAACATGTACAGTCCGTCACTAACAGTTCTCTTGAGAAGTGGCGTCCTAGTTGCCTCGTCCTTTACGACGCAAGGATCAACATGAAATTCAATAAACACGTCATTGTCATTAGTGAGTCTATAGATAGATAGAAGATTTTTCTGGATCTCTGGAACATAGAGTATGTTGACAAACTTTAGAGGATATGATTATGATTTTAAAAGAGACGATCTAGTAGAATGAATATACAAACCTATGCTGTTCTTGACTTGCAATTGATCATTCCTATGGTATAGTGCCGAATCATTCAAGGTCTATGGATCATTGGTAACATGATGAGTGGTGTCGCTATCTAGATAATAGGCGGTACTTTTTGTCGGAGCTAGAATCAGTGTCATATTAACATAATATGCTTGAAGATTATTCTGTAGAGTGGTCTATGAATTCTGCCACCCATAGAGGTTTCTATTGAAACATTCACAGTAGTCTTGCGCATGATGTCCAAATTGGGCACATATTTGACATCGCAATGTATATCATCCTCCATTGTGTCCTCGTCCTCTGTTTTGTCACCCTCCATTTCTTCCTCAACCTCTATTTGATTGGGAAAATTGAGCCTAATTTGCAGTCGGTGAAAATTTTGTTGTAGTATGATCTTTCCCGCTATTTGCGAAGGTCAATAGCTCGTCATGAAAGTTAATTTAAGCGACAACATCTTCAAAGTTGAGATTATGTAAGTTGAAAGTGATTCCAACATTGAATGTGAAATACGATGGTCCAAGGCCTCTGAGTAGAGCATAAATGGACACCATTTCTTAAATTAGATGTCCAGCCGCAGCCAATTCATCACATGTCCGATGGATGTCTTGCACATAATTGATTATAGAGCGAGTACCTTTTTGAATGATGTGTAGGCAATAGTTTAAATGCATAATCCTCAAAGGATTTGTGGAGGAGCACTACTTGTTAAGAGCCTCCCATGCTTCCTTTGTCATGATTTTACTAACAACGTATGGCGGCACGCTCTTCGAGAGAGAAGAAACAATGAGCGAGAAAACCTATTGATCCTATTTTCACCACGCTTGAAATATATGATTGACAATGCTCTCACCTCGATCATCCGATTTTGTTAAAATCGGTGGATCTTGTGTGAGGATGTGAGCAAGATCATAGAAATTAAGCAACATGAACAATTGAGTTTTCTAGAGAAGGAAATTGCCCAATGTAAGCTTGACAAGAATGTGCAGGGGAATAGAACTCGATCTTATAGGTTGTTGTATCGAGACTACTTGATTTTCTCCATGTCGTGCGATCTCTAAAGATGTCATGGAGTTTACCATGGATCAAGAATGCTGAACCACCAGTGGCTCTAATACTATGAAGAGATTGAAAGAGAATAGAGAGAGAGAGGAGAGAAGAAGAACTGACAGTAATTCTTGATGATTTGGAAGTGAAATGTACATCTCCTTATATAGGAGTCAAGATTCTAAAAGAAAGGAAGTCCAAGATCCTCCGCTGTGTCGAGTTAAACATAGGACTAGCACATGTGTTGTTATAACAACGATTGACACATGTTGAGCTTGTCCAACTTAGCATTGATTGTCTAAGATCCACAATATAACTTTGACTCTTCAATAATAAGGGGCAACTAATCTGAAGACTATCATTGCTTGTTGGCCATTTACACTGGCACGTCACTGACGAGTTTCATAATTTAATCAAGCAAAGAAAGAAAATTTTTAGGTTCATTGCCCAAATTCTATTTACAGTTAATACTCGAATACTCTTTGAAATAGTCATACTAATATATGAAAAATTGAAAGGGATATAAGGTAGCATAGTAATGCAATCAGATTACAATAAGCTACAACGACGAAAAAACTAGAGAAAACTTGCTTGATGATGCAACCCTAAGTCGTTTTTAGAATCATCATTTAATTTTAATAATTTATAAAACTAAGTTCACCAAAAACAATATTAAATAAATATAATGGTGAGTTAGGTCATCTCCTCAAGGAAAGCTTTTAAAAATCTTTTATTCTCTTATTTATTAGATTATAAATTTGATATTCAAAGTAATGAGGGAAATAAAATGATAAATAAATGTAAATGCGAATTTAAAATTTCTACTAAAACAAAATATGCTTTAGAATGATGGAAATGGAAAAGAAAGAGGTAGAGAAATGATTAAAGCTAGAAAAATAAATTTATTTCACAGATCAAGCAAGAAAATAATAAAAAATTTATTAAAAATCAAACTTATAACCCTTATAATGCATGGCTTGATGTCGACCTCTAGGTAGTGCTTCCCAATCTTGCATCCAATTCAATGGAATGGATTTAAAGTGGGAAGGGTAGAGGATAACGATCAAAAATTAACGATACACTATGATAAAGGAAAAAAAAATTTCTTCTCTCAAGAACAACTCAAGAACAACTCAAGAACAACTCAAGAATAGCTCGAAAAAAATGTCTTTCTCTCTCCTCTTCCCCTTTTGTTCTCCCAAATCTGTAAATCGCATTTTCTATTTCAACTTCCTATTTTCTGTCATATTTTTTTGATTTTTCTCTGATTTTTCCGACATTTTCCCTTTTTCTCGCGTGACAATACCCGAAATTGTCTATTTTACCAAACAATAATCAATATTTACAAATATACCCTTATGCTATGGGAGAGAAAATAATCGATATTGTCTATTTTACCAGACAATAACTGATATTTGTCAACATGTCTTCCGCCGCATGGCTCGATGAAGACTGTTAGATTCTCGCGCCGTCATTTTACTTAGAAAGGAGATGACGTGGCCTCTCCATTGTCGTCAAATCTATTTGAGCTCTCACTGCCTTTTCACGTGCTTTATCGAGATCCATGTGGCCGCCAAAGCACGTGCTAGTGGATGGAGACGTGGCTGCATTTGATGCATCGGATCTGATGGCGGCTGCCGTTAGATTTGACGTTGCTTTTTGTGAGATGGTGGGTGGTGACATTGTGGCTTCAAGATCATCGGATCTTCACTGCAGCCACCGCTCTGCCGTCGAATCTGAAAACTATAAGAACTAGTGTTTTAGTCCCATATCGGAAATATTACTGATGTCACAATCTATATAAGTATTAGCCTCCCCTATCCAATGCATACACCTCTTAAAGGGTTGACCGGACCTAACTATCGGTGCCCAGGGAAGATCTGGATTGAGACCTAGCTCCTAGTAGGCCTTGAAGGTGATTTATCCGGCCCGAACCCACGATGCAGATCCATGACCCGGTTTACACAGGTCATGAGGTGGTGTGCCCCTTGGGCCCACTCTTAGATGTAGTGTGGCCTCCGACCCGCGTTGGGCCTATTAAGCGGTGTGCCTCTGGCCCGCTAACAGTGTGCCCATTTTATCTTTTTATTATTTTAATACATAAAATTTTTGGAAAAATTTTAAAAATATATTTCAATTAATCATAAAAATTTAACACAACAAGATTTTATTTCAAAATAAACTAAATGAGAATTAAGCTTCAACATATGAAATAAATTTTCACTAATTTTCTTTTTATTCATAAAATATCAATGTAAATCAAGATTTAAAAAAGTTTATCAAAATAACAAGTAAAATAATTAACATGATAACTTGTGAAATAATTCTCAAATATGCATTATTCTCTCTAATTTAGTAACACATTAATATGTAAATTTCACAAATTATCACCTAAGATGTAGACAGGATCTTAAGTCAATGGTTCTCGATTTAAATAGTCAGCCTCTATCCAAGGGATACATGTTGGACCTTAATATGAGATGCAATCTTCCTCCCATATCACGAGATGAGAATTCTTATGTTAGAACGTCCAAGCCGTAGTCACGTCATCACACGTGTACTTGTGTTGAAAACCTCGTGCAACCCCTTCTTCCTTCAGAAAGATTTACTCTCACGTGTGGCCATTTCTTCAGCCCAACGACGCAATCAACGCTTGTTAATTACGTTGTCTCATCTAGAGACAACTGGTTGGAAAGATAAGCATTCTCTGTAGCAAAAGCCAGAACCGGGATAGAGAGATTTGGTTGGGCTTTGAGCAAAAGGATTGGAGATTGCACACGCCAGAACCCGATATGTCATCCAAGGATTCCCCAGAAAGAATGTAAGGCAAACCCGTCATCCATTGTCAAATTGGGAGTTCGATTCTTATCAAAGGCCAAAAACTCAGGCCATCTATCCTTCTGTGTGTTGAAGAAGCACAGGAAGCAGAGGCAGGAATGGTAATACCAGTCCGCTGGGGAGCTTGGGAGACAGATCTTCTTCGAAGATGAGAACCCAAGTTAAGCCTATAATTGATAGATAGATAGTAAGAGAGAGGGGGGGAGCGGGGGAAGGGGAGAGATGAGGGGGAGCGAGAGAGAGAGCGAGAGAGAGAGAGAGAGAGAGAGAGAGGGAGGGAGAGAAAGCGGGGGGGAGAAAGAGAGACAGGGGAGACAGAAGAGGGGAGGGAGAAGGGGGGGAGGGGGAGAGAGAGGGAGGGAAGGAGGGAGGGAGGGGCGAGAGAAGAGAGGTCAGATACGTCACTCAGCAACTTTATATTCGCATTTCCAACATAATGAAAAGTATCCTCCGCTCAGAATTAGTCGAAATAATAAACCCTTAACTGATGCCAATTTCTATCCTGTTTCAAAGTTGCGTACAAACAAGGAGCTGTTGTCGCGTAATCCCGTCACAAGCTTCTTCCAAAGTTCTGCGACAGCTTCCCATGTTTCAGAAGAACATAATCAGGTCCAATGCAGAAGAAATGCTGTCTCCCTCCTGGATATCGTAGGGCTTCTCGTTAATGAACCACGAGGAGAATCCCCTCTTGTCAGACACAAACATGCTCCTTTAACTTTCGACAGAGGTGCACAGGCGGCGGCTGAGAACAAGAGTTTCGACAGGACAGTAGACTAGGCGCTGGTTCTTTTCTGGAAAAGGAATGAGGGATGGTACTGAGAAGATGATCTAGTCGCACGAGTAGGGTGTACTGAAATTTACCGCAGCGCAGGCTGCCGCTCTTCACACACCTGTCCGCAGAGTATGAGGTCGGAGCATTTTTCTGAAAAAGATATGGCGATCGAAAGCCTTTTTCGGCGTGACTGTTGATAACCTTCCCAAGCCTTTCTCACCGAGGTTGGTGCTACGTAAAGCGACCAATTAGTCTGCTCGGCCAGGTTTGTCCAACTCCCTATCCATCATAGGCTACCTCTCCCAAAAGTTCAACATCTTGTTATTGATAGATATCACATATTCCTAAAGAGGAAGCTTAGTTCTACACGGCCTTCAAGGACCCAATCTGCTTCTTACCATGTAGGCCCACCCTTCACCCTGATCTTGTCGATTCCCGTTGAAGGTCAATTGAAGGTCGTGGCGTCGAAGTCGATTGGATCATGCAAAACGCATAGCCCACGGGGATCGGACCTTTGGAGTTCGATTGACAAATTGCTGGAAATTTGCGCGGATCGGATGCAGGATTGAACTGTGCTTCCAGTGAACTTCGCTAATTCCTTATTGTAAGAACTTTCTTATAAATTTATGACGTGTTTTTTTAAGCAGTCAGTCTATTTAGTATCTCTCTCACCCTCCCTCCCTCCTTCCCTCTCCTTTCCTACTTCTCTACTCCCCCCCTCCCCCTCCTTTCTCCCTTCCTGTCTCTCTCCACACTCCCTCCCCTCCCCCCTTGTTGGACGAATTTAGGCTTGCTTGGTCTGACTCATAACAAGCTGTTTCGGGTTCCCGACATTTTTCGGAGAGTTCTCGAGATCCCTGAGATGTTGCGCCATTGAAACATGATGAGAGAGAGACGAAGCGTTGAGGAAGTCGTGGTAGTCTAACGGAGTTTCTCAGAAGAACAGTCCGATCAAATGTGTACAGGCATAGGTCTTTGTCGGCCCACGTGTTCTCTTCCAATGTAGAGAAGTCAAACTTCATTAAGATTACTTTTCTAATTATTTTGAACTTTAATATAATTGTAAATAATTCGTCATAGTTAAAATAAAATTGTAATACACTTATGAGATGTATTATATAAAGGATTGTTCCAATAAATTTCAACACAACAAAATAACACAATTCGTACAAAGAAACTTTACTTATAAGAGAGAGGTTATGATCGTGGAAATCGAACAAAGGTAAATGAGAGAAGATTCTAAGGCATTTGTCATTTTTCCGCATTAATGAGGAATCAAGGTATGCCAATATTTTTATCAAAGCTTCCATCTGATATCCAAAAAGCTAGTTGACTGGCTGATGTCCTCGTTCTCCTTATTACATTTCATTTGGATTTGTATGAGCAGATCATTCCAAACAATTATCACGTGTAGAAAATCTAGAAGAAATTGTGAGAATACTGACCACGAGGTCTCCTACACGGGGTTGACAAAGGTTTCCTACATCAACAGAAGTCAACCAGTAACTTCCGGGAGCCGCCGGCGAATGGATCGGCAATCTGGCCGCCACAAAACAGAAAACTGTTGATGAATTGGCCAGGAGGAGACGTTCAGCGCCGGTCGACGAATCTCGCTGGCAAAAGATAGGTTACCGACGTCATTTTCCCTTGTCAAGGCACGTCTCGCGCTCCTTGTTCTTCCTCGTCTGAAACTACGACTGCAGCGAAAATGTTCCTGTCACGTGCATGAACAACGAAATCAAGATAATCAGAGATGAACGAGAGCGGAGGAACCTAACACCACCGCTAGAGCGAGAATCCGAGAGGGTGGAGAGGCGATTAGCATCCGACATGCGGACAAGGACAGAAGAAAAGTCTCCTATCTCTGCGGTCCCGGCTGCCAACCCTAAACTTCTTGTTTGCTCGTGAAGAGCCTTGACTGGCCCTTGGTACTTGATACTTCTACGACTTGGTTGTTTCTGCTAGTCTTCCTCTTCCATCTGCAGGAGGCTATAGAAGCACCTGAAGATAAAGTCAACTCTCGGATGTTTCATACAACAAGCTACTCAATCACAGAGATTTACTACATGTATCATACAATAAAGTACATGAGACTAACTTCGAATAAAAGCATGCAAAGGAGGCTACACTGTGCATAATTACAGGAAACTGTGGCAAATCAG
The DNA here is from genome assembly GCA_024713555.1 of Spirodela polyrhiza. Classification (NCBI taxonomy): domain Eukaryota; kingdom Viridiplantae; phylum Streptophyta; class Magnoliopsida; order Alismatales; family Araceae; genus Spirodela; species Spirodela polyrhiza. Next base: position 9,578,654 of record CM046529.1, on the reverse strand, counting down.
CTCACAGGGAAGAATTCGCGAAGGAAGCGGGATATCGGGTGCACGTCCGTCTTCTTTTTCTACGCTGGTTTCCTCACAGGAAACAAGTCTCACGATAGACGATGCCGAGAGGCGGTACGACTGTTGGGCCTCCACCAAGCTCCTCACAAGAACCTGCTGCAACCAGTTCTTCAGAGATCCGCTCTCCGATATCCACGCCGCCGCAAGAATCTGATCCATAACCTTTGGTTCGATCTCCAGAGCAAACGTGAAGCCGATTGCTGCATGGATGCTCTTCTCAATCTCTTGCAACGTTTCGTCGGCGAGGGCATCAAAATCGAAAGCTCTGAAAATAACAGTTTCATCGACGGCATCATGGAATTCCTCCATCCATGAGTCCTGGTTGTCAGAGACATTGCTACCATTGGTATCAGCCGACACCATCTCTTCGACGGGAAGGTTCAAGTCCAAGAACGTACTAGAAATCGTGTTGGCCCGTTTCGCTGACCCAACAGATTCCCGCTTCTCCTCCCCACATCCGGCCGTATTTAGCTTCCATTTACCGACGAAGACGCTGGATCTCCTCAATCTGTTTGTTTGCATGCCGGAAGGGCTATCATCCGTGTTACTGCCTGCAGAGCCAAGAGAGGTATCGATCAGGATCTTCATCTGCCTCGCTTCAGCGGCGAGGATTCTCTCCTCAGAGAACTTGGCTTGCCCCGTGCTTTGGAAAGCCGCCTTGTCCTTGATGTCGCCCGCCGTCGTGACAAAGACTACATTGTTGATGTCGATCTCTCTTCCATGAGAATCGTGAAACTTGCCCGATTTGATGGCCCGGGATAGGCTGCTCTGAACCAGTACATCGGCCTTGTCCAGGTCTTCTACGAGGACGACCGACCACGGCCTTCTTCTTATTTCCTCGGCAATGTGATCAACAACAGTCTTGCCTCTGCGATTCAAATCAAATCTGTCGATCGAATGCTTTTCACAAACAGTATAGGGGTGAGTGAGAGCATCTTCCAAGCTCAAGTCGACGCAAACCAATCTCTCTCTGCAGCCAAACAGCAACTCTGCAAGAGCTGCTACAACCCTCCTCTTTCCAAATTTATCGGGACCCAGGAAACTGAACCAGACGTCTCCCCTGGGGATCGAGCCGCGGAGCCTCTCTCTCCATTCCTGCAGCGCGAGATGGTTTCACATATAGAAAATATGGCATCTTCCTGCCGGCCAACTTTTTCGGAGAGGCTCCTGAAGAAACCTTTGAAATCTACGCTGACGTTGGACGGGCAGGGGCTTTGCCGGTCGCAGGCAGATCCACCAGCAGCAGCAGCTTGCACTGGCAGGCTCGTGACAAGGAGCGGAGAATCAGAGCAAACCCAGCGAGCGGTATGCTGGACAGAAGCTACTGAATCTTCTCCTTTGGGCTCGGTGAGCTTCACCACAGATTTCTCCCTCTTGCTGATACTACTGAGGGGAGAGTGGACAGTTCCCAGAATCAGATCCGTGGACACGGAGCTCACAGACAATGGCGATGTGAGCTCGTCGGGTGCGCGCACATTCGAAAGAAGGAGAAAGCCGTCCTTCTGCGGCGGTTTCCCGTCCGAATTTCTACCATCAAGTTCAGCAACAGGCAGAGCGGGTCCTCTTGAGGTCTCCAGACTGGTTCTCTGAAAATCTGCTGCCACAGGCGATATACCTTCTCAGGTGATCTTCGTTTGAAGGCCATCACAATTCTCCTTCGCCTGATCGCCGGACTCTGCCTTATACTGAAGACCCATCATACCGGGGAATTCTGAACCCAACCAAGGAGCATCAGAGGCCACCATCCGGCGCCTTCGATGCTTTCCCAGGCAGATATCACTCCACTTCTTCCTCAGGTCAACGATTTTAGCGTTTAATGTTGCTCCATCATCCCTGGCCTGCACTGAAGAGAGATAGCGAATCTATTAAAACAACGGGTGAGAAGTACTAAAGAGAAAGATCTTCAGAATCAAATCTCTTACTCTTCACGGTTCCTCACGATTACTAACTGTCTAATTGCAAGCCAAATCAGAGCAGTAAGACGTGGAGATCTCAACAGGAACACACCTTGTCTGAATCTAGACTCCCGTTCATGCCGATCGGCCCAGTCTGCGTCAGCTGATGAGGTGAGATCGCCGGGTGCTTCTCAGAAAAGTGGTCCAACAAGGAGGCAAGCTCCTGTTCATACTTGTCGGAGCACAGATGGCAGGGGACCGAACGGCACTGCCCATTCGGATGAGAGAGAGAGAGTTGGGTGGGACAGGGAAGAAGCCCCCAAGTGGAACAAATGACTCCAAGCTGCAAGCATCCACAGAGGTGGCAGGGAACCACAGTGAGACACGAAGAAAATGCGAGGAGGATTGAGGGGGAAGTGAGATTAATGACTCTAATACAGATGATTAACAGGATTATCAGTGGGTACGCTTGGAGATGGCCATTTAAAATCCTCATAAAATTGACAAAAAAAAACTGTACAAAGGATCGTCCGACAGTGGAGAAATAGTTGGAACCGCAGTGGTGGCAAAGCTCACAAAAAAAAAAAAAAAATGGAAAAAGAGAGTATGAGGCCTGTCTACTCTCATGATAAGGGCCAGAGAAAAGCCCAGAAAAAGTCCAACCTGGGCCTCTATCTGCTCCTACCGTAGAGGGAGACAGACGAGCTGCTCCACTGGTGACGGTTGGGGCGCCGCGTGGCAAGAAGATGGACTCCGGCCTTTCTGCTTGGCATCAAAATCCGAACCAGCATGACTATGGATAAGCCTACTCGGCCCATTAAGGCCCTTACCAGCAAACCCACTTTTTTTTGACAGATCAGCACAGTCAAATCATCCCCAGAAGACTCAGATAATTAGCAAAATGACTATGAATATGTGAAACATGGAAAGATAGTCTTGAAAAATAGCCAAGCTATGGAAAAAAATAGCCTCTGCATTGGAATCCCTGAACCATGTCCTGGGCAATTGAATGGATAGGGAGACCACCGTAGATCTTCAGAATCTTAATTCTCTAACATCAGTCTTACGAAAAGAAATGATCCTGAAGACGGAGAGAGAGAGAGAGAGAGAGTGATATGGAACTGTATGCTCATCCCATACGAAAGAAAATGTAGTAAAAAGAAGGCTCACCAGCAAAGATTACAGATCAGATTGTTTCGGACAAGAAATTTCCCTCATAAGGGAAAAATACTTGAAAGGTGTCTTATATCATGTTGAAAATTTCTGTACACATCATCAAATTCTAACACAGCAAAAACTACTACCTTCTAATTTTTGTCTTCAAGGTCAAGCATTGCAATTGTCCTACTGGATGAAGGATTTGGTTTTACCTCTAGTTGGGATATATTTTCCATGGCCTTGCTAATTTATTTAAATCCACCACAGGTTGAGAATTTGATGGTACTATTCATCACAATCTCACAAACATATTTATTAGAGTATTATCAGTTTACTTCTGAAGAAATTAAGATTAGGAAAAAAATTAAATTATTATTTATGATGTTTTATTTTGTGAGCGGCACTAAAGATGATATTTTTATTAATATCCCCATGTTGAGACCTAACATATTGACTATGAAATCACCCTCAATTGTTGACAAGAAAAAAAAAGTTATCTCTAGATGATGGTAATGACAATTAGATGTGGCAAGGTCCATCACTACTTCCTCTTTTTGCTCTCTATTGAAAGATTTATTTTGGAGATAAAATTAAGAACAAAAAAGTTTATATCAACAAAAAATTTTGTGATCATAAGTGAAATTAGACTACGGAAGTCATGCACTAATATTTTTTCTAATAGAAGGTGATTGGTTCAGAGATGTCAAAGATTGTGATGACATTGACAAATATAATGATATAATCAGATATGACAATATAGAGATTTCTCCGCATGCCATCACTAGAAGCCTAAGATTAGAAATTATGACATTCCAATTCCACAACTTTTTAATTGTGTTTTTTATTAACTCTAATATCATAATTTTTTTATCTTTATATTGCACGTAAGTCCAATCCCTCCAATAGTAGAAAATGTAGAGAATGTGTTTAGTGTAGGGAGATGTTTGAAAAGTTAGTTTATACCTTTAAAACATTGAGAGGTATGAAGTAGTCTTAGGAACACAATGACTCCAATAATGAGGATCTATCATGTGGGATTTTTTCTAATCTTGAAATTTATATTGGGCATTGAGTAATTTTTTTTTCGAGGTATTAACCCTAGGGATCTAGAATTTATACATTGAAAAATGGTGACCAATAAAATCCTAATCATAATTATAGTATTATGCTTAAAATATATTATCATTATATGATTCTTAAAGTTGTGCAAACACTGACCTCAAAGTCAAAAAGTGTGGAGATGAGGTCATGAGGTACTTGCTTCATATTGAAATAATTTTTCAGAATTGTGTGATCTACTTTCATGTGCAAGCGCAACAAATTATTTTCATACCACAAGCCCTTATGTGTAAAAAGGTAGAAATAAAAGAATCAGCGATGCACTTATTACACACAAGAATGTGAAGTCAAATCATTTTCACCTCTATAATTATTTTAATGAGGAAGAATGATGGATTATGACACCTATTTATTGACCACTAGGTTGTTAACATGTAAATAACTAAGGATTATTTTCCAATTCAATCAAGAATAATGTACGCTTCTCTATCCAATTTGACCAACTTCTAAGTTAGATATGTAGTCTGACTAATGTTAAGATTTAGTTAGGCCAAAAGATATGAGTTCTTGGTAATGCCACATTGACCTAATAAATGTTCTACCTTTTCATGGCCCTACAAATGAGGCATTCAACCCATTATCATGATATTTCATATAATTTTTCTTATTTTATTATCTATTAGTTTACTAGATGTTATCATTTTCACTACCTAAAACTTATTTTAGTACTATTTTTATCCCATAAGTTACATTTTATAGAGATCAACTATGAGTTTAAAAATAGTGAGCTAGATTACTTTGAATTGTGGTATATTATATCACAAAAAGAAGTCTTGGGTGACCTAGAAAAAGATTAGTGTATGCTCAATCAACCAAGGCCTTCAACCATAAAAATTGGGTCTCATAGGTAGCTATTGCCAATGTATTCAAAACCAAAAATATATTGCACCTCTAATGACACAAATTCTTGAAAAGAATGTATTTAAATAGACAAATGCCTCCATACTCGCTTCTGAAAAATTGTAAAACACTTAAAGCTCAAACCTAAGTATTGAACTCTTCAAATCGAAATTCCCGCCAATGGCTGAGATGTTCAGTCGACTCCCTCCCCCTTTGTGGGGGTCCAAACTTTTGATAAAAACTTGATATTAAAATGAAAAAAATGAAAATATAATTCTAATATGTTATAAAAAAGAAAGATATTGAGTTCTAAAAATAACCCTAGGTCCAATTTATAGCGACCTTTCAAGAGGGATGAATCTCTCTTTGACAAATAGTAGCATGCCCAAAATCTCGTCCTCCCCTCCCTTTTTCTCAGCCTAACCCTAATAACAAGCTTCTCTCCTATGAGAAACGATTAAATCTATGTCGGAAGAAGTGCAGCCTGGCAGCGTGGTAGCCGGATTCGTCGTCAAATGATGATGAGGCGAAGTCCCCCCCTGCCAGACACATGCCGGCGCACCGAACTTTCAGCAGGGGCGCCGGCGGCGGCTGTAGACTAGGTGCCGGAGAAGAGAAAAGGAATGTAGGGAAGCGCGGTCATGACAAGATGATCGACTCGCACGACTGAAGACTTGCAGCTACGCAAGCCCCCGCACGTGGCTCTAGGGATTGATTGAATTTTCCCGGCCTAAAGGAGAATTTTTTAGCACGCCCGCCCGCAAAAAAGGCCCAGCAGATCAATTGATGACTAGCGGAGAAGGCACGTCCTTAAATTCGTAGGTTTTATTCATGGACTACGCAATTGTACAAACGCAGCACAGTCGCTTAGAGGACAAGAAGAGCATGTCTTTATTATATATACCAGCAGCAGATACAACCCACGGTGTGGGAACCCGAGATAAACTATTACCCTACTTGGCTTTCATGGACTCAATCTGCGTCTTACCACGAGGGCCCTTGACCCTCATATATTTTCGATACTCGTCGTAGGCCATGACTTCGTAACGCGGGGGATTCTCTGCCGTTACGAGCTCAGGCAGAGGACCCAGCATCAGGTCGCTCCTCGGGTTGCAGAAGAAGGCAAAGGAGAAGCGTTCTTCCGCGGGGTTCACCACCACCCTATGCTCCGAGCTCTTGTATAGCCCGTTGGTCAGCACCTGACAAGCCGACAACCGGCAAGAATAAGCTCCACAACAAAGAAGCGGCGGCCCCAAAAAGATAGAGATAGATAGATGGATAGATAGAGAGGTAGATAGATGGTTAGATAGAGGGATAGATAGATGGATAGATAGGTAGATAGATAGATAGATAGAGAGAGAGAGAGAGAGAGAGAGAGAGAGAGAGAGAGAGAGAGAGAGAGACCTGTATCTGATCTCCTATGTTGATAATGAACGCGCCAGGGACAGGGTCGATAGTCACCCATGCGCCATCCTTGTAGACCTGGAGCCCCTTTACGCGTTCGTCGGGGAGGAGGACGGTGAGAATCCCGGGATCGGAATGCGGGGACAGTCCAAGTGCGAGGTCCGGCTGGGGACACCTGGGGTAGAAGTTCACTCGCAGGTTTGCGCCGACGCCGTCCCTCCCACCGAAAGCCTTCTGTAGCCGCCGGGGGTCTAGTCCGAGGCTCGTCGACAGTACCTCCATCAAGCGTTCACACAGTGTCATCAGCGTCTGTCCGTACTCTTCGATCGTTTCTCTGCACGTTTATGCGGAATCATACGCGAATAGTTAGAGAAACCAAATTTTTCGGTATATTCTTCAAGTTTATAGACATCCAGTCAAGCCCTAACTTACTTGCACGTATGGGGGAGAGCTGGCCACTTTTCTCTGTTCTTCGGGGAGTCCGGTCGGAAGATAAGGAAGAAATAATCGCCCCAGTCGAGGATGGCCCCCTTTTTCACGCCCAGACGGCTGCCGTATCCTTCGTAAGTCTCGGGGGTGTTGGCGTAAGCCTGCTTCGCCGCCGCGGGGAGGTGGAAGAACTCCGACCAGACGTCCCTCATCCTCTTGACCAGGTGGGGATTCACCCCGTGGTTCGACACCTGGAAGAACCCCCACTCCTTGCATGCGTCTGATATCTGGCGCATGGTGGCGTCGCGCTCGGCAGGGCTTCGTTCCAGGCCCCCGAGGTCGACGAGGGGGATGACGTTATCCCTCTGATGGTCGACCGAATCGGACGAGGGCCTTTCCGAAGGCGGTTTCACGTACCTTTCGGGGATCGACGTGATCCCGCTCTCTGCTAAGAACTGGACGGGGATGACGGGCTCCGGCCAGCAGGACGGGATCTCCATCTCCAGATCCAGGCACTGAAGACACAAAGGGGAGAAAGGGGTGGGGGGGAGAGGAGAGAGAGAGAGAGATGGGAGTTGGGAGGTGTGTGGGTGCAGAGAACGACGTACAGGAATATATAGAGGGATAGAGGTGGGGGGAGAGAGTTAGAGAGAGAGGGGGTAGGGAGGAGAGGGGGAGGAGAAAGGTGAGCTGAGGGGCCGAGAAAGAGGAGAGAGGAAAAGAGGAAGAAAACTGAGAGAGAGAGAGACAGACAGACAGATGGAGAGAGGAGAGAGACAGATGGAGAGAGGAGAGAGACAGACGGTGAGAGAGAGAGGCAGAGGGAGAGAGGACAGCGGGAGAGAGAGAGAAGCAAAAGACAGAGGTGTGGTCAAATATTATCTCATATGAGATGATGATAAATTCTTGACCGAAATGCACAGATCTTATCACAGACCGGGTTGCGTTGTCTCGACCGAGATCCGCAGCAATTATCCTACATAGGGTTTTGTTGTCCCTAGAGATAGATGCACAGCAGTTATCTCACGGATTAGAGGAACCATGAGACTAAAAGACTTAACAATACATCAAAGCACTGTACGGTGGAAGAAAATAAGAATGATGTGATCAGAATTTGTAGAAGAAAAACGCCCATCACAAATCATGGCTTTTTCCCCGTCTTACTCGAGCTCTGATGCGAAAGTATACCCGGGCAATGATAAAACCACTTCCTGTTAATGGGAAAACCGTCGACTGTTTCGGATTACGATGGTTTAATGTCCGAAGAGAGGGGAGCTTAGCGTGGCCTCGAAATCGACCTGACGCCTTGAGAACGTGCTATCCGGCGGAGTCAACAATTTCGTTTCCTGGACTGGTTGGTCGGTCCCACGCCGGAGAGCGACTGCCGCCCGCGGGGCCGCCATGCGACTGGAAAATTGCCGGAGATTTGAGCGGACCTGATGAAGGATTGGTTAGACCAGGTTTGGTGCGTCAGCCGATTCCTCATCGTCAGAAGCTTCTTCTGACTTCAGCACGTGCCTAATTATGTTTGTCTGCCCTCTCTTCCCTGTAGGGCATAGGGACGTGGGAATGCCCGGGTAGACTTGTTCCAAGCACGTCTTACGTCGGCGTCGCCTCTGGGTTTGCGATAGGCTTGGGACATCTTACTCCGAAAGGTCGAATGTTCTCTCGACACGTGGACCTTTACGCAACAGGACGGGGACATGGAGGCGTAAGTCGCCGTTGTCTGATGCTCGATTTTCTCAGCAGAATAAGCCGATACCGGTGCGTGCAGGAGAAGGGCGTTAGAATCGGGGGGGTTGGACCACGTGTTTTATTTCTATGCTGAGATCAGCAAGGGGAAGAGGCGGGAGTGGAGCTCCGCTGCCATATCCTGAGAGTCAACCACATGGATCTTTAGAGAAAGAAATAGAAGAGCTCACCTCTCAAGGCTGTTGGCGCGGATGCCAGCCTTGAAAGTTGCATGCCGCGAAAGGGAGACTCGGAGGTGGTGTTCCCGATGTCATCACCAAGATTCTCCTAAGAACTCAACATGGGAGGAAATTTCGGGAGACACAGCACGAACATGCCCCGCAAGATCCAGTTAATCAAGACTGATCGGGCTGATGAAGGTTTCCCGGGCCGATAGAAGACCACGCAGTAAGTTCCGGGAGTTGCCGACTCAGGACCTAGCCGGTCTGTTTGAAGCCAGACGCAGAACAAGAGTTATGTGGCATATGTCGGGGGGAGAAGATTAGCCACATGAGATTAGCCATAACGCATTTGTTCACGTCTTCCACGAAGAACAGGAAGAGAAATAAGATCCTGGTGGCGGAGGCAACGTTTAATTTGCAGCACATCACTGTCGTGGCCTCGTGCTCGTTTACGGGGAGAATGCGATTGCAGCGAATCAGCCGGGAGGATTACCCGGCTCCTGACGTCCGTACGCGTCGTCCCCGTCACCGGCGACTGGAACGGAAGAAGCCCGCCGTTGAGATGGTCACAGGAAGGTAGACATCTGAGGCAGGGTGTGGCCTCGTCTACCTGCTAGTCATCCTACCGCGTGTGCCCTCGTCTGATATTCCTTGCTGACAAAGGAAAAAAATGCGTAGGTCAAAGACGTGTTGCTTGTGGGAAACGAATACCGCCGTTACGTATGATAGGCAGATGGCCACAGAGACCGTCTCGGGACGCCATGTGGGGAAAGACGGGCGGGGGTATAGAGACAGAGACAGAGACATTCAGAGCAGGAGAGAGAGAGAGAGAGAGAGAGAGGACAGACAGAGACAGAGTCAGAGAGAGATTGAGAGAAAGATAGAGATTGAGAGCGGGAGAGAGAGAGACTGGATACAAATAGAGACAGAGAGAGAGAGAGAATCCGTGAGAAAATCAGACGACAGGGTAAGAAGAGAGACTGAGCCCCTGATTGTTTATTTATTAGGTGTCGCTCTCTGTCCCTTCTCGCATGTCTTTTCGCCGTCGACAAAGCCATTCAGAGCGATGGGCTCATGATCATAAGGGGCGACTAATCGGAGGACTATCATTGCTTGTCGGCCATTTACACTGGCACGTGACCGACGAGTTTCATAGTTTATTCAAGCAAAGAAAGGAAATTTTTAGGTTCCTTCCCCAGATTCTGTTTACAGTTAACACTCGGATACTCTTTGAAACAGTCATACCAATACGTGAAAAATTAAAGGGGATATAGGGTTGCATAGTAATGCAATCGGATCACACGACAAACTGCAACGGCGAAAAAACTAGAGAAAGCTTGCCTGAGATGTAGACGGGATCTCAAGTCAACGGTTCTCGATTTGAATAGTCAGTCTCTGTCCAAGGCCTACGTGTTGGACCCTAATATGAGAGGCAGTCTTCCTCCCAGATCGCGAGACGGGAATTCTTATGTTAGAACGTCCAAGCGGTAGTTACGTCATTACACGTGTACTTGTGTTGAAAACCTCGTGCAACCCCTTCTTCCTTCAGAAAGATTTACTCTCACGTGTGGCCATTTCTTCAGCCCAACGACGCAATCAACGCTTGTTAATTACGTTGCCTCATCTAGCGACAACTGGTTGGAAAGATAAGCATTCTCTGCAGCAAAAGCCGGGACAGGGATAGAGAGATTTGGTTGGGCCTTTGAGCAAAAGGATTGGAGATTGCACACGCCAGAACCCGATATGTCAGCCAAGCATTCCCCAGAAAGAATGTAAGGCAAACCCGTCATCCATTGTCAAACTGGGAATTCGATTCTTATCAAAGGCCAACAACTCAGGCCATCTGCCCTTCTGTGTGTTGAAGAAGCACAGGAAGCAGAGGCAGGAATGGTAATACCAGTGCGCTGAGGAGCTTGGGAGACAGATTTCTTCGAAGATGAGAACCCAAGTTAAGCCTATAATTGATAGATAGATAGATAGTAAGAGAGAGGGAGGGAGCGGGGGAAGGAGAGATAGGGGGGAGCGAGAGTGGGAGAGAGAGAGAGAGGAGAGAAAACGGGGGAGAGAGAGATGGAGGGGCTAGAGAGCGGGAGGGAGAGAAGGGGGGAGGGAGGGGGAGAAAGGGGGGGGAGAGAGAGAGACAGGGGGGACAGAAGAGGGGAGGGAGGTGAGAGAGAGCGGAGGGAGAAGGGGGGAGGGGGAGAGAGAGAGGGAGGGAAGGAGGGAGGGAGGGGCGAGAAAGAGAGGTCAGATACGTCACTCAGCAACTTTATATTCGCATTTCCAACATAATGAAAAGTATCCTCCGCTCAGAATTAGTCGAAATAATAAACCCTTAACTGATGCCAATTTCTATCCTGTTTCAAAGTTGCGTACAAACAAGGAGCTGTTGTCGCGTAATCCCGTCACAAGCTTCTTCCAAAGTTCTGCGACAGCTTCCCATGTTTCAGAAGAACATAATCAGGTCCAATGCAGAAGAAATGCTGTCTCCCTCCTGGATATCGTAGGGCTTCTCGTTAATGAACCACGAGGAGAATCCCCTCTTGTCAGACACAAACATGCTCCTTTAACTTTCGACAGAGGTGCACAGGCGGCGGCTGAGAACAAGAGTTTCCGACAGGACAGTAGACTAGGCGCTGGTTCTTTTCTGGAAAAGGAATGAGAGATGGTACTGAGAAGATGATCTAGTCGCACGAGTAGGGTGTACTGAAATTTACCGCAGCGCAGGCTGCCGCTCTTCACACACCTGTCCGCAGAGTATGAGGTCGGAGCATTTTTCTGAAAAAGATATGGCGATCGAAAGCCTTTTTCGGCGTGACTGTTGATAACCTTCCCAAGCCTTTCTCACCGAGGTTGGTGCTACGTAAAGCGACCAATTAGTCTGCTCGGCCAGGTTTGTCCAACTCCCTATCCATCATAGGCTACCTCTCCCAAAAGTTCAACATCTTGTTATTGATAGATATCACATATTCCTAAAGAGGAAGCTTAGTTCTACACGGCCTTCAAGGACCCAATCTGCTTCTTACCATGTGGGCCCACCCTTCACCCTGATCTTGTCGATACCCGTTGAAGGTCAATTGGAGGTCGTGGCGTCGGAGTCGATTGGCTCATGCAAAACGCGTAGCCCACGGGGATCGGACCTTTGGAGTTCGATTGAAAAATTGCTGGAAATTTGAGCGGATTGGATGCAGGATTGAACTGTGTTTCCAGTGAAATTCGGTAATTCCTTATTGTAAGAACTTTCTTATAAATTTATGACGTTTTTTTTTAAGCAAGCAGTCTGTTTACTATCTCTCTCTCTCACCCTCCCTCCCTCCTTCCCTCTCCTTTCCTGCCTCTCTACAGCCCCCTCCCCCTCCTTTCTCCCTTCCTGCCTCTCCACACTCCCTCCCCTCCTTCCTTGTTGGACGAATTTAGGCTTGCTTGGTCTGGCTCATAACAAGCTGTTTAGGGTTCCCGACATTTTCGGAGATTTCTCGAGATCCCTGAAATGCGGCGACATGTCGCCATTGAAACATGATGAGAGAGAGACGAAGCGTTGAGGAAGTCGTGGTAGTCTAACGGAGTTTCTCAGAAGAACAGTCCGAACAAATGTGTACAGGCATAGGTCGGTGTCGGCCCACACGTTCTCTTCCCACGTAGAAGTCAAACCAGTTGAAGTCAAACTTCATTAAGATGACTTTTCTAATTATTTCGGATTTTAATATAATCAGAAATAATTCGTTATATTTAAAATAAATTTAATACACTCACGATATTATATAAAGGATTGTTCCAATAAATTTCAACAAAACAAAATAACACAATTTGTACGAAGAAACTTTGCCTATAAGAGAGAGGTTATGATTGTGGAAATGGAGGAAAGGTAAATGAGAGACGATTTTAAGGCATTAGTCATTTTTCCGCATTAGGGACGAATCAAGGTATGCCAATATTTCTATCAAAGCTTCCATCTGATATCCAAAAAGCTAGTTGACTGGCTGATGTCCTCGTCCTCCTTATTACATTTCATTTGGATTTGTATGAGCTGATCATTCCAAACAATTATCACGTGTAGAAAATCTAGAAGCAATTGTCAGAATACTGACCACGAGGTCTCCTACACGGGGTTGACAAAGGTTTCCTACATCAACAGAAGTCAACCAGTAACTTCCGGGAGCCGCCGACGAAGGGCCTAGGCAATCTGACCGCCATAAAACAGAAAACTGTTGATGAATTGACCAGGAGGAGACGTCCAGCGCCGGTCGACGAATCTGACTGGCGAAAGGATAGGTCACCGACGTCCTTTTCCCTCGTCAAGGCACGTCTCACGCTCCTTGTTCTTCCTCGTCTGAAACTACGACTGCAGCGAAAATGTTCCTGTCACGTGCATGAGCAACGAAATCAAGATAATCAGAGATGAACGAGAGTAGAGGAACCCTAGCACCACCGCTAGAGCGAGAATCCGAGGTGAACGTCCGATGGAGCCAACCGTGGTCGAGTTCCACGAGCGTAGAAAGGCGATTAGCATCCGACATGCAGACAAGGACAAAAGAAAAGCTTCCTATCTATGCCGTCCCGGCTGCCAACCCTAAACTTCCTCTTGTTTGCTCGTAAGACCCTTGACTGGCCCTTGGTACGCGATACGTCTACGACTTGGTTGTTTCTGCTAGTCTTCCTCTTCCTTCTGCAGGAGGCTATGGAAGCACCTGAAGATAAAGTCAACGCTCGGATGTTTCATACAACAAGCTACTCAATCACAAAGATTTACTACATGTATCATACAATAAAGTACATGAGACTAACTTCGAATAAAAGCATGCAAGGGAGGCTACACTGTACACAATTACAGGAAACTGTGGCAAATCAGCTCACAGGGAAGAATTCGCGAAGGAAGCGGGATATCGGGTGCACGTCCGTCTTCTTTTTCTACGCCGGTTTCCTCACAGGCAACGAGTCTCACGACAGACGATGCCGAGAGGCGGTACGACTGTTGGGCCTCCACCAAGCTTCTCACAAGAACCTGCTGCAACCAGTTCTTCAGAGATCCGCTCTCCGATATCCACGCAGCCGCAAGAATCTGATCCATAACCTTTGGTTCGATCTCCAGAGCAAACGTGAAGCCGATTGCTGCATGGATGCTCTTCTCAATCTCTTGCAACGTTTCGTCGGCGAGGGCATCAAAATCGAAAGCTCTGAAAATAATAGTTTCATCGACGGCATCATGGAATTCCTCCATCCATGAGTCCTGGTTGTCAGAGACATTGCTACCATTGGTATCAGCAGACGCCATCTCTTCGACGGGAAGGTTCAAGTCCAAGAACGTACTTGAAATCGTGTTGGCCCGTTTCGCTGACCCAACAGATTCCCGCTTCTCCTCCCCACATTCGGCCGTATTTAGCTTCCGTTTACTGACGAAGACGCTGGATCTCCTCAATCTGTTTATTTGCATGCCGGAAGGGTTAACATCCGTGTTACTGCCTGCAGAGTCAAGAGAGGTATCGATCAGGATCTTCATCTGCCTCGCTTCAGCGGCGAGGATTCTCTCCTCAGAGAACTTGGCTTGCCCCGTGCTTTGGAAAGCCGCCTTGTCCTTGATGTCGCCCGCCGTCGTGACAAAGACTACATTGTTGATGTCGATCTCTCTTCCATGAGAATCGTGAAACTTGCCCGATTTGATGGCCCGGGATAGGCTGCTCTGAACCAGTACATCGGCCTTGTCCAGGTCTTCTACGAGGACGACCGACCACGGCCTTCTTCTTATTTCCTCGGCAATGTGATCAACAACAGTCTTGCCTCTGCGATTCAAATCAAATCTGTCGATCGAATGCTTTTCACAAACAGTATAGGGGTGAGTGAGAGCATCTTCCAAGCTCAGGTCGACGCAAACCAATCTCTCTCTGCAGCCAAGCAGCAACTCTGCAAGAGCTGCTGCAACCCTCCTCTTTCCAAATTTATCGGGACCCAGGAAACTGAACCAGACGTCTCCCCTGGGGATCGAGCCGCGGAGCCTCTCATCTCCATTCCTGCAGCGCGAGATGGTTTCACATATAGAAAATATGGCATCTTCCTGCCGGCCAACTTTTTCGGAGAGGCTCCTGAAGAAACCTTTGAAATCTACGCTGACGTTGGGCGGGCAGGGGCTTTGTCGGTCGCAGGCAGATCCACCAGCAGCAGCAGCTTGCACTGGCAGGCTCGTGACAAGGAGCGGAGAATCAGAGCAAACCCAGCGAGCGGTATGCTGGACAGAAGCTACTGAATCTTCTCCTTTGGGCTCGGTGAGCTTCACCACAGATTTCTCCCTGTTACTGATACTACTGAGGGGAGAGTGGACAGTTCCCAGAATCAGATCCGTGGACACGGAGCTCACAGACAATGGCGATGTGAGCTCGTCGGGTGCGCCCACATTCGAAAGAAGGAGAAAGCCGTCCTTGTGCGGCGGTTTCCCGTCCGAATTTCTACCATCAAGTTCAGCAACAGGCAGAGCGGGTCCTCTTGAGGTCTCCAGACTGGTTCTCTGAAAATCTGCTGCCACAGGCGATATACCTTCCCAGGTGATCTTCCTTTGAAGGCCATCACAATTCTCCTTCGCCTGATCGCCGGACTCTGCCTTGTACTGAAGACCCATCATACCGGGGAATGCTTCTGAACCCAACCAAGGAGCATCAGAGGCCACCATCCGGCGCCTTCGATGCTGTCCCAGACAGATATCACTCCACTTCTTCCTCAGGTCAACGATTTTAGCATTTAATGTTGCTCCATCATCCTTGGCCTGCACTGAAGAGAGATAGCGCATCTATTAAAGCAACGGGTGAGAAGTACTAAAGAGAAAGATCTTCAGAATCAAATCTTACTCTTCAAGGTTCCTCACGATTACTAATTGTCTAATTGTAGACCAAATCAGAGCAGTAAGACGTGGAGATCTCAACAGGAACACACCTTGTCTGAATCTAAATTCCCGTTCATGCCGATCGGCCCAGTCTGCGTCAGCTGATGAGGTGAGATCGCCGGGTGCTTCTCAGAAAAGTGGTCCAACAAGGAGGCAAGTTCCTGTTCATACTTGTCGGAGCACAGATGGCAAGGGACCGAACGGCACTGCCCATTCGGAGGAGAGAGCGAGTTGGGTGGGACAGGGAAGAAGCCCCCAAGTGGAACAAATGACTCCATCAAGCTGCAAGCATCCACAGAGGTGTGGCAGGGAACCACAGTGAGACACGAAGAAATCGCGAGGAGGATTGAGGGGGAAGTGAGATTAATGACTCTAAGACAGATGATTAACAGGATTATCAGTGGGTACGCTTGGAGATGGCCATTTAAAATCCTCATAAAATTGACAAAAAAAAATTATGCAAAGGATCGTCCGACAGTGGGAGAAATAGTTGGAACCGCAGTGGTGGCAAAGCTCACCAAAAAAAAAAAAATGGAAAAAGAGAGTATGAGACATGTCTACTCTCATAACAAGGGCCAGAGAAAAGCCCAGAAAAAGTCCAACCTGGGCCTCTATCTGCTCTTACCGTAGGGGGAGACAGACGAGCTGCTCCGCTGGAGACGGTGGGGGCGCCACGTGGTAAGAAGATGGACTCCGAACCAGCATGACCAGGGATAAGCCTACTCGGCCCATTAAGGCCCTTACCAACAAACCCACTTTTTTTGACAGCTCAGCACAGTCAAAGCATCCCCAGAGGACTAGCTAATTAGCAAAATGACTATGAATATGTGAAACATGGAAAGATAGTCTTTCAAAATAGCCAAGCTAGGGAAAAAAGAGCATCTGCATTGGAATCCCTGAACCATTTCCTGGTCAACTGAAAGGATGGGGAGACCACCGTAGATCTTCAGAATCTTAATTCTCTAACGTCAATCATACGAAAATAAATGATCCTGAAGACGGAAAGAGAGAGAGAGAGAGAGAAAGAGAGAGAGAGATGGAACTGTATGCTCATCCCATACGAAAGAAAATGTAGTGAAAAAAGGCCCACCAGCAAAGATTACAGATCAGATGTCTCGGACAATAAATTTAAAATAATTTACGGTGAAATTACAAAAATGGCCCAGATTTATATCTCACCAAGGATCAGAGGATCCAAACATCAAAGCAAGGATTTAAATAAGACAGAATTATGATAATTGCCTACTTGCGTGTCCCACAGATGAACAAAACCTTAGAAATCAAGAAAAAAATCATCAACAAGAAGTTCAAACAGCAAGGGGTTATACGGCTTAATGGCGATTAAAGATCATAATTGGAGGCAATATTTGCCAGAACAAGGAAATACTATGCACCGCAGAAGAGATATATTGAAGAAATGACTCGCATGCAGAGGAGGCCAGTAGCCTCTGCAGAGAGTCATGGAGAAGTACAAACCTGTTGGGTCTGGGGAAGACCCCCCCAGATCCGAGCTTGGGGGAGGAAATGGGCAGGAGCTGGAGATCCCAGTCCTTATCCACAGATGGATACTGCGACAAGAACTTCATGTAGGTCTCGTAGGTAGCCGCCGACCCGATCAACCAGAGCTTCCCCGGTTGGCCGTCCAACAGTCTCGTCAGCTCCGACGCCACATGGCTCACCCTCTCCAGTCCATCGCCTTCGTCAACAACGTCCACAAGAAGCTTCAGGTCCCCGAAGCTCAGGACGATGCCCGGCGATGATCCACACGCCTCCGCCGCCACCCGGAGCCCCAGATCTCTGAATCTGGAGCCCAGCCACGGCCTCTCCCGGTTCCCCCGTGCGTACTCTAACAGGTCCTTCGCAACGCTGAAGAACTTCACTCCACGGGCCTCGGGAGGGAAGACGACCCAGTTCTGCTGGTTGACAGCCCTCTCGAAGTCCAAGGTAGCGTCGGCCGCGCCGATGCCGACGAGTAGCGGGTTCCGATGCGATTTCCTCACGAGGACCTCTGCGATCCGTCGGCAGTTCTCATCAGCGACGTCTGAGTAGAGATGCGGACTCGTCGTGAGGTCGACGTCGATGGAGAAGTTGCAGAGGAAGAGGGGCGGGCACCGGGCGGCACGGGGTAACCGGAGGATGGACGGTGGCGGGTGGAGGACGGCGAATTTAATGTCGTAGCTACGGAAGCCAGCGTCGGCGAACACGCGACTTACGATGGGGTCGTCTAGTATGGAGAGGACCAGCTGCTGCAACTCCACCTTGACGCCGACGGAAGAGGAGCTCTGTTCTTGGTGCTGCTGGTAGTGCTGGTAGAGGTGGAAGGTGTCGGGGTTGCGCCGCTGGGTGGCCTGGGAGCGCTTGATGGCCGCCATGAGGGAGTTGGAGATGGGGGGCTCCGCGAGGCCCTGGTGGGGGCTGTTCTTTCCCCCGGCGGCCGTGGAGGGGAGGCGGTCAAGAGCGAGGGAGAAACAAAGCTCGAGGGCCTTGAACTGGAAGCGGGGGGAGTGGGCGGCGCTGCGGGTGCGGGAGAGCGCGTCGCGGAGGAGCGACGAGGAGGACGAAGGCAGGGAGAGAAGGGCGGAGACGACGTGGAGCGAGGTCGTCTGCGCGTGGGCACGGCGCCGCGCGATGGATACGGCCTCGTCGAGGGCGGCGGCCGCCTCCCCCGCCAGGCATTGCCGCGCTGAGATCACCGGCGTCGGCATGGCTCCGGCGAGCAGGCGGCCCCGGTGATCGACAGGGAACAAAAACAACAATAAACAGAGATGACCGGACGAGGTAACCAAATAGAAAACGATATCTATCCCCAGGAAGAGGAGGAAGGGAAGGAGGGAGGAAGCGAGCAGGAGCAGTAGCTCGTACTCCGGCGTTGGGAGACCCGGAGAAATTTTAAATCTTGCGACTTGGGGCTCTATGGAGGAGGCGGCGGAGGTGAGGACGAGAGACAGACGTCCCCCGGGTGGCGGCGGCCGGGAGAGAAGACTTCCACCACCAGCTAGCCATCCTTTTGGTTATTTATTAATACGACCAGAGAGATGGCAGAGGGGGAGGGAGAGAGGGGATGGAGTTGCTTGTGTGGTCGTGGGTCGCTGAGAGGTCCCACCGAGGAGCGTACGCCCATATGCCGAGAGCACAGATTCTTCTTTCTCCATCACCTCCCAACAGGGACGAGATCCTCCGCTCTCTGCGAGCCGCAGGGACCGGCAGGAGAACGCGGTGATGGTGGTGGCCACGGCGTGGGAAGACGAGAAGGCGCAGGGGGGAGGTGGGTCTACCGGTGACCAGCCGGTGGAGTCGCCGTCACGAGCCACACGGCCACCCGTCATGGGCTTTCTCCAGGAACTGTTCCAACAGTCCGGCGGCCTCTAAACTGGTAATTGTCGTGGGATGGGACCTCCACCAGCAGCAGCAGCAGCAATCAACCAGAGCCGCCGGAGGAGGAGGAGGGGGAGGCGGTGGAGCACGTTAAGAAAAGGGCTCCCCCCGGTCGTCGTCCTCCTCCCCCACGGGCCGGCGAGGTGGACGCCTGTAGCTTTACGCTGTCCCCTCGGAGCATAAAGCACGTGAGCACTGTGGAAACGACATTAACTATTTCTCTTTTTCCGTCGCCTTTACGTCCCAAAGTGTTGGATGTGACGTGAGGGGAGAGCCGGCGGAGTGGGGACCCCGCCGGCCGCTGTCGGCGGCGGCGGTGGGAGCTGGAGAGAGGAGAATCTCAGGCAGCAGAGCACCCACGCATCGGATCTCACTCACAGCTTTACAACATCAAAAATCTCTCTCCTTGGACCCGACCCGGACCCCTCCTCCTCCTCCTCCTCCTCTCCACGTGGCCACCTCCATTATTGGCGACAGAACAACAGCCGTCTTTCCGGCGGACGGCGGAAGCCGGCGGAGCAACGCCGGCGGCGCTCACCGCCGCCGCTCCACTCTGGGGAAGATGGGCTGCGGGCGGGGGGGAGGTGGGGGCGGTCACTGGGGACATCTCCCTCCCTGATGGGTGCGCCTTTTTGTCGGCTTCCGGAACTGGGCTGTCCGGGCGGCGGGACCGCGATCAAAAAAGGACGGCCACAGAGAGATATTTCCCTCCGGGAGGCCGACCCGTATCTTCGCAAAATCTAAGAGGTCGGAAGGTGGCCCGCTGTCGGCTGGTCGCTTTTCCCAACTGGCGACGCGACGGCCCATTCTGGGCCGGCCACTCTTCCTATTTTTACCACCTTCCCAGCCCACCTTTTCATCTCTCCAAATAGCAACCCACTCGGCCGGCGGGCGGCGGGGGGCCCGGTGGGCCGCCGTCGCACTCGCCGGCTGAGAGATTCCCCGCCCTCCCCGGAACACGCCACATGCCGTTTCAGAAGGAAACCTCTCCCTGGGCCCCCGCCGAATGAATACCATCTTCCGTGGTGCGGAGTGATTTGATGGCGCTCCGACTATAGACCCAACTGGCCTACTCTGAGAGAGAGAGAGAGAGGAGAGAGAAAGTGGGTAGTGAACATATTCAACGCTCCACTCTCTTGGGCACTTGAGATCGCATCAGAACCTTTACGCCGTAAAGCCGGCCCATTCCCCGGCCTCTCTCTCTCTCTCTCTCTCTCTCTCTCTCCCTTCATTGGGGGGGCGGAGGAGTGAGGGGGAAGCAGCCGCACATTCTGGCGCGGGTCAAGACGGCCCCTTTCGTCTCCGGCCAACGTACTCTGTCGCCTTCCGCGACACCGTCGGTCCTCCTGTGGGGAGGGGGGGGTATATTCACCTCGCGTTTCTCCTCTCTTCCACTCAGACGGGTCTAATCCTGACGGCGTCACGGGCCGTCAAAGTGCCCTGTGAGCACTACAGTGAGCGAGAGAGAGAGAGGGGGAGAGAGGAGAGAGAGAGAGAGGGAGAGAGAGAGAGAGGAAGAGAGAGGGGTAGAGAGAGGGAGAGAGAGGAGAGAGATAGAGAGGGAGAGAGAGAGAGAGAGAGAGAGAGAGAGAGAGAGAGGAGGAGAGAGATTCTGTAGCACGAAGATTCAGCAGCCCTCCTCTGGGTGCGATCTGAGAACGTAAATGGGCAATGTATGAACAACTCCCTCCAAGAAAGGCGTGCCCTTTGGCTACACCCGAGGTATTTGCAATCAACTGCCAGCCTTTTGAATCGGAAATATGGCAAAAATACCATAAAAGGGCATCCCACAGCTTGCCCTCCGGCGCTGTAGGAGCAACTTTGCCGACTAGGAAACAACGATGAACATATTTATTTGAGGCCCAAGACTACGACATGGGTCCCCTCAAAAAAAGAGAGCTACTTTCGAGAGGAGCATCATGGATCGTCAATGGCTTTCTCCGAATACTGAGACCCATCAATATTTTCGTCTGTGCTTTGATGACGACCATGAATGCTGCTCATGGCATCTACAAGAAGCTACAGATCTCACAGCGGGACTGTCCGAGTTGTATCGAACTCGGAAGCCAGCCATCCAGGATCAAACCGTCTGAATTCTCTGAATTGCATCAGATACGGGCGAACAAGCTATCCAGAGCCATTCTGTTGCATATGCCGGGCGCATAGTAATGATAGAGACAACCTTGACAATTCTGATGAAGGAGCAGATGCTGGATGCATTGCATCCTATTGTCTGTATATTTTTCCCGTTTTGGAATAAATATACGAGCCAATGCTCCGACAGGGAGATAGATGAGCTTCGCTTCTCCTGGTCCTCTCTATCCGTAAGAGCCGCAGCTTTTACATGCTATGGTATTAGCAGAGTCCCTCACCTCTCTTTCCTCCTCTTCGTGAAGAATATTTACTTGATTTCCCCTACATTGATGCGAAGACAATAGAATAGACTTTTCTAAAGTGGAAAATATGACAGTTTATTGGCATCTCATGGATGAAGCATGCTCACTCACAGGAACGAAAACTTTATGCATGAACTGAGTTATTCTCGTATTTCCAAGCATTTATGTTTTTTTTCATTAATCCGATCTTTTCATGTTTCTCTATATTTCTTCGTTGCATGCACACAAAAAAAATCATCTATGGATTAGAAAACATTGCAAAAATTCACTCATTTTAGTGAATACGTATAAGTTATTTCCTCATCCAGAGCAATATATAGATATATATATATATATACATATATTGCTTCTATCTTAGAACCCCAATGTCCATTCTGGGGCGTTTTCTTAGACGAAAAAAAAAATTAAGCCAAATAATGGACTTGAATGATGGTAGCCATAATTTCATGTGATATTATTATTCGAAGCACATCTTGTTCTATACAAATGAAGCTATAAATAACAGAGGAAAGATTTGCTCATAAGAGACTGGTTGCACTAGACAACGAAAACAGGATCGGAAGTGAGGAGAATGACGACTGTTATCCCCATTACAGATGAAACCAAACGAAATAATTACAGTTTTGGATGAAAATAATTACGTCTGACGTTCGCTGAGAAAAATAACTGCAAATTATTTCCTCCATTTATTCTACTTGACGTATGATTAATACTAAATACCCCAGCAACAGACGTTGACTAAGGGACGGTGGGACCCGCCTTTCTTCTGACAAAGCAAACTGGGGCACCGCACCTGTCACGTGAGGCGCGCTCCCCAAAAGATGGCGCGTAATTGCCGTCGGTGGAACGGGCCCACGCGCGAGCCGTTGGTGCGGCGGCCTGGGAGACATTCATAATTCCCACCCTATAATTAAACACCTACATTACTAAAATGTACGGCGGAATTATCCTCCTCCGGTGCGCGGGCCCCACGTGCGAAACTCACCCCCAGTCGGTGCGCCACGACGCAGGAGATGACGTCACTCCTCCATTGACCTTGACAAGCACTGCCTATTTATTCGTCCCTACCGTCAGCCGCCTGTAAAAATAGTATTGTTAATATACCCTCATGTTGTTCCCCATTTGGCTTGGAAATTTATTTCGAGCTTGGGGTAGATAACAAACTTCACTTTATATTAAGGGAGTAATGGGAAATATCATCGTCTTCTCCAGAAGCGTACCCGGCTGCGGGGGGTGCGGCGGCGGGGCCCACTTCCATCATGGAACGTGCTTCTTCTTGCTGTCTACATCGCTCGCTCTCGCCGGTTGTACTTTCCGTGGTTGGTATGATCTTTGCGTCCGCTGCGCGGTGGCGACGGTCGCAGCGTGGGAGGGAATCTGATCCGTCCCTCAAAGCATGGAGCTGCCGGGATGTCCCCGTCTCCTCCTGCTCCTGCCACGTTGCCGCTCTCATGAGTTGCCGCTCTCTTGCGGGGACTCCTCGCCGCATTTGAATTGCCGCTGCTGCCATGGCGCTCCGGCAGGTGAGGGAGGTCCTCGCGTTCCTGACAGAGAACGGGTTCGAGCGCGCTGCGACCGCGCTCCGGGAGGACGCCATCGCGAGGGGTGGTGGATCTGGGGAGGGAGTGGATCTGGCCGTTGGTGGAGGAGAGGATGATGGTGTTCGGGCGCCTCCGCCGGTTAGGGTCGGCGTTCGTGACGATGGGGAATGTTGGAGATCGGGTTCCGAGTCTTCCTCTTCCAGTGACGCGTTCGTTAGCATGGCCTCGTCTCCTTCAGGTTCGACACTACCTGCACTCGGAGAAAGACAGGGAAAACGAGAGAGAGCAGGGTTACGCTCTTTCTGACCGTCAATGCATTCCATTCCGCCTCCCCCGTGGGAAAATGGATCCGACATTGACACTTCATTGTCTCTTTCTTCTACGCACGGTGGAATGTGAACTCCTGACTACCTCTCTCACAGAGTGATTTCTTACGTTTCAGTTTGTGAATTGAACTCCTCTGGTTCTTTTTGGAATTGTGGCAGAATTTTTTGGCCCGTTGGATGTTTACTGAATATTTCTTTGCAACCTTTTTTTTCGTTTTTGGTGTCAACATCTCGTCATTTTGAGATTTTATTTATTTATTTTGTGTAACAGGATTCGCCAATCCAGATGGTTTGTGGCCTGCGCATAGCATCAAATCAGAGGAGTCCTCAGATCATCTTTCTCAGTTCGGTACTGCTCGTGATTACCATGATCCCAACATCTTTGGCGATACATTTTGGGAGCTTCCCCACCCAGTGGAGGATCCCAGCGTCGGAGTCCCAGAGGAGGATATATTTGTCACATCTGTAGAGGCCGAGGAGAAATTTATTACGGAAAACGGTTCACATTCAGGGACAAATCTCGAGACCAGCCTTAGTGATCGCACCAAAACATACGGTGCATCTGTTACAGAGTGCGAACAACAGACCGAAAAATCCAATTATACAGTACAGGTGCAGGAGTCAAATTTGTTTCTTCAAAAAATTCAGTCTTCAATGCCTTCCTCTTCATGCGCTACTGGAGAGAGAGGGCTTCCATTGAATATTCTTGATGACCATGAAAATGGGTTGGAAAGCGGTTTATCATGCTGCAATTTTCAGAGTTCAGAGCAGCGTGAAGCCGCGGAACGATCAGAACCCAAGACACTGGAGAAGGAACTGGATGCACTTACTTCATTTGATCTTCAAAGTAAGTTCTAGCTTTGTAACCATCAGGATGTGATGCACATTGATTTTTCAATTTTCTACCTTGGTTGATGGTATTCTTGAGACCTCATCCATGTCAATCATTATGCTACTTCTTTGGGGTACTATGATTTTACCTGTGACCCGAAAGATAGGATTTCAAGTACCAATGCTGAAAAAAAATTCTGTGAATGCAGATGACAAGGATTTCCACAAAGAGTGTGGATCAGAGCTAATCCATAAAAGTGGTTCCCGACTGCATCTAATCAATGAAAATGAATCAAAATGTGGGATTATTGATAAAGAATCTCCTAACCGTGACTTTTCTGGAGGAAAAGTAGACCTCGGCGTTAGAAAAGAGCTTCAGCTATGTGATCTTCATGAGGAGGAGCTTCATGAGGAGGAGCATGAAGTGTTTAATTTGAGGATAATTCACAAAAAGAATAGGTTTAATCTACATCTTTCAATGCTTCTTTTTTTCAAGTTTCATTTATTGAGATTGGAGATGACTTTTTATTTACCCTTTTAAACATTTTTTAGGACTGGTTTTGAGGAAAACAAAGATTTTCCCATAGCTATGAATTCTATTATAGCAGGCAGGTACTGTGTTACTGCACATCTTGGCTCAGCCACCTTTAGCAAGGTTATTCAAGCACATGACCTCCTGACAGGAGTGGATGTCTGTTTAAAAATAATAAAAAATGACAAGGAATTCTTTGATCAGAGCCTGGATGAGATCAAGCTCTTAAAGCTTGTGAACAAGCACGATCCTGCTGATGAGCACCATATTCTGCGTCTTTATGACTACTTCTATTATCAGGTATATGATTCAAGAACTGGGCTTATCTCAAGTTGCATATTTTGAGAATTTCTGGACACGCTTAGTGTTTCTTTGATAATTTCTTATTGAAAATTAAAAATGCATCTTTATTTCTCTGAACGAAAGCTTATTTATACCTTTGAATGTGGTCACGGATTTACATCCACTTGACGTGTATGCCTCTCCACTTTTTGTCCCATGTCAATACCATTGCTTAACATAATGGCTGCTTTTTTATGGTAAGGATGACACAGTTGGTTATGAGATATAAATATACATTGGTTTCGCGTGACTACGGCTTCATGTACATATGGAATTTAAGAAATTCGGGGTTGAGATGTTGACACTTGTATGATTAATCACGTAACGCATGTAGTTGATCTTTCGCTTCAGTGAGATCTTTGTGTCACTGTCCGGTTAATCTCATGTTGGAAAATTATTTCTTCCAAATTTATGAAATTTTATTCCTCGCCTCAACTCTGTAAGAAGGACATAAATTACAAGAATGAAAACAAACAGTCCCTGCGGGATAAACATGCCCTACGAAATGTTCTATGCCAAAAACACAATGATTGATTCATGATAAAAATAAGGAGGAAAGAAAAACGAAAGAAAGAGGAAGCAGAACAAGAGTGAAGGTGTGCTTTTTTGGACTATCGATTCATCTTTTCATCCTCTGGAAACATGAAGAGATTCTTACGATATTTAGTTGAGTGTACCTGTGCCAAACTAAAGTTTTTTGAATTGATGGATTTTATTTGGTACAAATGAATGACATTACTGTTACTATCAATTAAATGCACGATTTACCCATTCCTTATCAATTTTTTTTCTGGACAAAAATGGTTGAAATGGTATCGTCTTTATTAAGGATGCTCTTTATTTTTCGGAGGCACAAATTTTATGCGTTTTCGTAGTAATATATAAATTATCTAATACTATATCTCATTTCATTTCATATCAACCGGACTCGTGTAAAGTGATTTCTTAAACTGGAGGCAATGAATGGTTTCTTTCGGACGTGGCTCATCTAGAACTGCTAATGTTTTTCTGGCAACGTGCAGGAGCATCTTTTCATAGTTTGTGAGCTTCTTCGAGCAAATCTTTATGAGTTTCAGAAGTTAAATGAAGAATCTGGAGGAGAAATCTACTTCACATTGGCTAGAATACAGGTTGGTTAGGTATATTGACTGAAACAAATTTCTGAGAATCGATAAAAATCTACTAAGATATATGGCTATGTATGCAACGTATGGTATGTAAAATTAATTTCTTAGAATAAAAAAATACATGTTTCCTGGAATTATTTATGCATGCTCATGGTATTAAACTAGTTTCTGGAATTATTGAAAAAAGAATTCCTCAGAAGGTTGTATAGATGCTATCCAGAATGTTCTCTTTTTTTATCACTTTATTTTGCAAATTAAGACTTTTTTGTTAAGATCTCATACTATCGATGAGATTTTTAGCAGAAAATACTCCTTAATATATGTAATGCTTTTCAGTTCAAGTGAAACAAGAAATAATGACACAGTCTGGACCTTTCATCTCTTTCTCCTCAGAAAATAGCTCGGCAGTGCTTGGAGGGTTTGGAGTTCCTGCACAGCCTGAGTATAATTCACTGCGATTTAAAGCCTGAAAATATTCTGATCAAAAGCTACCGAAGGTGCAAGATTAAGATAATTGATCTTGGCAGCAGCTGCTTTCGGACTGACAACCTGTGTTTGTACGTGCAATCTCGATCGTACCGGGCTCCCGAAGTCATCCTCGGCCTCCCCTACGATGAAAAGATCGATATCTGGTCTCTTGGCTGCATCCTGGCCGAGCTTTTCACTGGTGAGGTACGCAGGCAGGCCTGCTTTATATACCTCTTACGATGAAATTACCCATCATTCCATGTAGCTATTTTCTTTGGACACATCGATCATCGGATGCAACCGATGCAATGTTTTGCTGCTATAATTGGATGCGCCGAGGCAGCCATGTTCAGAGTCTTTTTTTACGTAGATCATTAATCTTGCTAGAAAAATTGCTCTTCCTGTTCTAGTTAGATGCTACCCCCAGCAAGCATTTCCAGCGCTTCTTGCAGCATCTGTGCCGAAGATCTTGAACTGGGTGACTTCTGCTCGATCACTGCAGAGTAGCCCATCTAATTGACCAGGAATTTAACAGGAAGAACCGGAACTGTTCTTAGTCTCTGATCTATGTATGTAATTTATGCATCAAGTCAAAATGTTAGAGATTTACACAACTTCCCGGCTGATTCGTTGCAGGTCCTTTTCCCGAATCATGAAGCGGCTCTGCTGCTCGCCCGGATGATTGAAATCTTCGGTCCCATGGACTCGGAGATGCTCGACCTGGGGCAGGAGACCCGCAAGTACTTCACAGATGACCGCGCCATCTACCGCAAGGACGAGGTTCTCATGGCATTCCCCCTCTTCACGCCTCACTTTCCTTGCGCTGATTGGCGCTTTGAGGCTTTGACCCAAGTTGACCCGCATGATCATGAACTTGTTCTTCGAGTTCCTCAGAACAGAAATCTTTTCCGACTCGCAGGAGACGGATCAAGTGGAGCGCATAACCCCCGGGAGGTCAACACTGTCCAGCCACCTCGGAAGCTCCGACCCGCCGTTCATCGGGTTCCTCGGCTACCTGCTTCAGATGAACCCTCTGAAGAGACCCACCGCAGAGCAGGCGCTGCAGCATCCCTGGTTCTCCCATCTGTACCCATGAAAGCCGGAGTTCCAAGCTCTCCGGAAGTGTCCAAGGCGGAAAATTTCCTTGGTTCAGTAAATTTTATTATTTCATTTCTAATAAAAAACTCAATTTTTCTTTCTATTAATGGTTCATTGGCTCTTCTCGCATAAAACGACGTGTCTGTGGGGTTTTTGAAGGCGGGTGGCTGGACAGCGCCGGCGGAGAATCTCGCCGGCGGCGCCGACAGCTGACGATTCCATTCTTCCTCCCGGTGGGGACAAGGGGAAGATTTCCGGTGATCCCTTCCTCTCCCCGGAGGGGCAGAGCAGAAGAGTCCTCTTTGCCGGACTGAGGAGAGAAATGCCTGCTCGTTGCGGCGGGACCGCCTTTCTTTGTCTCCTTGCTCCTCCTCCTCCTCCTCCTCCTCCCGTTTTCCGGGCGTCGGTAGGAGGACGGAGGAGAGAAAGGCGGCGCCGACGAATCCTATCCCTGGCGTGCTCCCGCCCTGCCCTCTCCACCGCCTACGGGAAGGGCCAGGAATTCCGATTCCGTTACGCCGCCGTTACAATCGCCGCAGCTCCCCCTCTTAAAGCGGGAATGTCGCAGGAGAATGTGGTGGAGGAGGGAGGAAGGAGGAAGGAGGAGGAGGAGCACGGCGGCGGTGGTGAGCGATGGGGAGCTACAGGATGTGCCTGTGCTTCACCCGCAGGTTCCAGTGGAAGGAGGCGCAGCCGCCGCGGGATGTGCAGGAAGCCTTCGCGGCCTACGCCGAGGGCCACCCTCACATGAACGCCGAGCAGCTCCGCCGCTTCCTCGTCGACGTCCAGGGCGACTCCCGCGCCACCGTCGCCGATGCCGAGTCGCTCATCGAGCAATTTCGGCGTCTGAAGCATCGATACCTCGCCAAGTTCACCGGTTCCTTCCTCTCCCTCGAAGACTTCCACCGCCTCCTGTTCTCCGAGGAGCTCAACCCTCCCATTCTTTCCCAGGTGATCATGCTCAATCCTCCCTCCCTCTATGATCATGTCGATACATATTTATCCGCTTCAGCCTCGTCAGTTGTCCAAGTGAGAAATGTGGATGGGGAAAGGGAGAGGTTGACTTTTTGTAATTGGGGCGGGTGGGCCTGTCTTTCAGACCATATTCTCTCTAGCAATGTGAAAGGCCTACGTTCTTGGAATTGTCCATGGATAGCTTTAATGTGCCTCTTTAGCTGCTGATGAGTATTCGGTTGATATGCATAACCATTGACTCTTCAGCACCCCATAATTTTCTCAAGTTCAAAAGATTACATGCCTTTATTTTTCTAGAACTTCGGTACCTGCGTTTTATTCTTGTAGTTATCACAAACAGTTTGTATGATGCTACCAATCCTGACTAAGTAAGCCAAGTGATAATCCTGTTCTTTCCCCTTTATTTCAGTAATAATAACTTTATTTTTTATTTGGGAATGGAGTATGTTTCTTCATCTTATTGACCAAATCCTTTATTTCCACCAAGGTTACGTTTCTGCATCATGGTTGGACCAAAGTTAGAGAGCATTATTCTCTATCTTCTCACTACACAATATATTTATTATTCTCCATTCAATAATATTGATCATAACAGGAGAACATGGCCCTTTCGACCTCTATTAAGGTTTGCAACGCCTGTTTCTCTGACACTGCCGGCTCTTCCTAACGTCTTAAAATGAAAACCTGACTCAAGATAATGGCGCACGTTCTAGGTTTTCTTTTAATGTGCTCCCAATGTGCAACCAACTTGTGAACCCCATGTTGAGATTTTAAGTACATCAGATCATGAAGAAGAACGATCAAAGATTTCAATTGGATTGACATAATCTGTTTAAAATATCCACGCATGCCTACAAGCTGACATTAGAAGATGCAGTGCTTCCTAATTTACTTCATTATTGAAAAAAAATGCATCTCCTTTTGTGTGCCCTAACTGAAACTTTGAAAGTGAAGTATAGTGTAGAAAATATAAACATAGAGAGGGATAATACCATAGCTTTGATGGAATAGAGAGAAACACAGGAGGGAGAGAGAGGAATCCTCTGTTCTAGAGGACAGAGGGGAACAGCGGCGGAAAGACTCCTCAAACCCATTAAGTTTCTTAAATAAGGACAAACCTTAAAAGTATTTTCCCTAAAATACCCTTTAACTTAATTACCCTTATACCTTCGGAACTGACAGTTATGATACTTGAATAATGCTTGTCTGTATTTTTTACTTTTATATTTGATGATTTTAATTACCGTTTGTTGACAGCGCAAAAGGTTTGTTAGTGTGATACCCTGACTTTATCATATCTCTTCGTGCAGGTTCATCAGGATATGACCGCTCCATTGTCTCATTACTTCATTTATACCGGTCACAATTCTTACTTGACAGGGAACCAGCTCAGTAGTGACTGCAGTGATGTTCCCATCAAGAAGGCACTTCACAGAGGTGTCAAAGTAATCGAGCTAGATATTTGGCCAAATTCTACCAATGATGATGTTAATGTTTGTCACGGAGGGTATGTGATAATCAGAGTTTCTACTGACCCTGATTGAGATATAATAAGGCGATTTATCTAATTGATGTCTTCTGTTTAACTTGGATTCTTTTTCCTAATTTAATCATCATCTGTGTGATATACATTCTTTAATAACATATTGAAATTGTTTTAGGATGCCATTAAATGTTAATAAGGTATTTATTTGTCACTTAATTTTTTAAACTTCAAATTGTTTCTTGAATTGATTCCAACCTTCTTACTATATTTGAATTGCGTTGTTTTTGATAGAGCTATGAACACTACGTCAACTTTGGTACATATATTTCGATTTTCTGTATATTTAGTCTGAAAATCAGTTTAGGATGGATTGCATAGCTATCAGAAATGCGGATATCAGGTCCTTTTTTATTTACTTCACAAAAATTGCTAACTCGTTCCTTTTATTTGGGTTTTTGAGAGCCGAAAATTTTAACATTATCAAATGTGCACTGATTGCTACATTATTGTATGTTGGCTTGATTTGCAAAGAATCCCTCGTTTCCTATTTTTTTATTTTTAACAGATTTTCCCCTTTTTCATGACGTTTCAGCCGGCAATATCTTTTTTAATGAGACTAGTATTGATTTATTTACTACTGTATCTGTGTTTGACATTTTTTCATTAAACATATGCAAAACTTCTCTCTTCTCATTTCATTTAGTGACTTTTTTTTTTTTTTTGTATGTCATAGGACCTTGACTTCTCCGGTTGAACTCATCAAATGTCTCAGGACAATTAGAGACAATGCTTTTGTTACTTCTCCATACCCTGTTATCATAACCCTAGAGGATCATCTCACTCCAGACCTTCAAGCTAAAGTTGCCAAGGTGATTTGATTATCCTCATTGAACTTGTGTATTCAATTCTAAGTTTGGCAAATTTTCTTAGATGATTTCATTTTTTTTATGGTGTAGATGGTTACTCAGACGTTTGAAGATGTCCTATATTACCCGAAATCGGAATTTCTGAATGAATTCCCGTCGCCAGAAGCTCTGGAGAAGCGAATAATTCTTTCAACAAAGCCCCCCAGAGAGTATCTGGAGTCTAAGCTTTCAAAGGATAAAGATGGAGAGTCCGAGGGAGATTCATGGGGGAAGGAGTTTCCAGACCTGAAATCTGAGCTTGAGTATGATGATAAGGTCTAACTTGAGATCTGGGTTCTCTGTTCTTTGTTCAGTCTTCTGTGCCTAACTTTCCCAGGTTTATCTCTCCTACAGGATGATGAGCATGACCATGAACATGATGAAACACATGTCAACGATGAAGATGACAGTGACGACGACGACGACGACGACGATGATGATGATGATGATGATGACAATGATAAAAAATTGCTCCAGAATTCATCTCCCGAATATAGACAATTAATCACCATCACTGCCGGGAAACCCAAGGGTGGTCTAAAAGAGGCATTGAGAGTGGATCCTAACAAGGTCAGGCGTCTCAGTCTGAGCGAGCAAGAACTTGAGAGGGCCGCAAGATCCTATGGCAAAGAGATAGTAAGGTACTGAAAATGGCATGGCTGCGAATTGCCCTATTTCTTCCTTAGATGTTCTTGACTTCAGGCTCTCGCCACTTTTCTAAGCTTGGAAAGTAAATTCGTCTAAATTACGAGAAGATGCGAAATACACGCTCTAATTATGTCTGTGGCCTTATGATTTTGCTTAAAAACGTGACTAATTATGTCTGTGATACTGTAAAGCATTCACGCCTCTCCAAGCCCCCCCTCTCTCTGTAATCAGCAGTAGAGAGAGAGAGAGAGAGAGAGAGAGAGAGATGCTTGGAACCGCTTTAGTTCTTTCAGCGACGGGTCATTGATTTTCTATGAATCCTTCCTTGGTTTTCAGATTCACCCAGAAGAATCTTCTAAGGATATATCCAAAGGGGACTCGCGTCAACTCATCAAACTACAACCCACTGATCGGGTGGATGCACGGAGCTCAGATGGTTGCATTCAACATGCAGGTTTTCTCCGGCCTCTGTCCAAAGCTAGAAATTTTTTTGACTTTCTCTCTCATCTACCCCACCCCCAAGCGCAATTCTACACGATAATTGCTGTTTATGCTGCTCACCATTCTGATTTCCTACTGTCTCTGTACCTCAGAGTTTTAGATGGTTCCTAGATCTCCCTTTAATGCACATTCCTTTCAGGCTCAACCCTCTCTCTCTCTCTCTCTAACCAACAGAAGAGAGAGAGAGAGAGAGAGAGAGAGCAGTGATTTCAGCTGACGTCTCTCTTATCAGGGATATGGCAGGTCTCTCTGGCTGATGCAGGGCTTTTACAGGGCCAACGGGGGTTGCGGTTTCGTCAAAAAGCCCGACTTCCTGATGAACGTCGGGCCGGACGGCGAAGTGTTTGACCCTTGTGCGAGGCTGCTGCCGGTCAAGAAGATCCTGAAGGTGACAAGTGGCCGGCAGCTTCACCGATACAAAGACTTCCATTCCACCTCGCCCCCTCATCCTTAAAGCTCCGTTCTTGGAACAGGTCAAAGTGTACATGGGCGACGGTTGGCGCCAGGACTTCAAGCCTACGCACTTTGACTCCTACTCTCCACCCGATTTCTATGCACGGGTGGGTGCAAAAAAAGTCAACCCATTCCTCTGTCAACCTGGTTCTTCGCTTTTCTCCATCTCTCTCCTCTCTTTCTCTCTCTTGGAGGGAAGAGTCTTTAGCTGGCTGACGGGCTGGATACTGCAGGTGGGGATAGCTGGAGTGCCGGCCGACAGCCTGATGAAGAGGACGAGGGCGATAGAGGACCACTGGGCGCCGGCGTGGGAGCAGGAGTTCACCTTCCCGTTGACCGTCCCGGAGCTCGCCTTGCTGCGGGTCGAGGTCCACGAGTACGACATGTCGGCCAAGGACGACTTCGGCGGTCAGACCTGCCTGCCGGTGTCCGAGCTGAGGCCCGGGATAAGGGCCGTCCCTCTCCACGACCGCAAGGGCACCAAGTTCAGGTCCGTGAGGCTTCTCATGCGCTTCCAGTTCCTCTGACTGATCGTTGACAATGCCGCACCAGGGTCAACCCTATCCTCTTAATCGCAACATGACGTTCGTAATTCACCAAGGTCAGCTTTCCTGTAAATAATGCCCCCAAGGATAAACAGAACTTCATCAAAAGACTAACTTTATTCTGTTATTAGCTCGATTCTTGCCCCTGTAAATTAACAAGTTATTGTCTAAAATTAGATCCTTTTACGACGGAGGCATAGTTGACCAAAGCTTGAACTCTGAATAGGGAGGGAGGGAGAGAGAGAGAGAGCCCAAAGTGTTTCTGGGCTTAATGGGATGGGAAGGACCATCGCGTCTATCTTTGGCGGCTGCATAGTTGCGGCCTGCGGCACCGGGCTTTGCGTCCCTCCAGAGAGAGATGCCCACGGCAGAATTCCCTCCGTTGGTGAGGGCGGCTCCCACCGTCGACGCCATCTTCACCGACTCCGACGCCAGCAGCAGCGGCGGAGAGGAGCCGGAGCCGGCCGAGCGGTTGGCGGCGGCTGAGGACAGCGTGTTCTCCGCCTACCTCCAGGCCTCCGGGAGCTCCTCGGGGCACGACCTCGCCAAGATTCGCTCCTTCCTGAGCTCCTCCCGTAAGAGCTCGTTCGTCGCGTGCCTCATCTGCCTCGAGCGGATCCGGCCTTCTGATCCCGCCTGGTCGTGCTCATCTGGATGCTACGATCTCTTCCATCTAATCTGCATCCAGTCGTGGGCGCGCCAGTGCTCGTCCCTTCCGCCCTCCTCTTCCCGGCCGTCGCTCCCCTCGTCCACAGATTGGCACTGCCCCAAGTGTAGGTTGAACTACCCGCAGAACCAGATCCCGCGGATCTACTTCTGCTACTGCGGCAAGGTTGAGAACCCGCAGCCCGATCCGTGGATCGTCCCGCATTCATGCGGTGAGATCTGCGGGCGCTCCCTCCGAGGAGACTGTGGCCATCATTGCCTCCTCCTCTGCCACCCGGGGCCCTGCCCTCCCTGTCCGAAGCTCGTCACCTCCCGGTGCTTCTGCGGATTCACCAAAGACGTCCGGCGATGTGCCCTCAAGGAATTCTCCTGCAACAGACCCTGTGGCAAGCTATTAGAATGCAAGACTCACCGCTGCACAGAGAAGTGCCACGAAGGCCCCTGCCCACCATGCCGGGTGAAGGGGACGTACCGTTGCCTTTGCGGGAGGGAGGAGGCGGATAGAGAGTGCTGCGAGCGTCTGTTCCAGTGCGATCAGCCTTGCGGGGGGTTTCTCATCTGCGGGAAACATGACTGTTCCCGGGGTTGCCATGCCGGTCCTTGTGGGGACTGCCCATTGCAGGGGAAGAGGACATGCCCATGTGGAAAAAGGCACTACGAGGGAGTTGCCTGCGACGCCATGGTGCCTACTTGCGGGTCAACCTGCGAGAAGTTGCTTGCCTGTAACATCCATAGGTGCCCAGAAAGATGCCATCAGGGGCCGTGCGTGGAGAGTTGCAGGAATGTTCTTGCGAAGTTTTGCCGATGTGGGGGATTGAAAAAGGAGGTGAGCCTCTGACACTTCTTTGCGATTGTTCTTACTGGATGGATCTCTGAATCATGTCTCCATTTTTTCAGTATAAATGCTGGAGTTGATATATAGAAATTATTTCGCTGATTATATACGTTCCAAATGGCATATTATCAGCTGAACAGAAGATTTTTTGTTATGGAACCAATCCAGGTGCCCTGCTTTCAAGATTTGATTTGTGAAAGAAAATGCCAAAAGATGCGAGATTGCGGGCGTCATGCATGCAAGCGCCGCTGCTGTGATGGAAATTGTCCACCCTGCCCAGAGGTTCATACTACATTCTTTTCCAATTCTTCTTTCTTCTATAATAACTCGAGATTCAGATCTGTGGCAGGAAGCTTCGATGTGATAATCATAAATGCCCTTCCCCATGCCACAGGTACGTAGTCCACATAAATGGATCGTTCTTCCTTAAGCATGGGCGTAAAGTATATTAGTTCACTTTTCTGTTGAATTATTTTTTGAAGAAGTTCCGTCATGAAACCTGCATCATCTTCCATCTATGTCACATGGAAAGGACATATATAGTTATCTGCTGAAATCTGTTCTTGGGTTCTTACTCTAGAATCTAGATAATTGTATTGCTAGTTACATTTATCCTAAAATATGTAACGCGATTACAGTAAGAAAAAAAAAAAGAATCGTGTCATGTGTCTCTGATTCGATCTGGCTAGGAATCAAATCTGTAATGAAACTAGAAGACATGATTCTGTGAACACTAGTTATTTTTTTGGCCTTGAATTATTTGGAACGTTGCTTTTCATCTTCTTTAACTTCTCAGGGTGACGGAGCGGATCATAATTTGTATTTTAGGGAAGAAATAGAGACTAAATATCCCAGCCTGCAATGTCAGATCTATTTGGACAGTTCCTACATTCCTCTAATATGTAAACCCATCTCTCTCTCTCTCTCTCTCTCTCTCTCTCTCTCTCGATGCTACCACAGACAGTGATGGAAAGCAAGAATGGAAAGGATTTAGGAGAAAGACGGAGTTATATAAATCATCAAAGAAACGCAAATTAACTGAATAATAGTGTCTTTTTATTTGACTGAGAATGCATCTGTACAACAAACAGGAATCTAGCAAATCGCCTTGGGCAGAAGGTTTCTATCTTTACTGGATCAATGATACACCATTGTCAATCTCCTCTATATGATTTATCACACTTGTCAATGCATTTCTCTAGTCTTTTTGAGGATAGCTACATAAGTCTGGGCAAGCCATTCTAGAGATCCTACCATTTCTTTCCTTCTACTACTTCTGGCCTAGAAACTGAAATAGGCCACTAGAGCAGATAGGCCTTTAGAAGCGGCTATTAGATCATTGATTGGCATTACCTTTGTGTGACGGTCGTTAATTCCAATGTTGTATCAACACTACCTGGTTAATGTCACCCCTGTGACCAATGATCATTGTCACATTTTTCAAACATTCCACTTCCATTGATTAGGTAGCACCTCTCCTTATAAGACATGGTGAGGTTTGAGAACACTCTATTGTCCTTCTATAATGCCGTCCCATCCGTCACAGTCCATTTATCAATGTTCGTTGTCAATTTAATTTCCTATGGATGAAGAAAGCACATTGCATGTATACATCTTCATGCACAGGCAAATTTTATTGCTATCCTGCATCAATATTTCCTGATAAGCGAAATATTTACTTACTCCTATTGCGACAAGAAAATATGGTCTAAATGTGGTGGAAATAAGCTCCAGCTCCCAGAATTGCTTACAGCAGTACCATTTATTGTAGTCCCGTGTTAAACAACACTTTGTTTACCAGTGCTTAACCTTTATTCTTTTAATGTATTCTACACATATTAACGGTACTCCGTTTGTGAACGAACTTAAGCTTCATTCTGAATGAGTCCTTATTTGATTTTGTAATCAAGAATTATGTATTTTTCAGGGGTATTTGTGCTCCTTGCCCTTTGATGGTTTCCATTTCGTGTGCATGTGGAGAAACACACTTTGAGGTTTGGTTTTTTGCTGTACTTTTTATATTTATGGATTTCCACGGTGTCGTTTTGAATTGGCTGAAGAAATCTATTCACATTTTCTTAAAACGATTGCTCAGTAAAGGCATTTCTGTGTGGATAATTCAGACCTCAAGCCTCTCTTGCACACCAGTAGGAGTAATTTTTTTACTGATGCTTAGGCTTGTTTAAATCATCATTTTTTTGTGTAAGAGGACCCCACCCATTGACTTGCAAAATAGTTTCATAAACACAACTTGTCCCTTGGGTCTTCCTCATGAAACTATTTCTTCTAGTTGATGTTATATCAACTTTGGTTGCATTACGTAACCTTTCATTTCCTCAATTGGACATCTCTTATCTGCAACTTGCAGTTCACCTCTCTGCCTTGAAAAAGAAAATAATAAGAATGGTGGGAAAATTTAAGAATAATAAGAAATATTTGCTTGGAATTCCTAAGAGTGTTACCATCACTAAGGCTCTCCTACATTGATTTTAAGACTTCAGACACTAATGACTTCATCAAGCATGCCCTGGTAGCAGCCTAGATTATATTTCAACTTTTATTTTTTCTTTAGTTATCTTGGTTTCTCAAAGTCATCTGGTTTGACTAGTTGTTTCAGGCATCTTCTATAGCACTTATAATAGAATTATTGTATATTTAGGGAATGAAACGATCGTTTTGATATCTTGTTTCAATGGAATTTTCAGTCGCATAATGTACTCATTTCTAGGTTTTTTTTATACTCCCGTGCACGCCGTTTTAAAGTTTCTGCATGAATGTCAAGCCAGGTTCCTTGTGGAGCAGAAAAAGAACAGAAGCCCCCCAGGTGTCCCAAACCATGTGATGCCTCTCGTCTGTGTAGACATAGTTCTACATGCAAGGTGCATTTCCCCCCTCCTCTCCATATATTTTTATTAAGAAAACTTTCAGTCATAACCATATAGGTATTGTACGTTCTCTATTATTTTCTCAGTCGTGCATATTGGTCATCAACAGAACGTTGTCTGGCATCATGATACTTAACTCTTTTATTTTGATTCTTTGTGCTTTCTACGCTTTTAAAATTTATGTGCATCCATTCCCTGTAATGTTGTATGACCTATGAGAGCATGCAAATCCGCCTGATTCATGATCTGACATCTGGGTTATTAATGATGATACCTCATCCTTCCAATAGAAAGAGATTGCTGCAACCCATCTTGGTTGGGAGTCAGTCCCAATAGCAGCTAAAGTATGGCCTCCTGAGCAAGACCCTTGAGGATCTGTGATCTTCCTCTGCGAATCTCCTCCTTTGAGTGACACTCAATTCTCTCTCGCAGGAACATCCGGCTTCCCGCTGGCTTATGCGTTGGAGCCTTTTTTTCCTGGAAACATCCTCGTAGTCTATCTTTTATCCTCCTTCCTTTGACTCTGGGGGGGTAGGACAGATCGTCAGGGCGATTCAATTTCGCCACCTGGTCAGGCATTGAGACAGATCCATTCGAGTCAAAGATGCTTTCTAATAAATCCCTTGCCTTCTTGTCCCCTATTTGACGTGGATGTTCTAGATCCATTCGAGTCCTTTTTCCTATGAAATCATAGAATGATGTTGTACTGCACCCTTAGTTTGGCCAAATGACGACGATATTCTTGTCCAGGTCGGGATGGCTCTATTCTTATATTAAAAAGGACTTGCTATTTTATTTTCTCTACCAGAGGATGGGGAAGCGCTCTTAAAATCTTTCAAAGGATTGAAGTGATGATTCCTTGTCAAGGCCATTCCATTGGACTCACCTATGCAAGGATGCGGTTTTAAAACCCTTGTATTTGCATGTGTAAACTCTTTGAGCTTTCAACCATGCGTTCAATCAGGAAATGGCCAAGTGAAGTTTTTTCAGTACATGCAATCTCTATGAACCTTTTGGTCGGAGATGCAATTTGTGTTGCTTGCTGGTGCTGAATTAGGGCTCAGTTTTTGTTAATCATAACCTGCCTGTGGTTGACTCTGGCACAACATGGTAGTCTGACTATGACGGACTAGCTAGGTCAAAGGTCCTCATAAAGGATTCATATAGAAGACTCAAAGGTGCCATGTTTGGAAATGTGAGAGATGTATTAGTGGCAACTACAGATAAAGATGCCCTTTCCATTTGCAAGGTATTACTCCAAATAATCCTCCATTCTTCCTCCACCCCCAAAAAAAAGTCCGCTTGATTACCATTATGCATCTACTTTTTTAGTGTTGCTCGTTCAATCCACGAATTGAAGCCCAAGAACCCCCAATGTTCAATACTTATTCACTTATATGGCCTTTTTTTTTCCCTGTTTGATTGATCAGTTGTATGTCTATGCATCAAATAATCCGCCCCCCTGTTTTGTCAACAGCCACACAGATGCCACTATGGAGCATGCCCACCTTGTCGAATGATCTGCGAGGAGAAACTTTCATGCGGGCATACATGTAAACTAAGGTTCGTCTTCAAAGTCAGCTCCTCACCTCATGTGAGGCATCCTTTTACTTTAAATGTCCATGCACTGCTGTATCTTGATCAGGGGGCTCTATCTGCTTCAAGGTGCCATGGACCAGTGCCACCTCCCAAGCAGGATTTTTCATTAAGACCCAGGAAGAAGAAACAGGGAAGACCAACTCAAGGTACTCCCGGGTCAGCCTGCCCTCCTTGCCAGGAAGTCGTCTTGAGATCTTGCCTTGGAAAGCACATTGGGGAAGACAGACCTGTATGTATATCGTCTGCCCCTCCCGAACTAAGCTGCTAGGATCAGGAAACACTTGAAGAATTTTTATTTTTCAATCCATTCCTTCTACCTGTAGGAAGTCAAAGCTGAATATTATGTGTTATTTTCAGATGCTCTGCTCCAGTCAAGTGAGATATTCGTGTCAAAACTTGTGTGGAAATGCTCTGGACTGTGGAAACCATTATTGCACAAAGTCTTGTCATGCTTTGAAGCCCAGTCTCTCATCAGCAGCCATGAACCTGGGTGGAGCACCGCCTGGTGAGGCCCCCCCGGGGCTCACCGAGCCATGTGAGCAGTGCCGTCTTCCTTGTCAAAAGGTCAGTTTTTTCTCATTTGACAGCTTACTCATCCTGTTCTCATTGAGCTCTCAGGAAAGAACTGGCTTCTCCCATGTTTTCTGTGGATTAATGTTCTTCAATCTCTGTTTAGGAGCGAAGCCCCGCATGCCCACATCCATGCCCTCGGCCATGCCACCCCAACGACTGTCCTCCTTGCAAAGTGCTGGTCAAAAGATCGTGCCATTGCGGCTCCCTGGTTCATGTTTTTGAGTGCATCTACTACAACAGCCTGTCTGCTGACGAACAGCAACGGGTCCGCTCATGTGGTGGCCCCTGCCACAGGTAAAATTGACTTTTTTTTTTTATCTTTTTTTGCACTGCGTCGTCACGATTTTCTTTTATTCATTGGTGTGAATAAAATAAAATTTATACATTTCATCGGTGTATTTTCTCTCGACTTTTTCATGACTACATTATATATATATATATATATATCGAAATTAGAAATAAATTAGTATTTCTTTATCCATTGAAGTTTGCCTCTACTAAAGTCGCTGGCAATGATTTATGCAGGAAGCTGCCGAACTGCCCCCATTTGTGCTCAGAAACATGCCATCCTGGGACATGCCCATCAGTTGACAACTGTCTCAAGAAGGTAGCGTTTCCTTCTATAATGGTTCATTGATCTTGCTATTGCATGAGTTTCTTCCTCGATGCTCTTTTATGATTCCCATGCGGAAAAAAAATCCCAAGTCTTGTGGAAAATCGCCCTAGGAAAACCCCAGATTATTCTGTGGCCATGAATGGTGCTGAATGAGGATGGTTTCTGGTGAAGAAGTACCTGTGGAGTTGACTTTTTTTGTTTGAAGGCACCGTACTTGGGTCGTACTTGATAATGACGTCTTAAATTATGTTGCCGTCTCCTCTTTAGTGTGAAAATCCGAAAATAAAATGTTTCATCATCTTTGACTTTTTTATTGAAAAAATTGCGCAGGCAACTGTTCGCTGTTCATGCGGCAACCTGAGAGCGGAGTGGGTATGCCGGGCTGTTCAAGATGCTCTCCGTGGCTCTGGTCAAGACCCGAAAGATGTTCCAAGAAGTCAATTCGGCCTGAGGATTCTTCAATGCAATTCAGAGTGTGCGAGCAAGCTCAAGTCTGTCGAGCCCGAGCTGCTGCCCCGGAGATCTAAAATGGCCGAGGTAATATGCACACACACACACATATATATATATATATACACGCACCCTATTTTGAGGATATTTCCATCTTTGGCATGATCAATTGCGTTCATTCCTCGTTGACTGCGGTATCATTCGTCAACCCATTTCAATCTGGTTCAGCGCTGGGTAACAGCCTGATCAGATCGACCGTGAGATGTTTAGAATGGTTGAAGGTCACTGATGAGAAACGAAACCCCTGATTTCCGCAGAGCTCGGCAGCGGGCGAGGATCACGTGCGAAAGCGCCGAAAACGACCCGAACGGGTCAAAGTAGAGCCCCGGGCTTCAAGATTGCACGTGGGTTTTACTGGTTTACTTGTTTTATCTATTTTCTGAACTGGGCGTGGGCATCACTTTGGGAGGACCATGACAAAGTCAACGCCCTGTGCTTGCAGGTTATCAAGGGAGCCCTGTGGAAGTGTCTGCTGCTGATAATTGTCCTTGCTCTAACCCTCGCGGCCTTGTACTACGGTTACAAGGGCCTGTTCCTCCTCTCCGACTGGATGGACGAGATTGACTCCCGGCATCAGCGGAGGAAGATGGGCCATCCAAGGGTCTGACTTTTGAGAACTTCAAAAATTCCTCCCCACGTACCTCTCCCATCACTGGGTTCCTTCGTGCTTATTGGAGCTTTTAGAGAGAGAGAGAGAGAGAGAGAGAGAGAGAGGCTGATATGTCACATTCGAGTACACTCTCAAGAGCCCGTCGACTTCGCCCAGGCCTTCCAAACCCAAGGGTTCTTCCAGGACTAACCCTGGTCAACACGGCTGAGCCGGATGGCTCCCTCGAGCTCACTGGAGGGAAGAGGAGGAGAAGAAGAATAGCCGGCCGATTCCAGCCGCTTGGCTTTGGCCTGGCGGGGCCGGGTGATAACGACTCGGGGTGGACTCGGAGTTTTGAACGGCAAGGAAGACCGCCGCCGAGAAACCGACAGCTCTCCCACCAGATAAGCCCCCCCTGCGACCGATTCCACGCGCTCAGCCCCGTCCCTTTTTTGACCGGCGCCTCCGTCAACTCGTTTCCCCCCGTGGGAGATGAGCCTCTTTTTCTCTTCCTCGAACCGGGCCCGGTCAACCGCGTCCGCCGAGCGGAACCAGCCACGTCAGATAACTCGGTCCCGATGATTGTGGCACTAGTCTACGCACATAGGCTTCGTTGACTTCACCCCCACCATCATCCCGGTCTTCGCGATGACTCGGATGCATCCGACTTTTTCACCCCAACAAAACGGAACGTGACACTATTTACCCCTCCTCTCTCTCTCTCTCTCTCTCTCTCTATGACGGTCGCTGTACGACACGGGTCATATGGTTCGATGGTCGATGAGTTTTTAGTGAGTAACGGACAGAAGGAGATGGGAATCCATGCCCGCCAGGGACGGTGGATATCCAACCACGGGAACGGAGTCCGGTCAACCGGCGGTCAGACGGGATGGTGGGGCCTATGAATTCCTCTCTCCGCGGCCGCTTGGAGACACGCCCCCACGCGTTCGATGTTTCCATATTTACTGAACGCCTCGTCTCTGCTGACCGTGGCTTTCCATATATGTATCACCGCCCCCGCCTCTCCTCGCTTTCAATTCCTCCCTCCGCCATCGTCTTCCCGCCGCCGCCGCCGCCGCCGCCGCCGCCGCCCATGTGGGTAACAGTCGCCGTCCTTATGGTTGGCCTTCCGATCGCTTCCTTCCCCTTCTCCGCTGCGACCATCAGATGACGACCCCCGTCGTCGCCGCAGCCACCGGCCTCCTCTTTCTCCTCCTCCTCTGCCGCCTGCCGGCGGCGCAGGCGCACGGCTCCGCGGCGCCTATCGCCATCGTCCACGGCAGCGGCACCGTCTGCGGCATCCTCGCAGGGCCGTCGGTGAGGGGCATCCTCTGCGCCAACCAATCTCGCACTTTCCAGCTGCTCCCCAACGTCTCCTTCGCCTCCGTCTCCGGCGGCCGCGATTTCCTCTGCGGGCTGCGGTCAGAAGGGCGGACCTTCATCTGCTGGGCAGTCGCCGGCGGGGACCTCCGCCCGAGACGGCTCTACCGCGGGCCTCCCCCTCTGGAGGGCCTCTCTGTGGGGGAGGACCACATCGCCGCCTCTGTTGTTGGCGGCGGGGTCCGGTGGTGGAGAGGGGGGGGCCGGTTTCCGCCCTCCGTCGACGGCAAGTTCCGGTCCCTCTCTTCCGGTAATGGGTTCTCCTGCGCGATCCGCGCGGACGACAGCAAAGTCAGCTGCTGGGATAGCAGGGGCGGGATCGCAGGAGAAGTGCAGAGGGGGTTCGCAAATGTCAACATGTCCACCCTCGTCGCCGGCGACTTCCACGCCTGCGGCATCACCTCAGAAGGTTCCATTCTCTGCAAGGGGAGGAACGAGACAGGGCAGCTGAACGTCCCTTCCTATTTTTCACCCTTCGAGTTTTCAAGTCTCGCTGTGGGAAGAGGCCACAGCTGTGCGATCAGGCAGCCCCATGGCACGGTGGTGTGTTGGGACGGCGGCGGTGATTACCAGCCTGTGAACGAGTCAATGGAGTGGATCGTCGCCGGCGGCGACCTAACGTGCGGTGTCACCACCAAGAACTTCTCGGTGATCTGCTGGGTCGCCACCAACAGAACCAGCCCATCATCGGTTTCGCTCATGCCGCTGCGGAGCGTCCTTCCGGGAATCTGCACGGAACAGAGTTCTTGCGGCTCCTGCGAAGTAATTCCGAACTCCCTAAATCTTTGCGGTGGTTCTAGGGTCATCTGCCAGTCATGCCGCAGCGAGTCGCCATTGCCGCCCGCGTCGCCGCCGCTGCCGCCGGCGGCGGCGGCTCCAAGACGAAGAAGCAGAGAGCTTCTGGCCTTCGCCATCGTGGGGTCGGTGGGAGCCTTCGCCGGAGCCTGCTCCATCGCCTACTGCATATGGGCCGGAGTTTGCCGCCAGAAGAGAGTTCACAATTCGGTCCAACCCACCATCACCGTCGCCGGGAATTCCCCCAGCGACAATTCCGCCACCGGCGGCGCCGCCGGGGCCCCGTCGATCGCCCTCGGGTCGATCTCCAAGTCGAGGTCGCGGTCACGGCCGATGTTCTTCCGGCGCCCGGTTCAGGGAGCAATGAACAGGCAAAGGAGCGGCCCCTCCTCGGCCAGAGACAGAGCCGAGGTGTTCTCCATCGACGAGCTTGCGGCCGCCACGAAGAACTTCTCCCTGGAGACGAAGATCGGCGCCGGCAGCTTCGGAACGGTCTACAAGGGCAAGCTCGCCGACGGCCGCGAGGTGGCGATCAAGAGAAGCGAGTCTGCGCCAAAGGCCAGGAAGTTTCAGGAGAAGGAGAGCGCCTTCCAGTCCGAGCTGCTCTTCCTCTCCAGGCTCCACCACAAGCACCTGGTGGGCCTCGTCGGGTTCTGCGAGGACGACGACGAGCGCCTCCTGGTCTACGAGTACATGGAGAACGGCGCCCTCTACGACC
Source organism: Spirodela polyrhiza (assembly GCA_024713555.1). NCBI lineage: Eukaryota > Viridiplantae > Streptophyta > Magnoliopsida > Alismatales > Araceae > Spirodela > Spirodela polyrhiza. Next base: position 9,534,253 of record CM046529.1, on the reverse strand, counting down.
ACCTCCACTCCCGCAAAGGCCGTACCAGCCCCCTTTCCTCCTCCTCCTCCTCGAGCGGCGGCGGCGGCGGCGGCGGCGGCGTCCTGAACTCGTGGAAGATGAGGATCAAGGTCCTCCTGGACACGGCCAGAGGGATCGAGTACCTCCACAACTACGCCGTCCCCCCCATCATCCACAGAGACATCAAATCCTCCAACATCCTGCTCGACGCGAACTGGACAGCTAAGGTCTCGGACTTCGGCTTGTCCCTGAACGGCCCCAACTCCGACGGCGGTCACCTGTCGTTGAAGGCGGCTGGCACAGTGGGCTACATGGACCCGGAATACTACGGGCTCCACCATCTCACAGTGAAGAGCGACGTCTACGGGCTCGGCGTGGTCATGTTGGAGGTCTTGACAGGGAAGCGGGCGATATTCAAGGAAGAAGACGGGAACCCGACCAGCGTGGTGGACTACGCCGTGCCGAGGATAGCCGCCGGCGAGGTGGCCGCCGTGCTAGACCCGAGAGTGGGCATGTCGGCGGCGCTGAACGAGGCAGAGGCGGTGGAGCTGCTGGCATACACCGCCGTGCATTGCGTCAGCCTGGAAGGGAGGGAGAGGCCCACCATGACAGACATCGTCGCCAACCTCGAGAGCGCCCTCGCTCTCTGTGAGGAAAGCCATGGCAGCATCTCCAGCGGCAGCAACTCCATCGCCTCCTACGATTAACATTCTTTCTTTTTCTTTTTTTTTCTCCCCGTTCGAGCGGAAGAAATTCAGATTCTTTATCTCGTCCCCATTCTTATCCGGGCTTGCCGCTGGATCTTCCCCCCCGTGAGACGGCTCCATCGCCGGCCTCCCTTGACCGTACTGACCAGAGGACGACGTCGGCGAAACAGGGGCCACCGTGCTCCGACGCGTCGAGGGAGACGGCGACAGAATGAGACGCCCTCCGGAGAAATTCCCCGCACCATGCGACTGAATACGCGCGGAAAGCTCTCATTTTTTTACCATTGCGACATTATTTACACTCCAACCTGCAGCTGAGATCCTCTGCGGAATCATCACCGCCACCTCGCTCTGTATCTGTGTGTGAATGTGTACATTCTCTACGAATTGTTCATCAACAATTGGAAAGTCAAATGTCTGAGATCGAGTTGGAGAAGTGCGCCGCCACCTAGCGATGGTGGGGTCAAACCGAGGGGCTCATGTGGATCTCCCTTCGTGCCACGGCTCTCATTGGGCCTCGGCCAATATCCCAGAGGGCCAGTGGGTTTTGCGGCTCCTAAAGCCCGTCCTAGGCTCAGCCCACTACTGGCCATCAGACATTACCATAATAAGCCACTCTACTCATTTCAGATGAACCATATAAGTTTCATGGCTTGATAAATCTAAGACCGCATTTCATCAGTAAATAAAGATAAACCCATGGGTATAAATAAATGTCAAATTCTCAGACCAAGAAAATCTCGGCTTGAGGGTGGTTTTGATTCCCAAGATCCAAAGACGACAGAAAAGCCCTAAAGATGGATATCCAGCCTACCATTTAGGATATTCGGACTGGCTGCTTCATCATGTGAACATGTAGTACCAGAGCAGTCACGAGGTGAGGAAAACGGGCTCCAAGCTTCTAGGGTCTGACCCACAACCGTACAGGGCATGCCAGGGTGATCATCCGCTGGTATGCCCTACCTCCTTAGACGCCCATACAGATAATGGGCACGAGCCTGATTACCCTCTAAAATAAAGATGAAGAACATGAAAGATAATAGGGTAACGACGGCGGTGAACTTGGGCAGTGGGAAAATAGGACGAGAGCTAACCTCGAAGCAAATGATAGAGAGAGAGATGGATGGAGAGGAGCATTGTAAGAGTGGCAGCAACAACCATCACCGGCGTTTCATCCTCTCTCTCCTCTTGGTATTCCATTACTATTAAGCTTTTCTTTTTGAGGAGCGACATGGTGAGCGAAATCTGAGGCGGTTTACCATCGGCTCAAACCTCGTTTGAATCAACCTTGCAACGAGCTCTCGATTCCATCGGTATTCACTCTCCATTTCCTATCTCTGGAGTACATTTTTGACAAACTCTTTAGATATATTGAAAAGATCCATCGTTGCAGGTGCCGACACCAAACTTGAGTAAACAACATGAAATTTGTTGATGTTTACAAGCCGCTTGCGTTTTGAACGAAGACCCCTTATAACCCTGTGATTCGTGAAATAGGCGGGCGTGGGAACAGTCTTGTAGTTTTTCCATTTTCATCTCACATGTCTATATCGTTTGGTTTATTACTGTCATTATCAAGCTCTATTTGGCGTTTCACAACCATTAGCTTTAAAAAAAACTGGCGTAGTCTCTCAGTTGTATGGCAGTATATATGGTATTCTCAACAACAAATAACGTGGAGGATGGGGCTTGTCTTTAGCTTAATATGCTGTAGTTCATTCAGTACAGATGATTTTTTAAAAATTCTTAAATATTTGTCTATATGTAAGCAGATAGATGTAAATGGATGGGGGGAGAGAGAGAGAGAGAGAGAGATGTGGCTGCCCATAAATGTGGTCATCTTATCTCCTAGATTTGCCTCTAAAGTTATAACTTCTATACTTCAATGACGATGAATGATGGCTTGTGAACAATTTTATTTGCATGCGTGTATATGTGAGTGGAGGACAGTCATCCGATGGCATCATCATGTCTCCTAAACTTGCTTGCGTCTTGAGTTATACTACAATAGTTTATTATTGTTGATGGTTTGCAAATATTAATATATACATGTGTATATTAATATTGGCCCTCATCATTCGGACTATCGTTCGCTCAGGCAACTTCGCCCCTGAAATGAACCACGAGGAGAAGACTAGGAAGAGGGAGAAGCGATCTTCTGTTCCAGTGTTTCAATAATGAGTCTTCATTGTCTCAAGTCTCTTGTGGGGAAAGCAGATAGTGATGGATAGAGAGTAATGGTATCTAAAAGTCGCTAGTCCGCTCCTAATAAAGAAATATATATATATATATATATATTATTTATTTATATATATATAGAGAGAGAGAGAGGGAGAGAGAGCATGGAAAAGAAATGATAATCGAATAAATCCACATCGCAACGTAACCGACGAGAAAATTTGTAACTGCTCAGTAGCCGCATTAATCAGCATATTTTAATCAACACTTAACCGGAACTTCAATTCAGAAGAAACCATCTTTCTTTTAAATGTTTCTTGGAGAGGAGTGGTGCGATGCACACCTAAGATTTGACTCCCCAAAACCAGTTCTTAATTACGACGGTCATCTATATCCTGTGCATACCACCATGAATAAGTAATGGAAACCACAAAATCATTAAATCGGTGGTATATATTCATAATCGCAACGCAGCAATTATATAGACCTTGATATTAAAGAATTCTGACGACGTCTTTGTCAAAATAGAGTCTGCCAATGGAAGGGAGAACACTCAAGTTTGTGCCTTCGTCAGGATAGTTGTATTCTTGTCATCCGATGTTTCGAGAAAAATAAGAACAGTTGTCGACTAAGCTCCATTGCGTGAAAATCACCAAGAGGGTGCCAATTTAGATAGATTTCACTGTAAAAGAGACGTCCATTGGTTTTAAGTCTCTACCCTAAAAAATCTATGACAGGAGCCCCACTTCTAAAACCTATAGGAATCAAACGCGCTTCTCTAAGATGGAGGCTACGGAATTAGCATATCCAAAACCCTCGTCAAAAACTCCAGCAATCAACTAAATCAATTGGTGTTATTTCCCTCTTGATCTCTGTGAGCAGTTTGGTATGGTTTATTTATGCATTCATCCTAGCCACTTCGCAACCTCCATCCCAAATAGGTAAGAATCCATCCAGATTAGATCCTGTTTTATTTCATACATGGATTATTTTCACAGTAAAGATAATTGGCGTTAGAGTGTAATGGAGGAAAGAGGTCTGGTTATTTGGGCAATTGTATAAACAAAATCAATAATAGTAGACATTCGTACAAAAAAAAACCGAACTTGTACTGCAATGAGCGGAGACAACCATTATTGCCAGAAGAGTCGACTTTCTTCTGAAGCTATGCTTTCTTGCCTACGAAGGCAATGGAGCCTCTTCGTCCGTCGAAAACGAGGGGGGAATCTTAGGGGGGCTTTCTGTTTCTTCGCTTTTGGGTGTCAAGAAAAGGCATCGATTCCGGCGGCGTAGTAGATTGGACAAAGACCCGTGATTAGCTTGGTTGTCTAACCCTTCATCGTCTGCAAGAGTGGGAGTTTCAATGTTGGTAACAGTTAGCGTGCTGTCTGCACGGGAAACGCTTCAGCTGGTCTGGTGCTATCGGATGAACCCTAGCTGCTTGATAAAGATTCGCACGATCGAATCAACGGTGTCTATCCCTACGTAGATACGCGGAGGGCGGGTTTCAGGGATTCGAAAGGCACGTCTGTCCATGAAAAAACCCTAAGCAGGCTCCACTCTCCCCAGGGCTCTTCGCCTATCTCATCGCCCACGCCTCGGTATTCGGCATTCCGCATCCGAGTGAAGAACGACAGCACATATGATGTGTGAGGCTGGGGAAGCCGGCGGCGGCAGCAGCAGCAACGAACGGACCATCCCACGCGCAACCGCCCGTCGTAAGCGGCTCCCCTGACCCTGGCTGCTCCCATGGCGTGTAAAGCCCCGTTCTCCACGGCCTCACATGAGCCTGTTTGTTTCTCGAGTTAATGCACTGCCCACGCGTCCCCAACAGACTGTGTCATTGAACAGGAAACGAGGAGCATCCCCGTGCACCCCTACTCAGCCGTTAACACATGAGAAAGGGAAAGGTCAGAGGATGCTGGTACGTTCGCAGCCACAGTGACTGCGATTTCAGGGCACCAGTTGGATAGGAAGCCGTAATTGATGATTCAAAGGCCGCCCGCCAGCGCGGTAGCCGTCTGATATCACCAAAGAAAACACTGTTCATGATACAGCCACTGTTCATAATAGAATCTGATCGGCCAGAATCCCTTTCGAACCGGCTCACGAACTGTTGTGCATTCTAAAGCAGATGTCATAGGTTCCTAAATTCAGGAGCTTCCCTGTTAGCGGTACCTCCAGGGACTGCACCTCGTAAACAGGACAAATTTTTCTAGTGACGAGCATCAGGGTTCTTACTGTAACGGGCCGTCGAGAAACTATGGAATGGGATCATTAAAGGACGACAAGAACGAAAGAGACAGTCCTTGTGAGGATGACGGCTCTCAAGACTTTTGTCCCGGAGATGAAGTTTTTCTACTCCTGAAATGGAAAGGCAAGGAGAAGATCGCCATCTTCCCGCATTGAGAAGAAAAGCAGTGAGCTTCAGCGTAAGCTGTTGTAGGAGCCGCTCATCAGGTGCACTCCCGGATCCATCGAAGCGAACTTGGCGAGCTCCTGTTGGAGGAAAGGGCGTCCCGTCTCGTCTCCCCCCACTCCCAGGAAGTCTCTGGTTAGACCGCGTCCAACTTCTTGCGGCCAGCTTCCCATCTTTGAAGGTACCAGTAGTTGTCGCTCATGGCCAGCGGCCGGCATCATCGTCATCATGACGCCACCCGAGTTGGACGATGCGGGGGGCAAAGTGCTCAGCAGAAAATCCTGATAGAAGCTTCCTGGCTGATTCTGATTGAACAGCTGGAATTCGCTCTTGTTCTCCATTGGAGGATGAATGCCCTTGGCTGAGCTCATTAGCCCACCGAACCCACTCAGGAAGGATGAGCTAGAGGACGACGCTGATGACGACGAGTGGTGGTTCGTGCTTGCACCCATTTGAGCCGCCTTCTGCAACAACGCGGTCGCCGACATGTGGGCGGCACCGTCTTGCTGGGTAGTCATATTGCAGGAGAAGAAGGACGGAGGGTTCTCTCCCACGTGCGTTTTCCTCTCCTCCTCCGCCAAGCCGTAGATAGAGGAATTCGATAGGGAGAGGCTGGCGTTGGTCTGCTGCGGCAGGGGGCACACTCCATAATTCACCACTTGTGACGAACCAAATGTGGAGCCGTCAGTGGCCATCTGCAACAGCTCCGGAAACCCCATGGAGCTCGCCGTTAAGTATTCAGCGGCGGGCGTCATCTCCATCGCCGGGTTGAGGTGAGGACTGGATCCACCCTTGTTATCCAACCAAAGTGAGAGATTGATCCGGTGGCGATCGAGCAGGAGACCATCTTGGGAAGCTGCAGAGGGTGCATAGGAGGGTCTGTAGATAGAGTGAAGCTGGGGGTTGCCCTCGTCGAGAATATCATGCCCTTGGCTGAGCCCATTGCTCTTGAAGGATAGACCAGTGGCGGCGGCAACGGCGGTGGAAGAAAGCCTTGCACTCTCCTCCGTCAACGCATCGCAGAAGGCTCTGTGGGTGATGAAGCTGTCCTTCCTGCAAAAGCCAGTTCAGGAGGGTCTTAGCTTGTGGGAGAGAGGAAGATGATGAGGAAGAAATCTAAAATGCACGAACTGAGGAAATATCACAACAGATTTCGATACTCTATGGAAATCTAACTTAGATCGTTATTTCATATGATAAAAGGCTGTTCTAGCGTAACCGACGCTTCATTAAGGTAAGAGGGGAACCTGGAGAAGAGGGTGCCGCAGTCGCACTTGTACTCGCGGGTGCCGCAGATCTTGATGTGGGCCTTCCAGTCTGACTGGACGGCGTACTTCTTGGAGCACTTGTCGCACTTCCACTTCTTCTCGCCGTGCTTGCGGCTGTAGTGCTTCTTAATCCCGGTGAGATCACCGAGGGCCCGTGAGGGGTCATGATGAACGCAGGATTTCTCTGGACACACGTAAACCTTCTTCCGCACCACCTCCTTGCCGGTCCGCTGCTTCAGCTTCCACGGCAAGTTGTGGCCCCGCCGGTGCAGCTGCAGGTTCTGGTCCCTCTGGAACCCTTTGTTGCATATCTCGCAGATGAAGCGGTTCGTCGCCATCAGCGTCTTGGGCGACAGCGCGATCACCTCCGCATCCGGATCTGTATTCACGCGAGAGGTATCAAGAGACTGAAATCAAAATAAGCAAATAAAACAAATAAACCTATGCCAACGGAAAGAAGAGAGAGGTATGAAGAGTAATTGCCTGGAGTTCCGGGGAGCTTCCTGGTCTTCCTGGCTGACGCTGGTTGCTGCTTCTGATTAGGGTTAGGGTTTTCTGGTTCATGATGGAATCCCAGGGTAGATGAGGTGAGAGGGAACCCATCTGTAGACATCCTTCTCGGCTACAGTTATCTTTATATAAAATCGATGAGAGTGCCTCTTCTCCCTGTCTCCACCAACCTCTCTTCTTGTTCCCCCCCTCCCTTCTCCGGGATCCCTCACTTCTATTCAGGAAAACCTAAAAAGAGATAAAAACAGGGAGCATATGGATCTATGTTGGAGGATTTCGGTCTTTTGGATCTATCCTTTCATCGGTTTCCTCTGAGGAACAGAGTTCGTAAAGCGGCAAACTTGAGAACGAAGCCTGAATTCTACCAACCCAGATCCTCGATCCGTCGATACGCCAAAAAGAAGGAAACTTACCCCCTGAATCATGGATTAGGGATGCACCCACCAAGCAGAAAGACGAATCCAAGTAAAATTCTCTAAAGCTAGACCATACGTTTTCTCTCCGCTGTTGGATATTTGACAGAGAGCGAGAGAGAGAGAGAGAGAGAGAGAGAGAGAGAGAGAGAGAGAGAGAGAGAGAGAGAGAGAGAGTGAGAATGATATGCCAACTAGATAGGAGTCTTCTCCCTCTCTTCCAGCTCCAGCTGCTGCTACTCCTTGCGAGGGCAGCTCCTTCTCCCCAGTCGCCGTCTCCCGGTCCACTTTGTCCCACACGGCTCCTCTCTTCTTCCTCCTCTACCCTCCCCGGCCTCCCGTTCTTCGCAATGGAGTCGACAGCCCGGGAGATTAGAGATAGAGCCACCCAGCTGTGAGGGGTCCACCATCGCCTCTTCCCTTCTGCCAAACCCAGCCGCTTTTCTCTCTCCTCCTCCCCGTGTCACCCTCCTTCTCTCTCTCTTCTGACGGATGTACATGGGTTGGCCGGAGAGACTGTCAGCGGGAGCCCACCCCGGACTGAGACGGGTATCTTTTTTTGTTTGTTTCCCTTATCATCCCTCTTTTTTTCTGGGGCTTCGGTCTGTCGAATATTTTAAGGTGTCGGTGTTGACAGCAGGAAAAGACTGAGGATGGCGGGTCGATCTCCCCGGCCTCCAACGGAGTAAAGACCGGGAGGAACGAAGGGTTAGAACGGCCAGAGCGAGGAGACCAGCCAACGGTGAGAAGAAAAAATTAGGTTTGCAGAATGCGATGGCTTGAAGAGGACAAGACCGCAGAGGGGGAAGGAGGTGAAAAGGGTGGAACCTTTCCCTCCCCCCAGGCCTCTGAGACTCGAATGATTAGACCATAATTGTCGACTCCTCTCTCTCTCTCTCCTTCCTCTCCCTCTCTCTCTCTCTCCTTCCTCTCCCTCTCTCTCTTTCGCTGTGTATCTCATAGTGGGGACTCTCTCGAGCTTCATAGGGCCGATAGGAAGGGAGGGAAAGTGTTGATCTGTTTACGGGGGGGGGGGAAGAGGATATTTTACGAGGAAGAGGGTGGGGCGGGGGGGATGGTGGTCAAGACGTTTGCATGCACATGACAAGGCCCGTTCACGTTTCTCCTCGCTCGTTGTTTCTGTCCCCATTTGCAGACTGAGACAGTCCCCATTCTCACTCTCAATTCTCTCTCTCTCTCTCTCGCCCCCCCTCCCTCCTCGTTGGTTTGCCCGTTCGCTCGTCCGTGAAGCTACCTTTCCGACGTCCTGACAAGTCAGAGGGAAGCCGAGTCCCCTGGTCCACGATTGACCCTCGCCGTCGCGGTGTATCGATCCTGTGAAACGGAAAGAATTTATTGCCGCAGCCAAAAGCTTTACCGGAAAGATCCCTCTCTCTCTCTCTCTCTCTCTCTCTCTCTCTCTCTCTCTCTCTCTCTCTCTCTCTCTCTCTCTCTCTCTCTCTCTCTCTCTCTCTCTCTCTCTCTCTCTCTCTCTCTCTCTCTCTATCTCTCTATCTCTATCTCTCTATCTCTATCTCCGCGTCTCCGTAGTGCGTGAAAACGCTCACGTACTCTCTGTACTTCACTTATCTGGTAATTTGAACCACGGAAACCTCATGAGCTAGGGTTTCCAAAGAGTCTTCCCGCGACACAAAAGGATGAGTCAACCGCTTCCGGCCCCGTTGCGCAGGCGCGGCTCCCTGGCAGGTTCACCGCTTCCAGATCTGCCCCCTCTTCCGGGTGTTTGGGAAACGTCGGAAGGAACACGCGGCTTAGCCGCAGCCATGGGGGAATCCCCTGGATTCCACCGCACGGCTGCTTAGCACGAGCTCGACAAAAGTCAAGGAACGACCTTGACTCGGTGATAACACTCACCAGCGTGTTAATTACAGCGAGCTCTCCGCGCCGGGAGAGATTGAGAGAAGACGACCGGGACCGGTGCAGCCGGCAGCCCTGCGGGCTCGGTTGTCCTCGGAAAATTGCGACCCTCCATCTATCCTTGTCCTTTTCGATTCCGGCAACGGGACGGTCTGAGACTGCGCGAGTTTCACCTTGTCCGACGGGGTAAAACGCCGACTACTACCCGTCGCAACGAGCGCCATCAGAATCCCTCGTGCGTACGAGAAGGGTTAGTAGAATTTAGGGTTGAGAGAGCAAGAACGACAGAGACACAGACACAGATAGATAGATAGATATCTAGATAGATAGAGAGAGAGAGAGAGAGAGAATTTTTCGAAGTCTGGGGAGGGGGGTCGAGGGAGTAGAATAGCCTTTGTTGGCGAGCGGAGCCCCCCTGGCGCACCATGCTGAGCATACATCACCTCTGCAGTTGCCGCTGCCGGCGGTGCCGCCGCTAGCCGAGTGGGGAGCCACTGGGCCCCCGCCGGGCATAAACACAAGCGGATGAAACATGGAGGTGCCGGGACCGGGAGCTTCGTGGGCATTATAAAACCCGTTGCTTTTGTTTACAATGTCGGGCGTTTTGGCCGGACGCCCTCGGAGCTTCCTCGCCCTTCGCCCTTCTCCGGCGCCACCTCGCTCTCCTCCTCCCCCACCAGCAAGCATCTCGTTCACTCACTCCCCCCGACCAGATAACGACGGTCTACCGCTGAGATTCCCCCCAATTATCCTCCCTTAATCGTTATATTAATCCTTCCCATACCGCGTATCCCGACCCTGCTGCGGCCCTGCCTCCCGTCACCTCCCTCTCCCCATCCTCGAACACGGCTGCCACAGCGCCCTGCTGCCGCCCGTTCCCTGAGCTGGGCCAGCCCCTTACTGACGAAGATCCAGCGCCTTGCCGAAAGGCTCGAGCTTTGACGTGGGTACGGAAAGCCTGCCTTCTTCCTCGTTATCCGGGCGGCACCCCGCCGGAGGATCTACGGCGATGGGTGGGATAATATAATTGGCCCAATGATGATGACAAGAACCACAATTCCTCCCCGAACGCCAGTCGAGGTAGGAGTCTGAGTAAACTAAACGTGCTCCACGGGCACCAACTTGGGCTGATCGCGTTGGCTTGATTCAACCAAGGCATCAAGTAGAGCTCATTTATTGTATTATACAATACGAACTTTCCGGGGGGAGAAACCATCACATCTCATCTGCGCTGGTGGCGCCGCCTGGGGACGGGCGGTGGGCTCCTTTCCCCTCTGCCCGCCGGCGCCCTCACATGCCGCGCGCCCGCCGTCCTCGGTACGCAGCGGCGCGAGGGCCCCCCGCCCCCCACCGGATTCGAAAGCCGTCGCGTCAGAAACTCCGAGGCGCGCCGGTGGTGGCGCACCTCGGCACTCGAACACCCCTCCGACTGCACGCAATTAGCCGACAAGGGGCCACTCTGACTGCAGTTTTGTCACGCCATTCATGAGGATCGTTCTTCCTTTCCAGCTGACCTTCTCATCTCGTCATGTCGAGCGGAAAATCGGCGATCTTGATATCGGACCCATAATTTAATCCAGAGAATCAACAAGCCCACGTGGGTGCGCTGTAGATTTCCGAATCAGTCTGCCAAAGCCGGGGGAGTGCAGACATGAGACGAAGCAAACTCAAAGAAAGAAGCTGTTTCACTAGAACACGCCTGTTTTCACTAGAACAAAATGAGGATCTCTTGGAGGCTTCATACACCCAATTGAATGAATCTTCAAACGAACCAGAAAGCCATGAATGGAGGTCAATTGAGCGTAGAGAAGCAGATGATCAAGACTAAATATAACGACGGAAGAAAGACTTGAGATGAGATAAAAGCGGATGAGACTGGAATGACTGGAATGGAGGTTGGGGCCACAGGAGGCCTGGGGGCTTGTTCATGCGGAAGGAGCTGGGAGCAGGCAACCAAGAACACCTCAAGGTGGGGCACTGAATGAATATGTAAATGAATAGGATGAGAGCAAAAATGGAGAATGGGCGACTGAAAAACTGCATACTGGGGCCAGAATTTGCGTACAGCTCAGCGTTCATCCGCACCCATTTTTCAATAATCTGAATGGCTTATGATTGTAGATGCACATATGGCTCGTCCATTTATTTTTTCTCATTTCCAGATGGCTCCCTTCTTCCTTGCTTCCTTGTGTAAATATCCCTTTTGATCAACATAACTCGGTGACAATGCAAACAGCCAGGCGTTCTCGCACGGGGCATTTCCATCATATCTTCCAACTGGTGTTTGCAGAGTACCATGGCATTTAATGGGAAGAAGCATTCAATCAGATGGCGAACCAGGAAATAATCATCTTCAATCTGGGTCTTCCAACAGAGACCAATAAACTTCTATTCCAATCATGCATAAAGCTTTACAGCAACAACAATAATGGAAAAATCATATCCAAATGAGTTTTTTGAAAAGGAAAAAGAAGAGCCTATCTTCAAGAACTAGGTCAGAAAATCACTGGACAAAGATAGTATATATACAGGGAGTTGGGTTCTATTTAGCTCCAGATGGAGAACGGTAAATGAAAGCTCAAACGTAGGGGGGAGAGGAGAAAAGAAGAAAAAAGCATGGAAAGACAACCATAGAAGAAAACCTCAAAACTCCAAATAAAATCATTGTTCCATTTGACTCCCATCCTGTCTAAAGATGTTGAAACCAGACATAGGAACCATAACTGAAGCAGTTAAGTCGTATCAATGTGTGCATCAGAATTATTTGTCTCCATCATCTACAGTTCTTTTGGTTGCCCTAGGAAACAAAAAAAAATCTTCATTCCCACACCAAGCATGGTTCAGAACATCCATTCTTAAAAATTGTCCTCGTAAAGTCAAAGGATATGCTACTTATAACTGACAAGGCGCCGGTTCAAACTATGAGCTCTTCGGATCAACTGAGGAAAGCAATCACATCTTTTTCATCAGATAACTCCAATGGGGCGTGGCTTTCTTCTTTCTCTCAGATGCGTTTCAGCAAAGCAAGTGTGGAAAAAGCAAAGCTCATCTGATGCACCATTCTCGTACCCCTTCACTGTTGGTATCCTTGTCAACATCTGTGACCCTCAAGCTCCGCTGAACAGCACACAGATTCTAAATTATGTAGTTCTTCTCGTCTAACAAGGATCTATTCACCGTTTTTTTTCGTTCAAAGACCAGTAAGAACGTTAAAAATTGCTTTCATAGTCACTCACAATACAGGTTAATTTCAACCTTTCTTTAACAAAGACTAGGGACCTCTGGCTGGCATGGAATCAGCTATTTCCGTATAATCAATGGTCAATGCCATAATTGGTTCCGATGTGAATCAATCCCTCGTCATTTTCTGCACGAAAAGGAATGGATTTGGATAAAAACTAGTTTACCGAATAACCAGAAATGATTCAGCGTTTGTTAAATGAGAATCCTCTCTCCCAGGCCCCAACTAGTATAATACACCTAACCTAAATATAAAATTGAAAGATGGTATTGCTTCAGAATGAAAATAAAGATTTACGCAATAAAATTAGTTCCTCCACCGCTTATTGTGGGGAGTCACACAGCATTATTCATCATACTAAATTCACAAATTGATCGCGCAATCAGCGACGGTCAGCATCTCATTTTCATCTATCTCATCAGTGTCCTCAGAATAAGAATATAAAAAGATGAGAAAAAATATTTGATAATAACATTGATTTCGGCAATTCATCTAGAGCATAAATTAGACTTTTTAAGGGAACTGATGCAACATGTTTTTCGGGAAGGAAGCATGGAACCTGAGATAAGCATTGCTACAAGGGTCATGAATGAGAAAACTTTGAGGGATATGGAATAACCCAAAGTTTCCACAAAAAGAGGACCATCCACGTTTACAAACTCCAGAACAACGAGGTATTTCCCAAAATTTGCCTGAGATGTGTCAACAATATATAAAGTTTAAGGGAGTGAGCACATTTCACACAATATGTGCGCATTACACTGTTTGCCCGCACATTAGTCGGGAATTGAACAAGTTCAATGAACCAGCTGTAAGGTCTCTCAAGATTTAATTGGAACTGTGTTTCTAACTCTCCAACTGAGCCGGAATAAATCTTTGGGAACGTACCAGAATTCAAATGTATCTTGACTCTCGCACTACATAAAGCCAGAATTAAGATATTACCCAAAATGGAACCGAACAATAACTAAGAACCATTATATAAAGCATTTGCATGGATTAGCAAATCATTTGCCGTGAGAAGTCACAAATTTGAAAGGAACAACAGTATAGTGCAGGCCTGTAAAGATATCCGTTTGCTCATAAAGACAACAGAATATAGGCTGACACAAATCAGAAAAATTATGACACGAGTGAAACTGGTTGGAATCCATATTATAGAGTAAGAAAAATAAAGAGCTACAGAACCACAAATATGAATTACTAAACATGAAAATATTAGCCCAGAGTAAATTCACTATTAAGCATTTGTGCACCTTTGAGATCAAGATTATCAGGAAATTGCATTATTGGTGACATTACAATGGTAAAATTCTCATTTGAATTCGGACATATTGGCCAATATGGACTCAAAGGTCAACCAATGTCGCCGTTTTCGCATCGCTGATGCTAAGAGCCCCAGCCTGCATATAACATACACTTTGCCCAGTTAGTCTGAACTAATGGGCTCAGAGTCAATAAGAGAACCCCAGCAAGAAGGAGGCCTCTTCTCAAGACGAACAATCTGTTCAGCCGAATTCATAAATTGAAAAACAGTGGCATTAATAAATCTTCCACAGTTAACAATCACAGTCTGTAGATTCCATCACAGAAAAAGAACACCTTGATGCCGAACAAATATCTTTAATACAAACATCCACTAGTCAGGTGAACTTTACAAGATGTATGGGGAGGGGGGGAGGGGGAATAATCATATTTCAGTTTGAAGAAACAAATAATAAAATGACTCCCCAACGGTGAAAGAGCAAAGAATTATCAAGCCCTCACTATATATCAAAATATAATGAGCAAGGAGAAGAGAGAGTAGATGAGAAAGCAGGCGTATGCTATAAGCCCGCGGTGCTCATCGCCGCAGGACGCCAGATCGACTAGAAGTCTCGTGCAAACCCTTGTCGACCATACAACAAAGATTGCCCCCATAGAAAAGGATATAACGCTGCCCTGCGGTACGAATAACGCAAGGGCCGAGAATAAAACCATCGGAAGCATACAGTATCCGACAAGGCTCATAGAGCGGTATAGATCCAGGTTTCCGTTGCGACCGGCCAACATATTGAACACGATGTACAAGAAGAAGGCGGCAATGAAGACCCATCCAAGGATGATCCCAAAGTGAAACTTTCCCGCGAGCAGCTGGAAGAGACCGAAGGCCATGAGAAACAGGAACGGACCAGACAGATCGGCATCCTCGTGGAGATTGGTGTTCACGCGAAAGGGGTTCAAGATCGATATTGTCTTCCGCCAGATCTGCCGCGTGTTGATGCCGAGCTCCTCGAGAAGGGGCGGCTCATCTTCGAACGAGGTAGCCCCTCCCCCGGTGTAGCCACCGCCACCAAACACGGGGTTGGAGAATGAGGACGACGCGGGAGCAGATCCTATGTCGAAGGACATGAACGGAATACTAGGGCCGTTGCCGGGATTCGCAGGCCTTGGTGGCTGAAAGAACGGACCCGCCGGGGGAGCCCGCCGCTGGCTTGGGATGCCGGGATTTCCCCCCGAGGGGAAGACCACCGGCGGCACACTGAACTCCTTCGCCATCGCACCCAACCAGCAATAGGGTTCCGGCCCAAAGCCGCCGCGTTCTCAGATCCACAGAGAGAAGAAGATCGAGAGCCAAAATAGAGGCGGCGAAACGACAAACCAAGCTAGCGACCTTCCACGTTCATAACCCCGCCATCGCCAAAACACGGACCTTGCGCAGGCGAGAGGATTAGGGTTCCGCAGATCTCCGGCGACCGGACGACAGTGAGGCTGAGCAGATCCAACCGAGCGCCTACAGTCGCCGGAGCCGCAGGGGATCCGGCACCGAGCAGTCCAACTTTAAGGGTGAAAAAGCACAACCACTGCCGGGCCATCCCCCCCTCCAAGGCCCACGTCACTGACCACGGTCGACCGTCCGATCGACTTCCACCGCCGCTAGAAGTACCGTTGGATCGATGCTGCCTCTTGTTTTCCCACGAGCGTCGCGCTCGTGCGAAGCCTACCCCTACTTTTTAACTATATGTTTTATTTCAACACTAAAAACCTGGCCCGATGGGCTTTCTCCCGGCCCGTAGGCCCGGGCCCGGCCCACACATAAGAATCCGAACTCCGACCGTAGGATCAGTCGGTCAAAGGAGAGCCTAAAGAGTCGAATATTCACGACAAATAGCAAGCCCAGAAGGAGAAATTTACATCGCCCGCAGTCAACTTGGTCACTCCAAACGAAGTGGTCAACTCCGGCAGTCAAACTCTCTCTCTCTCTCTCTCTCTCTCGGGCTCAAGATCGTCTCTGCTTCATGCTCTTGGTTTGATCGCTGGGCTCACGCCCAAAGAAGAATCGGGGCGGCTGATCGGAGGAGGCCTCCCAAAGAATCAGAAGGCTTGCGGGAGAAGCTATCAACGTTGACCCTCGGCGAGTGGGTCAACGCAGAGTGGTTCAGTTGTCGCTCCCCAGAGTCGGGTTCAGCCTTGGATCGGTCTGGTAGTACACGACGTCCCCATGGTCGCTGACGAAGTGGTCGCGCCTCAAGCTCCTCATCAGATCTCCAAGCAGATGGAAGGGCAGGGGCGCTGACTTTTTCGGCTCCTTGTAGTACTTCCCCAGCACCGGCCGAGCCGCCTTCGTCTGCGAGATCGAACGGAGGAACCAATTCAGCAGGAATAAAACCGAGAGAAAGAGAGAGAGAGAGAGAGGAAACCAGAAGTGGGCGTTGACTACTCACCGCTTCCACCAGGTTGTAGTGGGGGATCTGTGGGAAGAGGTGGTGAATCACGTGGGTCCCGATATCATGGTGGATGTTGTTTATCCAGCCGTAGTCTCGATCGAGCGTCGTCAGCCCCCCGCGCAGATAACTCCACTCCTGAAAGGTTTTTCGAATCGCAGGCAATGATGATCGCGAAGAACCCACCAAATTATCAAAAAAAGTATCTGCTAATCACAGAAAAAGGCGCCATTTTTAATCCGAGGCAACAGAACAGCAGGTTTCACCGAACCCATTTGCCTGAATCGCAAGCATTCAAAGCGGTGCGGGAAAAATCTCAGCTTTCCTCCCTGTTTCATCAGCTCTCTGCTGCTTAATTCTAGATTCGGAAACTTAGGACGGGTGGGTTTTCTCCATGGATGTTCTTGCTCACCTCCCCACGGTACCAAGGAAGCTTCTCCTCATGGCCATGGTGGTGCATGTAGGTGACGAAGTCCAGCCACATAACGAAGATCTGCGACCAAAAAATACCACATTAGGCAAATAATACCATGGTTGGATGGCTCCACCGAATAAAATGCGTCTGTGAGCGACCCAGCTCTTCAGGGAGTTGGAACACCAGGCGCTTACCACGTAGGGCACAAAGTAGAGCTTGAGCATCCACATGGGGCCCATGGCGCAGGTGAGACCCGCCAGGATTGCCACCATGGCCGTCCAGCAGGCGGTGGATGTCAGCACGTCTTTCTTCTCATTGGGAAGAAACAGGTCGCTGTCGGGATGGAAGTGGGATCCCTGCTTCCCCGGGCTCCTCTTCCACTGTCGAGCAATCGGAGAAGAAGGAGACGGTCAGAATCCATGGAGAGGAAGCAGCTGCGCTCGTCCACAGGGCTCCTCGCAGCAGGAACTCACCAGGTAGATGGGGTAAGCTAGAAGAGGAAATGGCACCGTGAAGCGCATTATCCTAGTTACAGTGTCCAGGCTGTTGTATATCTTCTCCGACAGCTGATGGGCAGGCGAGGAGGGCGTCTGGTCAGAAAGAAGGAAGAAACCCAGGAAAGAAACTGGGAACAGAACGGGCGCAGCCACTCACAGGGTGCCAGGACTCGTCGTTCTCAACATGGCCATGGTTCTGGTGATGGGTCCTGTGGCTGATCCTCCTGCAGAGCGAAAAACCGATGTTGCTCGAGACGATTAAAGGGGTTTGAAACAGGGGATGGGATGAAGCGAGGAAGCTGTAGAACCAGTTGAGCTGAGCAGGGGCTTATGGAAAGTGGGGGGGACTCACCATCCATGGTAAGGCACGAGAATGGAGGAATGGAGGAAGTGCCCGGCAACGCTGTTCAACTTCGCATCGTTGGAGAAGCTCCCGTGCCCGCTGTCGACATGGAAATTATCCACAGCAAGGAAGAAGACGGAGATGGGCATAATTAACACCAGAAGCGAGCATCGAGCCAGGCAACGCGCAGACGTGTAATCGAAGAAATTTGAGGCGTACCAGTCGTGGCCGAGAACGAAGAGAGCCCAGAACATGGTGCCCTGCGCAGCCCAGTAGAGCGGCCACACAATCCAGCTGTTGAAGTAAGCCGCCGTCGCCGCGAGTCCAAGGACGATGGCCACGTCCCGGACCACATAGCTCATCGACCGCCAAGGGTTCTTGACCCAGCAGTGCTTGGGAATCGCAGCTCTAATCTCCGCCAGGCCGAACGGCGGCGGCATGCCCGGGTCGAACTCGCCCTCCACCTCCTTGATGCCACCGGGCCTCCCTTCCTCCCCTTCCTCCACCGGCGCCGTTCTCACCGGGGCACTCACCTTCAATCTCCAGTCCCTGGCCGAGCGGGGGCCGAAGAAGACCGCGCGGCACGGACGGACTCTCTGGGCGCCCAATGGAGCTGGGACCGGCAGGACCCTGCAAGGATTGGGCGATAATCGGCACCCCGGCAGCGGGAGATGGCGGCTTGGGAGCGGTCTCAGACCGCATTCCGATAGAACGTAGCTACCCATCGTGCCGCCGGGCATCTCGCGCTCACCTTCCTCCTCCTTTCCCCTCCCTGATTCCCCTTCACCCCTTCCCACACGGACTAGGGTTTGCGAGGGGTCGATAGAGGACAGAGGAGGAGGACGTGGAGGAGATGAGACTCCTGAGGCTCCCCACTCGTGCCCCTCTGCGAGCCTCAAGTTGTTTCTCCCTCTCCCCACCCTCTCCCCCTCCCTCCCCTCTCCTGTTTTAAAGATGCCCCCTTCTCCCTTCTGCGGTCGCCGCCGTGTGCAGAGAGGAGGGAGAGAGAGAGAGAGAGAGAGAGAGAGAGAGAGAGAGAGAGAGAGAGAGAGAGGAGTTCCACGGCGCGGAGAAGGCCCGATCGTCTCAGTCCACATGAGCCACGCAGTGCGGACGATGGATGATTGGCATACGTGGTCGAATCATAAGCCGTCGATATAGGGCTAAAAAGGAAGAATTGTATGATAGTCAGCCGGGTCAACGTCAGACCACCGTTTTTTCCGGCTCCCTCACCGACCGAGAGCTGTTAAAACGAGAATCACGTGCTAACATGGTGTCAAGTCGCCAAACGCGGGCGGGCCGAGTCCACTCGGCCTCTGTCTGAACGCGACGGAGCGCTGTCGGCGCGTCGGCGCCGATCTCCGGACGCGACTCGCCGCCAGAATCGGACACAAACAGGACCTCACGTTTGGTCGACGTCCTTCCGCGTGACGTCAGCCCCTCCCCCTCTCTCTCTCTCTCTCTCTCGCTATCCTCTCTCTATCATCAACTGCTGTTCCGCATTGCGGCAGGGGATCTTCGATCCACGTGGCGGGCTCCCGTTGGAGGGAGCATATTCCAAATCATCGCGGCGGCCGCCGCAAAAGGCGGTTGGCTCTCGGCAGCCACAAGAGCAAAGAGCGGCGTCGGTTTGTGAAGACGGCGACACGTCCGTTAATAACCGATGGGCCCACCGAATATGGGCCAAGAAACAAGTGGACCCACGAGGAGCTAACGATAATGGGCTGTTATTGGATAGAGAAAAATCAAAGTGGCTCGGACGAATCAGACCGCAGGTGGTCTGGAACAATGGCGAGCTTCCCCTCTGAGCTCGGAAGAGATGAAGAATGAAAGGCCGAGTCTGTCCCTCTCTGTCTAGCGGCCGCCGTTGGCGCAGGCCATCGCCGGCGCTGGATGCGGTAACCGCCGGGAAAAATGACCGGAAACGGAGAAGGGGCCCGGTTCTGGCTTCAGGCCGCCTTGAAGAGCCCCTCGGCTTTTGCCGGAGCGCCGGCCAGCCGGGGATCTGTCTGGTAGTAGACGACATCGCCGGTGTCGCTAACGTAGTGGTCCTCCTTCAAGCTTCTGGCCAGAGCCTCCAGCAAGTGAATGGGAAGGGGACCGGACTTCTCCGGCCTGCGGTAGTATCTCCCCAGCACCGGTTTAGCTCCCTCCGTCTGCACCACACGATTTAGGGAGAGAGAGAGAGAGAGAGATGTGGTCACTGGCCGTCCATGGAGTCACAGGGAGGGGAGAGAGAGAGAGAGAGAGAGAGAGAGAGAGAAGGGGAAGGGTTGGCCTACCGCGGCTCTGAGGTTGTAGTGCGGGATTTGCGGGAAGAGGTGGTGGATCACATGCGTGCCGATGTCGTGGTGGATGTTGTTGATGATTCCGTAGTCTCTGTCGATAGTGGTCAACGCTCCCCGGAGGTAGCTCCACTCCTGATTCCCCAGAGTCAAAATCAATGACACGAAGAAGGAGAGTCAACTGAATGAGCATGGCTTGAAGAGCCGACGTCTTCTCACCTCGCCGCGGTACCAGGGGAGCTTCTCGTCGTAGCCGTGGTGGTGCAAGTAGGTCACCAGATCCAGCCACATGACAAATATCTGCACCGGGAGGTTTAATCAATCGACTGAGGAATAGATCAAATGGGCAGCGCGATACCCGGAAGATGAAGAGCTCTGAGGAACCCACGAAGTAAGGGATCCAGTAGAACTTGATGACGAAGATCCAGCCCTGCAGCCAGGTCACCCCGGCGAGAAGCAGCAGCATCGCCGTCCAGCAGATGGTCGAGGTAGCCACCGCCTCCCTCTCACTGGGGGCGAAGAGGTCGCTGTAGGGGTTGATGTGGGAGCCCGACTTGCCGGGGCTTCTGTACAACTGCAGCGGCAGCAGCATGGGAAGCTCTCAGAGTCATGGGAAAGGAAGAACATTGTGAGCTCAGCGAGGCCCAATGGAGGTCTTACCAGGTACACAGGGAAAGCGAACATGGGGAAGGGGAAGGTGAACCGCAGCTTGAGCGTCGAGCGCTCCAAGCTCTTGTAAATCCTCTCCGGCAACTGTAATTTTCAAGAACAGACCAGTTACCGTGATGTCTGCGTCAATATGTTTCTATCTCTACGTCGCCAGACGATCGGAGAGATTCGCTCACCGGGTGCCAAGATTCGTCCTTTTCCACGTGCCCATGGTTCTGATGGTGGGTTCTATGGCTAATCCTCCTGCGAATGACCGAATAATCTTGGTAAGGAAAACCCTAGAAAGAAAGAGGCTGAAGGGAAGGGAGGTGCAGGGACTCGACCATCCGTGGTAGGGCACGAGGATGAAGGAATGGAGAACGTGGCCGACGATACTGTTCAGCGTCTTGCTGTCAGAGAAGCTCCCGTGGCCGCTGCAATATCACACAACATCAGATCCGCTCACTTGGGGATTAAAAAAAGCCAAGCAGCTCGCGTTTACCCTGCTCAGATCGGGTGGGGGGGAGAGAGAGAGAGAGAGGGCGTAGGCATAAGAGTCCCACATGGGGGGCCCGAGATCTACAGAGGGGACAAGGGCCCTCTGATTCTCTCACATCAGGCTTTTAAAAGAGAGAGCCTGAACGAAAAATCAACAGAAAACCCGATGCAGCCACAGACAGGCAAGAAAGCGCATTGTCAGGATCCTTTCTGAATAAAAAAAGTAACAGTTCTGAATTTTTTGTTCTTTCTTTACTGGCCATTATTTCTTACCCCTGTTCTTGAAAAAAATTTAACCGGAGGATGGAGAGGGAGAGAGAGAGAAGAGAAGAACGAGATTTGATTCGTTTGAATGTTCTTCAGTAACCCGAGATCTGGAAGAGAGAGAGAGAGAGGGAGGGGGGGTGGGGTGGGGTGGGAAGGGAAGGAGTGAAGGGGTCGAGCGTGAGAAAACGAGTCTTTTTGCGTCATTTTACAAGAGAACGAACAACGGAAAGACAGAAACCAATGAGAAGGTCGTTCAGGGGCGAAGAACCCGTGACGATACAACAGAAACAACTACATTGTATCTTAGACGAAAATGACGAAACAATTCGAATGGGAAATGAGAAAAATGGTCTGCGGAGATGGAGCTAGGTTTACCAGTCATGCCCGAGGACGAAGATGGCCCAGAACATCGTCCCCTGCGCGAACCAGTACAGCGGCCACGCCGCCCAGCTATCGAAATACCCCGCCACCGCGGCCAGCGCAGCGACGACGACGACATCTCTCAGAACGTAGCTCATCGACTTCCAGGGATCCTTCACCCAGCAGTGCTTAGGTATCGCCGCCCTTATCTCCCCGAGGGAGAACGGCGGAAGCGCCCCGGGGTCAAAATCGTCCCCCTCGGCGGCGCCGCCATCGCCGCCTCCACGGCCCTTCTTCTCCATCTCCGTCTCTCCCCACTCCTTCCTCACCATCTTCTTCCTTCACACTTCTCCCCCTCCGCTGGCGCCCTACATCGGCGAGTGCCGCCTATATATAAACCCGGGGCAGCGTCAGATACGGCGACTCCGCCCTCTGGGTGCCATCCTACCCCTCCGTCCGTCCGTTTCGTTAGATGCTCCTCGACCCACCAGACAAGCGATAATCGGGGATTTCCTCACTCTACATATTAAAATTTCGCGTATTTATCGTAATATCTTCCCGATAATGAGCGCCATGTAATCCTTGTCACTGCTGTGAAATCTCTACTTAAATCTCCTGGGTCCTGGCCTATCACGTAGGTCTCCCCCACCCCCACTGGGACCCTGCAAAATTTTATGGCATCCCCGCCTCTTCGTCGTCACTTTCCGCCGTCATTTCCGAGTCGCGTTCCGCCTACCCATCTCCTCTTCCTTCAGACTTCCAAAACGAGTTAAATAAGATGCCCGATTAGCTCCCCATTTCGGCCAGGTCCTGCGTCTCTCTCTCTCTCTGAGCCCGAAGGCCGGCCGGAGACAGGGCGGGCCGCTGGGGTGGGGGGGACTTGTGAATCCTCCGCCGCAGATACTGAGCCGACGTACGTCGTTGGATCTAGCGGCGGTAGACCCGCCCCTCGTTCGACTCGGAGGGGACGAAGATCTCGGCGATTCACATGCAGCCCCTGACTCGCCCGCCTCGGAAGTAATGAGGGTTTGGGGAAGATGGCA
The DNA here is from genome assembly GCA_024713555.1 of Spirodela polyrhiza. Classification (NCBI taxonomy): domain Eukaryota; kingdom Viridiplantae; phylum Streptophyta; class Magnoliopsida; order Alismatales; family Araceae; genus Spirodela; species Spirodela polyrhiza. Next base: position 9,511,579 of record CM046529.1, on the reverse strand, counting down.
GGCCGCCATGCAGTCTCGCCGACGCCATCAATGCGGGGCATCTTCCGGGGGCACAACGAGGAGGCTGCTGATGTCGGAGAGGAAAACGTTCCTTCTCTAGGTTGACAGAGAAGACCCGTCGATAAACCGGCGCTTCCTCCTTCGTCCCACGTTTTTTCGCGTGGAAAAATGATGCGGGCGATCATTCTGACGTGATGGGTCGCTTTGACTTTTACTCCCCATCTCCTTCTTCCCTCTTCTTCGTAGCCGTGCGCCATGGAGCCGGATCCTCATCACGCTCGTCATCATCTCCGCCGCCGAGCTCTCCCACAATTCAATTGGATGATGAGCCTCTCTCAGCCAGCATTTGCTCCTCACAGTTTCAGGCCCACCAAACGAGAATTCCGGGGCGATATTGACAGCACAATCCGTGGAGGCTGGATACGATAACGATGTGACTTTAATGGAAATGTGCCACACGGGGGGGGCCTCCGTCCTCCCCATCGAGTGGACAGAGGTTGGCAACTCCCGCGGAGGTTGAGCTGTCGTGCAGTGAGAGAGAGAGAGAGAGAGAGAGAGAGAGAGCCACGGGGCACTTCTCCCTCCTCAACGTGTTGGGCTCTGCCGGGGATGCCGTGCCGTGCAGAAGGGGGCCTCCACCGGCGGAGCAACGCAGTCGGCGTACGCGTGGGCTGACTTGCCCCCTCGTGGGCGGCGTTCTTCACCTTACAGCACGCCGCCGCGGCCCACAATGGCTCTGTAGCCGCCCCCTCGATTTCCTCTCTCTCTCTCTCTCTCTCTCGCTGGTCTCCCGTGGGTCTTTCTGTCGCGGCTCGTCGGCGAAGCTCGTCCCTTGTCACTGAAACTAACGCCGCCGTCCCGGTCACCGTTCAACCGCTGTCCTCTTCCGCTCCCCGCTGCCGGCGAGGGTCTCTGCGGTCCCCGACACCGTCGCCTCTTCCCCACGTCAAAAAGGACCAACCTTTTCGCCCATACCGTGGCCTAACCTCTCTCTCTCTCTCACTATCTCTCTCTAAAATATTAATAACTGTACTGTGAATATTATATTCATAAGACCGATTATTGGGCAAGACCCCTCATATTATAAGGAGCGGAGGACTGGCGGCGCGGGGCCACGAAAAATGAGCGCACCATTTTCGTTCTCCTCGAACCGGTCCCGTTTATAACATGAAAAAGTCCCCCAATTAGTTTTTGTTTAAATAAAATACCTTCCCCATTATTGTCTTCTTATTACACGTGAACCTGAAAAGGATGGCGACTCAATTATTATTTCATGCGAAATTATTAATGTTTGTTCAATATTTTTAATGCGGAAAAATGACTGACCATTGGACGAGAATTTGCCACATGGCAAAACCAGGTGGCAGACAGTAACAGATCCCTGAAAAGAAGGAAAAAAGTGGGACCCACTTGACCGTCGACCCAGATACGCTCGATCAATTGGGCATCAGAAATCCAGTTTTAAAGGCCCATATTGGCCCATTATTGGTGGACAGCCCATCAGGCCCACACCGTTTATCATAGAGAAATTTTGGGCCGCCGAGGCAAATGGGGAAGCAAGAAGCCTCTCTTAATGGGCCAGAAGAATGGAGGGTTGGGGAGGCCCACGTTCCTACTCACCAGGAGGAGATATAGAGAGAGAGAGAGAGAGAGAGAGAGAGAGGGCGTTGAACCTCCCTTGCGGGGGAGAAGTTGAAGCTGCGGCGGCGGGCTCCCAGTGGCTCCTCCTCGTCGACGTGACAAGGGCCATCAAGAGAGTCTCCGCCATGGACAGGGTCCAGCTCCTGCTGCTGGGTCTCCCCCTCTACCTCCTCTGCTCCGATGTGGTCAACCTCTTCACCCCTCCTCCCAGGCCTCCCCCCCCGCACCGGCACCATCGCAATAATCATCCCGATCCTCGCCCCTACCAACCCCCAGTGATACAGACGCCGGATATCTCCGCCCCGCTGGTAAAATCCGCCCATCAATTGTTGAGATCTTTGAGAGTCCATTCCGATGCTCAATTTTTGAAACCCTCGTTTTTTTTTCCTGTCGGTATATTTCTCAGAACCTGCAGACTCGAGGAGTGGGTTATGGCACCACTGTGGAGCTCAACTTCTGCACCTCGTGCTCCTACAGGTTATCGCCATTTCTGTCTCTTGTTTGCTACCATGATCTCCCCGTTCTCCTGTGGTCAGGTCGATGAGATCTTCTGGTGCCAACCCAAACTGATCATTATAGATATTCCGTTCCCCTGTTTTCCGAAGAACGCATTTCTATATATGTTCCACTTCTGTGAGCATACTGATTGAAGTAATCCCCATTCCCTGTTCCTTCACTGGAGGAGGATGATCTTTCGTTGACGAAGATTTCTTAAACTTCAGAGCTTTATTTTCCCAGGGGCAATGCGTTGACAATGAAGAAAATGCTTGAAACTTCATTTCCTGGGATTGACGTTGTCCTGTCAAATTATCCTCCACCCCTTCCAAAACGCATCCTCAGCAAACTGGTACCGGTTGCTCAAGCTGGAGTTTTTGGTATCATGATGGGAGGTGACCAGATCTTGCCGAGACTGGGATACGTCCAATTGCCCCCTTGGTACCTCTCTTTGCGTGCTAATAAATTTGGAACTATCGCATCTACCTGGCTTTTCGGCAACTTTGCGCAGAACTTTTTGCAAAGTACTGGTGCCTTTGAAGTTTATTGCAACGGTTACATGGTAAGAAAGCAGTCAACAATATTCACAATTCCCTTTTGCATTTTTATTTGATGAGGTTTTATCTTCCTTGGGCCTAGAACTGGAATTTTATGCCACACAATCAGCAGGAAAATAGAAAAAATTTGATCCTGGCTTTATTTTTTTTAACGCATTAATGGGCTGGTTATGATTACGATTTACTGGTTTGTTAGTTTAATGCAATTGAAATTGTATTTTTGTTACTATTATTCTGGTAATGCTTGAAATCTAATAAACACTGCATTAGATATCTTTTCATCGTCTATTGGTGATTTTTTAATTTCAAAATCTTTATGACGCAAGAAATGCGTGGGACTCTGAACCATATTTAAGTCTTGGATGCCTTGTGTGCTGCTTTGACTGCTGTAATGACATACTCAGTAAATGAAACGAGGGGAGGGGGGGGGGGGGGGTTCGTGGTTATCTCTCTTGCAGCTATGGTGAACTCAGTACCTTATCTTGCTGAGGCTGAGGCTCGAAAAGTGATAAAAGCTGAGACTCACACAAGTGCGGCTCATACTAGCATGGAAAAATTGACTTTGGTAACCTATCTTTAATATAACTCAACATAATACGAACAAACTAATAGTCAATCGATTGAAGTTTGAATTGTGATGAACCAACGTACCCAGGAATTAAGATAACTTGTCCAGTGAATCATTGGTTCTTGACCAGGTGTACTTTATACTTACCCTGGCTGACTCCGGTTTTGGACTTTTGAGTCCAAATTTGTTGGAATTGGAGGAATCATCCACTGTGTGGATTAAAGGCTCGCAAGTTGATCCACATGTGAGGCTTTTTTGAATGAATCAGACCAGCATTTTCTAATCCTCTTCATTTGCATGCCTTCCTCTTACAATCACCGAACTGCTATGCCAAATCCCTCCAAATGATATCCCAGCAGTGTTTGTAAGCAACATAAGAATTCATAAGGATTACGACTCCCGTTCCCTTTTTGGGAACTGTTCAAAGGACCTCATCTTTTGTTGGAATATTGTAGAGGTTGCTACTTGTAATGTACATAGTCCAACACATGGTCAAGTTCTTAGGGCATCCAACTCAGAATCAATTGGCAGTGACAGAAGTGAGCACATCTGTATGATCACTTGATATTTTTATTTAATTAATATGAGATTAGTCTATTGTTCCCATTTATGTGTTATCTGACTTTTGGTGTATAGCCTAGGAGAAATAATCAACCGTGAGTTCCTGTGGTGAAGGTTATCGAACAATCCAGCTTAAGCATAATATGGCAACGAATGAAGTGGACCCATAGGTAGAATTGTAGGTTTTTTTTACTAATAAAATACGTGACTATTCTAAAAAAAAATTACCATGATAATCATCCAGCATAAGATCACTGATAATATGCTCCGTTTTTGGTTTTTGCTTTGCTACCCAAAAAAATCCCATCTCCTCTGATCTACTGTACCTTGAATTTTCTCGTCTTCATTTCTTCCGTTCCTTACTAAGGACCAGTGGTACTGCCCCTCCAACAGCTCTTGGTTGAGAAACTTGAGCTTCCTCGTGAATCTTCCAATATCTTTTTCACAGCGCTTCCAGCAGACTCTCATTCTACAGTTACAGAAGTATCTTCCAATTACCTTTCTCTTGGAGACTGGGAGATCCCAGTTGGCATCTTCTAACTTTGAGCTGCAGTCACAACCACTGCATGAGGCATTGACCAGAAATTCGGCTCCTGTAGACTTGCGCGGCATGCTGTGGCCCACTTCATCGTTTTCTGCTCTAATTCTTGGGTCAGGCCTTTTTTTATTGTTTTATATTGAAAGTGTGCATCTTCTCCGTGAAATCTGATGCTCAGGTCAGATCTCTTGGCTGAGAATGCGTCTTGGGGTTGCCCACTGATGCTTATAATTATGTTTTATCCAAGCTTCTTTCCCAAAGAATAACAAGAATATCCTACGGTGGCTCTCCCTGGGTTGAATAAAAATACTAAAACTGGGATGAACGCCAGGCACTGTGTCTTTGAAACGATCAACTGTTAATCCCTTTCTGCCATTTGTTAATTGCTCACAAGTCCCCTCTCCTTCATGGCCGTAGGTTTTCTCCAAGCTGAAGGAGCAGAGGTTCCCCAGTGAGATCGAGCTGAGAAATCTTATCCAAGAGCACACGAATCCAAGATTTGTGGAGGAAGGGAAGCCCTGGTCTGACTAAATATGGCACTTCAGGATTTGACCGAGGCAGCGTTTGTCAACCAGCTGGGTGCTATGGAGGGTTCTGAGGAAGGAGTGGATTCTTCCTTGTTGTTCCCCTGTTTACTCCACCGTTCAGATGACCCGCTTCTTTCCCCCATTTTATATACTTGAACGCGTGACACGGCTTGATGAACTACTCTAGTTGCCCCTGGTACAGGTTGCTTACCATGGATTGTAACACACTGTCAGATCACCATATGTACTCTCTCTCTCTAACTCTCTCTCTCTCTCTCTCTCTCTCTCTCTCTCTAGAGCTTGAAAGGGGTGTAGATGTTTTAAAATCTTTTGAAGGAAAAATGGCACAACATCAGAAAAGAGTGCAGGTGGACACAAATTTCCTCATCCATTCGCCTTCAGAAAACATATAATTAGACGAATTACATATGCAAGGGGTGAGGGGATTTTTCAGAGTGTAAACTCCCAAGGAGAACCAATAGGCATCTTCGCCTGTGCTCTTTTGAAAGATATGATCAGAGGAGGAGGAGGATTCTTGGGCCGCATCATCCCAATGCTTGCCTGCTTTTAAAGGATATTTACCTCCCAAGCCAGCTGGCCAACTTCCTGAAGAGACGTTGACGTGGGCTTTGTCAACGCAGGGGGGGCCTCCGATCAGAACTTCCACCATCTCTTAGCTTCCATTCTCCTGGCGAGCTCGTTGGCCATGGAGGCGAAGTTCTCAGCTTCGTTCTGCAGCTCCTCTGTGCGCTCCCTGGTTTTCTGGGAGAACACACAAAAAAAAAGTCAACGGGGCCCTTTTGATATCAGCTCAGCGCAAAGAATGGAGAAGGAAAAGGATTTGCCCTCCCAAATGTGATAAAAGTATTATCAGATGTTGGAGGGTTCTTCTTCTTCTTCTTCTTCTTCTTCGATCCTGCCCTCAAAAGGGGGTCGTTTGATGGGCCAGTAAGCTAAATCTAAGTAAATAATAGTTTGAGAACGCACCTGAAGTTTTTCCTGCCGCTGTGCAAGCTTGTCTTTTGCATATGCAGCAGCTGCAGAGGCATCCTAGATAGAGAAAACGACAGTTGTGAAGCATGCCACACCAAGGAAGAGCAGAATCACATTTTTTTTCGCTTACCCCAGAAAATTTATACTGTGTTAGTATCTCTTCTGGTGTTCTTATTCTTGGTTTGATATCCATCTTAGCCCCTCGGAACAGTTGTTCTCTTTCTATCTCCTCTGTTTTTTTGCCCAATAACATAAGCATGGTCACATAAGATCTGCAAGAAAAAAATTACGTGTTGGGTGTGGAAGAGACTACCTTTTCTATCAGGTTTGTCGACATGAGATGAGGTTGAAGCAACAGGCAGATCCTCATCAATGATGATGTCATCTACACACACACACACAAAAAAACCAAGGGTGAGCTCCACTTGTGAACCAGGAGAGAACCACTAGTGGACCAGGAGTGGTGTGGAGTACCAAGGGTGAGCTCCACTTGGTCAGGAGCGAGAGTTGCCGAAGGGCTTGGGAATGGAGTCCTTGAAAAATAATTCTCCAGTTGTTGAATAAAAATATGTCTAGGAGTATTTTCAGATGCATTGACTGAGTCCGCAGCTTTCCCCCGTTTGAGTCCTTTAAGTAAACCACCGAGGATCCAAGGGGCGGGACCCTATAAATAAGGTAATAAGCACAAGACAAACGAGAAAAAAGATGATGAAAAGCAAGCACGGTTGAGAAGAACCTCTCTTCTCTTCTGAAACATAGAGAGACTCGTGGCAGCATCTGCTGCAGTAGCAAGGACTTTGTCATGCAGGCTAGGTAAAGATTCTGGAATCCTATAAGACAACATATTTTAGGATACATTAATAGCTAAAATTAAAATTGCAGATCACTGGATTTGGTTTAGAAATAACTAAGATACCTGAAGTCATCTGTGCTGGCCAAAATGGAGATCACGGCCATCTCGGATCCATTGACCTGCGGATTTTAAAGATGAAATGCACAAGCAGTGTCATCTATAAAGTCAACGAATGATTAAGAAATGAGAATTTTTGAAAGAATAGTCAAGTTAAGCTTGTCCTTCAAGATGAAATGCGCAAGCAGTGTCATTTATAACGTCAACGAATGATCAAGAAATGAGAATTTTGGTAGGAATAGCCGAGTTAAGTTTTTCCTTCTAGAGTGAGGAAATGAATCACAATAGAAATATTACAAGGTCAATAAATTGTTCGTTTTTTCGGAAAAATAATAAAAGTTCTTTAAAAAAAAAAGCGAACCATCTTCAACTAAGCATAAACAGAGGATCAAGAGATGAACATGACAATAAAATTTGAAACAGACCCACCAGAGCAATATGTCCATAGTCACACGAGCTCATTGTTTTTTCTATATTTGCCTTGAAACTCCATCTGAGGATTGACATTAAAGAATCTTCTTCTAATACCTCGAAATCTGGTAGAGATCTGTTCATTCATAGAGCCCAATTTAATCCAAATAAATGGCAAGAATGCTCTTAGAATTTAACAGAAATCACAGGAGAAAAATTACATGCGGCATTGGATTAAAGGAAAAATTTAAGCTCACCTTATCTCTAAAACTCCATTCTGATAAAGTAAAAGCAATGCACAGGAATTCCCATCTTTTCTTTTGATGATTGCTGACCAGCAGCATGGTTTTGGAAGGGTCACTTTGTTGACGTATGTACCGGCACCCTATAGCATTGTTCATCGTCTTTTAAAACATTTTAAATCTTTTTTATAAATAATAGAAACCAAATTAAGAAATTACCTGTATCACAGATTTCAGAGGATATAGCCGTATTGCATCCTCACAACAAATTAAAAGAACTGAATTTGATGATACTTCTCCAGAATGAGAAGTAGCAATGGAAGGAGGCTCAGCAGTTTGTTCACCACTTCCACTTGAATAACTGCTTTGCTTGATGTCACTTTGCACAAGACTCTCCTGGGAATGCTTTTGACCCGCTTCTCCAAAGAAAGTGTTTCCATCTGTGATAGAAATTTTTTTAATCTTCTGTTTGTCAATATAAACTACCGAGCTATGAGGAAAATGATAAGCTACTTACCTATGACAAACATGGAGATGGCAGTCGATTTTTTCTGTGGATGTATTGGTTGTGGGTTCAAAATATTACCACTAATGCTGTCGACAACAATCAGATGAGAATTTCTAGCTAAAATAAATAGTACATCAGCGAAATCACCCGGGCTCCTGGAACTCGAAGTGTTACTGTTTATTGGCGCATTAACTTGCACAACTACTCTCATATCCAGCGAAACGATTGGAGAGTCTGAGATAGACGAGCGATCCACATGGAATAGCACTGACATGGAGCTTGAATCAAGCATTGTCACCTGGCGTGCAGTGGAAATACAGTGAGACAGAGAACTTCAACTTCAAATGGCATGCTGAGAAGGTGCATCAAGATAAGCATCCTCACTTGACCACACTGAAAACCCACAGCGAGCTTGCCACCAGATTTTGAAAACTGAAGTATTCTCACTGGTGATTTCGATATAGAAAAAACTGCCGAACAGTGAGCATCAGTTTCCTGTTGTATGGTTTGAACTGCGACCCACGTTAGAAAATAAAGATCAGCGCATCCATATTAATAAGAATTACTCATGAAAATACTTCCAAGAAGATAATTAAAATCCTAATGAAAGTAACAAATAATCACCCTTGTATTAGTTTGTAAATTAAAAGCAGTCAGATACACGTGCGACAACTAATGCCCTTATTTACAATTGATTTGTATAGCAGATGGTTTCCTACTTCACTATCCAACGGACCACGGAGATAATTATGAATCCTTAGTTGTAAGAGATCTGAGCCCTATATGAGCTTTAATCAGTTCACTTAGAATTATAATCTCCCTATAACCAGTTCTTCTTTCATGATTTTTGGAATAACTGACTGGCATTATTGTGACTCCGCTATTTAAAGTTAATGACCCAGAACCTAGGATGTCCTTTCCCTTATTTACAGACGAAGTAATATTGGATGAAACAATAACCTTAAAAACCAAGTCAGTCAGTGAGTGCTGGTCCAACTCAAATGAGAACTAATAATAGTCTAAACGTCTTTTTCTTATGATGAAGGTCTCTTCATCCCTGGAAATCGGCAAGAATTATTTAAAAAGTCCCAGAATCTGCCTAAAATCCGATCCTAATCGAATAAGCCAATTCCTGAGTAAGCTGGCCTGATGCCGCCACAAACAGCGTCTTCTCTTTTATGCTTATGAAATTGTTTGCCTGGAGGACATGTTTCTATACCATTTCGTGGATGATTATCTGAAAAATTTATAAAATATCGGAGAACCCAACCATATTTCATTGATAAAGTAAAAGACATACAAAAGAACAAGGACAGGCAGAGGTACATGAAAATCATGACATAAATTGAACAATGACATCGTTTGAAAGTCAGTTTAAAAAAAATAGTATGAAAGCTGCATTATTTTTGTCATTGTTTCGTTACAAAAAAGATGGCGAGTCTTCACACCATAAATGTAGGGTGCCCTTAAAACAGTATACGGAATTAAACAGATCAAAGCAAACCTGCGGATAGAAGAAAAATATAAAGGGTAGCAAAAGGGCAGACAACTACAACTGGGTATGGTTTATTGAGCCTAGAATCCACATAGCCATGCTCATGTATACGACATCTCTCAACACATGTAGTTGAAATATTAAATCACTACCCGACGGACTAAAATAAAGTTTTTAAAAAAATTGATTGAAAAAAGCTTGATGAAAATTGCTTTGTGGTTCAGTGATAACGTGCATGCTTCTGACAAGTATTCACACTTCATCAGCAGATAAATTTATGCTCCTTTGGCTCCTAGGCCAAAGCAACTTGGGTGTACTCGGGTGTTCCTAAGGAATGTATGACCCAAAATCCTGCCAAACTTGTGCAAGTTAACACAAGATGTGCAGCACAGTAAGTCATTATTTGAACCAAATCTGAGATAAATTATCAGATGAGTAATGTACAATGACGCCCTAATAGATGACGCGCCCCAAAAATATAGCATATGTGTACATTCTGGATTTAGCGGAGTATGACTATTTAAACTGGCCACGGTTAAAAACATTACCACTTCAAATGAGTCCTACTCAGAGTCAAGCTTCAAGAAATCCAAAGAAACTCTTTAAACAATTCCTCAAATGAGAAAATAGCTACTTGAATAACCGACAAAACATACTAATATAATGCATTCACAGAAAATAATCACCTTCATGCTTGGTTTCACTAACAAAGTAAAAATTTTGCTTATCAGTGGTCCTGGTTGCGCATAGGTCATACAGAAACACCTACGCATATGTAGAATAAAAATATATAAATATATAATACAAGACTAATCAGTCTATGAAAAGAGGCAAATGTGATACTAAAGAACTTTTCTAACCAGACCACTTTCACTTCCAACAGCCAAACAGATACTAGCAGCGGAAAAATCCAACGCTGATACTGAGGATATTCCACCTGGCAACTCCACACCATTCACCTGATGATCATACAACAGTCATGATTGTTGATGTTAATTTTTACATTAAGAAAACAGCGTAGCATACTGTGTCATGTTGTAAAGCCCTTTACTAGTCTTGAGAAAAACCTAAACATCGTCTGTAATGAATATCTTACTTTTCCCACAATGACAAGAAGCAGGTTAAAAACTGGATGTGTAGCATCCCAGATTCGTACAGATCCATCTTGATAACCCGCCACATATATTCTCTCAACACCAATATCTTTGTCAAATGATAACTCACTGGGGACTCCACCAGTCAAAGGCCATCTCATATCCATCAACAAGGTGGGTGTTCCCTTCGTTCTCTTAGCATACTCTTTCTGCATGAGAGAAGGGCAAGGTGACCAAAATTGGTTATTACAAAATACAGTACATCAGGAAAAGCCAAATTGCAGCATTATGAATTGGCCTGGAATAACTGCCACGTAGAATACCTTTGAGAGCACCTGATACGAGTCTCCTTCAGTAGGTAATAAGAAGAATTTTGTGACTGTCATACGAGGATCAGCGGTTGGTATCACCAAAGGAAACTTATTTGCAATAATATCAGGTTTGTTATCTTGGGATTTTGAATCAGATAACGAAGAAATGTCATACACATGAAGTTGTCCAGGATTAGTCAAAATAAAGACAGCAGCAGCCGGACTATTTTCCACGCCCCCTGGTTTGGGCACTAATATCATGTTAGCAAAGGACCCATGCAATGCAATATCCACACGAGCAATGCATTTTACTCTCTCTATCCCAGATGACCAATCAAGACTCAAGACCTGCAGCATTAGACATGATTTAGCACAAAGCTATCCAATGATTTAATGAAATGGCACACATTTGCATCACAATGATTGAAAATATAGTTAGTTTTCCAAGTTTACAAGCAAAAGAAAGGCATGGGGTTTCCAAGGAATTATTTTATATGGGAAATGTAATTACATGAGATCAATTTTAATATAGAAAAGACAAGAAGCAGAACTGAACGCATAAGAATTGCATTGGCCTAATATGTGCCAACATGTATGGTTTTAGGATGGCGATACCCTGAAGAAAATGAAAAAGGCCATACGATGCTTAGCTGCCCACAAGGAATGAAAATGTTTTAGGAATATCCTTCACTCCTTGCCACAGAAACCAAAAGGAAAATATTTCTTACACTCTTTTTCTCTTAGAACGAAATTCTAAAGGCCAGTAAACAATCTCACCTCAGTTATCGAACAAAAGGACAGTTTTTTCTTTTACACAAAGGTCTATTTATCTTGTTTTTGGATCCTGTAAATAAACTTCCCCATAGTTGATCTGCTAAGAATCATTGGAGCATCATTGATTACGTTTCCAAGTTGCAAAGGATAGCATGCATTTCAAGTAGATATTCTTTCTAAAGAGGAAAAAAGGTAGTGCGTTCAGGAAGCAATAATACACAAATAAGATATGTAATATTAAAAAATTACTGGGAAGAAATTAAAAATGAAAAAATATATATTTATAATAATAATATATTAAAGGCAATACATTTAATGCCACAGATGCTCAATAAGTACATTCTAAACATTCTGCTGGTTACTGAATGAAGGAAATGCAGAAACTTGTATGAACAAAATGAAAACAAAGACAAGTGAATGTTCGGACCGTTAAAACTTCTTCAGATCCTATTTCATCACCACCGTAAACAAAAAGCTTCCCTCCATGATCATTATCGGATGTACTATCTGTAGACCAATGTAAGACAATAACAGGCAACCTTCGTCCTCCAGATGATAGTTCCAGCTTAACGACATTGTTAGATATGAACCTAGCATCCTCATGTTTCAAGTCCATTTCTGATGACATGCTCCATAGTAATATATCTCCATCAATGTAGCCTACAGCAAGAAGGGACCCAGTAGTCGATGCCCAACACAGGGAACAAATCTCTTTTGCCTCCTGTTCACTGTCAGATGTACTTTGACGGTCACTGCCCACAGTATCTGAAGAATCCTTCATTCCTTCACTTTTCAACTGCAAATGTGCATGGCCTCTAGCAGCAACAACACAGTTCTCAGAAATGTCCCAGAGAATTATTACTCCTTCTTCATATGCAATAAGAACTCTGCACAAAAGAATATATTTTGAGCCTTGGGGGCATCATGATGCATAATATTAATCAAATTAAACTAATTTGTGCGATACTCAATATCAGTTCTATATCAAAGAACCGGACCACTGAATATTTTTTGCATTCTCAAAAACAGGGCTGTTGGTGAAAGTCACTAGTAGCAAGCATTCACATTTCAGAATATTTCTTTAGATAGGTATCAACCAAATCTGTACGAAGACAACCTCACTTTTAGCTCCATGCTTTATATATCTTTCTTCACATCAGTAGAAATATTTAATGGATATTAATGGATATCAAATTGATTGATACTAAAAACTAACGTTTGCAGGTTTTCTAAATATCTCTCAAATTTAAAAAATAAAAATTATTATTCCGTCAATCAAATGCACATTTATGTGTGAATGTGTATATGTGTGCACGCATGAATAGTACATATGCATACACGCGCATTTCTTCTCGCATACCTGCAAAAAGAACACCTAGAAAGGAACAATGAACTAAATGGCGCTGATGAATGAAATATAAATGATGAATGAATGAAACAGGTGAAAAAGTTGAAGAGGGTGGTTACATAAGTTTAGGAATTTCGCCACTAGGTGAAGTGAAACAGGAAATTGACTGTAATTTTATGAAGTTTACGAAAGAGAAAATAGAATTATGCAAGGATGACTTGGGGTCAGTCACAGTTTTTCTTATTGTAGTCTCTTTGTCTGCCCCAAGATATCGACCAGAAGATACAACAGCATGAATGGATACAGGCATCAGTTGGATATCCTTTCAATGCCTTCATATAAATCCTAACCTGATACTAGATTAACAGGAAAACGCTCGAACCATCCTGCTGCAGAAAAGCCATGACAATAAAGCAACAGCTGAACCAACAATGGGTCTTCAGATTTTCCATAAACCCAAGACTTGGGATTCTCAAAGTTAAACCAAAATTTGACGGAAAGATTGGATTTATCATCATTATTGATACTGTCCAGGTACTTGGAAACATAGACCATGGAACCGTAAATTGATCACAAGAAGCTCTACCCGAAATAATACAATGAAACAAAAAACGAAATGCACGTTGCGAGCAGATGACACTGCTTATATGCACATAAAACAAAAAGATGCAATGAGGAAAAGAAAGCAAGTCAACCTGAAGCATACCTATCCCCAAAGGTATTCGGTTGAGGCAGAATTCCCACTATTGCTGTGTGACTGGAAAATGAAATGGTAGCTGCTTCTGTAGAACATGTGAAGGTATTACAATCACGAAACTTAGGGAAAAACTTACATAAATGACCATAATCTTACATTCTGGGTGAGAAAACGAAAATGGATGCTTACACATCAGGGGGCAGAGATTGGAAAAAAAAAAGGACCAATCTGGATCAAAATCATCCATGTCTGATCCGTTTTGAGAGACGAGATCTAATCCTCGAAAAAAATGGAAAAAAACAGCGAGAAATCGGAAATCTTGGGCGCATTGTCTATTCTCAAAATAATTCCCCCTTTACCATTACTAAAAGAAGAGAAAAGCTGCTCCCTACATCTGCTAAGAGCTGACGAACAAAAAGAGAATGGAAGAGAGAGGCAACTAAACTTTCTTTCGAAAGCTGTGGAATTCCACCAGATGCCAAATTCCATTCTCCCTCCTACTGGCCACTGCTATTAAGTCACCATCTGCTCAGCTTTCTAGGTTGGGATGCCAGGGAATGGAGGATCAATTAGGTTTTAACATTTATTCCGGTTACATCGTTTTCACAAAAACATATCAATACCTATGTGAACTTACTGTTTTTCTGTGCATTAGCACAGTAAAATCCCTTATACCGGTTGATTTGGTCAATCCAATCCTGCTTTGATTACGTAAACTTATATCAATCCGGGTACCAAACCTCATTTTACTGATTGATCCTTTCTTTAATTAGATCAACACAGATCAATCTGGGGCTCACTCTCGTTTGGCCAATTCTGGTCCTAATATGGAAAACATCATCACAGATCAATCTGGGGGCCCAATGTCTTCTGTCTTTCACACAGACCTGTGATTAGCGAACTGCAATTCATGTATTCAGTCAAATTTTATAATTTCAGTCTAATCCGTGAAAATTTATTGAAAAAGTCCACAGAATGCGGTTAAAATGAACTGCTACATTCACAATAATGAAGAAAAAACAGTGGAATACTGAATCTCAAAGCCCTGTTGCATCGATGTTGCAAAGCCATGAAAGAAATAATTATGAAGTTCGAATTGAAGACTAAACTTATCACATGAAAAATATATATTATTCCATTTTTATTTTCAAATTTTAATATTCCAGAGGTGGAAATTCCATAAGATATACAGTTCGATGGATAGACAATAACCAAGAATTAACAAAAATTTCCACAAAACTTCTTTCCAAGAAATTGAAGAAGGTGACAGAATATAATATATATTATTAATTTATTAATGCAAAAGAAATCAGAAACAGAAAACTATTAACCATCGAGCACTTCGTGAGGATGAAACTTATGGTGGAGAAGTAAATATGTCACCTGATGTTTGTCCATTCTTACCTTTAACAGCATTTACAGGAACATGATATGGCAACTGCAAAATCTTCCCCTCCTCAGCATCAAATTTCAAAACAGACATAAGCCCGTTTTCATCTCCAGAGTACCTATTTAAAAGGACAGCTGTGTAAAGGACCCTCTCAACATATTCCATTCAAGCCAGAAGGAAACCATATACATAAAGGATATCTCAGTAACAAAAGCATACATGAAATACGTTCCTTGGATTACAGAGAACGCAGTGATGTTGTATTCCCATTGTAAGGAACAGGTCAGGCACCTGTTTTCAAGATCCCAAACCTGGCAAGGTTGAGAACTATATTAGCCAATGCATGACATGCTATCGTTGAGACAACAATGGAAATCAGAGAATTATCGACAAAAATCAACTTTTCAAGTGATTCTATAAACGGGAACTAAAAAAATGTTTATAGCCCACTTCAATGTAAGCAAATTAATATAGTGTTACTTCAGTAGAATCCATGTGCAGATAAAGAAAAAATTGAACAGGAACAGTCGTGTTCATCATAAAATTAATTCCCGCTATAAGAAAGGCATGTAAGATATTATTTTTATATTCATTCACTACCGAAAAATAACTAATGTTTGCTATAATTACATGATAACTTTATGAGAAAAACATATGTAGCAAGATATATTTCTGTAAATCTTTAACAGCTTCTAGGAAAGTATTCACAAGGGTAGATCATGCTTACTTTGGAAACTCCATAATTACCATGATTACAATCAGGCTCTGAAATAACGGAATACAAGTTTGCCTGATCCTAGAGTCGGGTA
Source organism: Spirodela polyrhiza (assembly GCA_024713555.1). Lineage (NCBI taxonomy): Eukaryota > Viridiplantae > Streptophyta > Magnoliopsida > Alismatales > Araceae > Spirodela > Spirodela polyrhiza. The sequence goes on along the minus strand of CM046529.1, from coordinate 9,495,710 downwards.
GATTAAAAAACACAAAATAGAATAATAAAAAAGCGAGATATCACGGAAATACATAAGACGCTTCCCTCCCTCTTGCATCATATTCTCCGCCATGCTTTACCTTTCGCGCATGATCCCTATTCACCGATGGGCATTACTCCCTCTCTCTCTCTCTCTCTCTCTCTCTCTCTCTCTCCCTCCTCACCTCCCTCTCCATGGTGAAAGCTCCCTGCATATTTTTTTCACTAATAGGAAAAAGACTACAACGTCAGAAGCAAACTGGGAAGTTTGGATCGTCCAATGTCGACAAGATTTCACAGAAATATTGTGGCTAAACTTGCACATATAGGACAATTCTTGCCAATGCACTTCACACATGAGCAGACCAATTTATCAGCTATTGGTCTGATTCAGAGGAACGTCAATGCATGGCATGCACAACGTAAATTGGTGATAGCTAAATATTAAGACAATTATGATGACAAAATTAGCTAGATGAGGTATTGCACAAAAATTGATAGCATATTGAAACAAAATATCGTTCGTACTACCTGAATTTCGTTTCCGTTTGAGACACCAATAAGAAATCCTTGGTTGCACAAGAACTACAAAAAAAATAATAGAGAAACAAAAAAATCAGCCTCCGGACTAATAATTAATCTCCTTGACCAATGAAGAGTGTGTGATGAACCTCCAAGAACTTGTATGGCAGCTTGTGGGGGGATATAAGAAGGCCTTCAATATTCTCACCCCCAATTATTTTTATCCTGCCATCCCTGCAATGACATGAAATATATCCAACTCAAAAGCCTTCAATTTTAAAAAAAGTATCGACATGCAATCCTAAAATATAATGCAAGTACATTATGAAGATATAAACACACAAAAATTTGGTAACCAACCTAAAATATCATAATTATCATTCAGTTTACTTCAATCAACAATATATTTCATGAGATGCAACTTTGCAAAGGTAGGATAGGTTATATGCAAAAAAACTAAAAGAAATCATACAAAATAATCAACTGTGAAAGAAAAAGGCCATGACAACAAAGGATGCCACTTGCAGACGCATCCATTCAAGCTGGCCATTGTTGATTATAGAAATGAACGATCGACCATAAGGTAGATATAAGGTAGATGCTATTGTCACTTTCCAACCCCACTTTAGTCTTAAAGTCATGTCACACTCTCTGATATTGTCTCCCCCAGTTCACCGTCAAACTTCCCAATTCACAACTAATCGAGAAAATATTCCATGGGAAATTGGTCAATAATATTATAAATCATACCTTTTTTAAGTTGATTTTTTCCACAAAATTAGGACCATAAAAATATCCACGTCCCAGATGATTACTTCATACTTCTTTTTCTCAAAAATCCCATCCACCATTGTCTCTCCCACTTAAATATCAAAATAACCAATTGGAAATATACAATTTCAAGAGAATTTGAAGTAATCTAGAGAATGATGGTTCTATTGAGTCAAACTGCATACTTACCCTAAACTCTCAGGGTCAGAAAAAATTAGCTTATGGATGAACTAACACGCCTGCTTTTGGATGAACATAACAAATGCGGTGTTCAGAACACTGCTTCCTCCTACCATTTCAACTATAAAACTTGCACGATTCGCCTCTGAATTCCATTTTATTCAGAAACAGATATCAAAGAAAAAGGCTGTCGATGAGAAAACTCTCAACATAACGAAAAAGACATCTCACAGTTTTCTTACTGAGGAACGGCTATAAAAAAAATCATATCAATTATAAGAAAAAGACTATGTTGCCAGATTTTTTTTTTCTAGCAGCAGAGCTAAAGATGCCCTCTAATGATCCAACCAAAAGTTTGGACTTATATAAAATCATTTTTTTATTGAAAGCATCAAATCCTAGTTCAGGTTTATTTCCGGTTCATGCTTCTGCTAGTTCAGGTTCATTTCCAGAGACATTGGCACTCAAACATAGGTAAAACTACTGAAGGAAATTTTATAATCATGTATCCAGATACATTAGTACTCAAATGCTGATAACCCTACTCAAGGAAACTTTTTGCATTTTAGAACGATGTCTACTAAACTCTCAGAATGCAACACATTAAAGTCCTCATCAAGAATCAACCAGAAAATCAGCCAGAAACCACCATGTTGATTAAAGTTGTCCCAGAATACGACCAGAAATTAATGATCATGTTCGCTAATTGAGATAGCATCAACTAAAGGTTTCCTAACCATGAGATAATCCATTTGCACACGGGAGAGGGTGTAGGGGGGGAGAGAGAGACTTCGACTTACAGTGTTCCAATTGCCAGGAGACTTTGAATGGGATCAAAAGCCATGATTGATGCTGTGTATGGTATGCCATAATGGACAGGAATTTGTAAATTCAGATCGGCGACGCTCATATTTTCATGCTGCAAATTATGCTGCATAAACAGAGTGAAGAAGAATTAAAATATGAAAATACAAATTTCATAATGACAATAATCCGTCACACAATGATGGCATACTTTCCGAGATTTCAGTTTTGTACTCTCTAGAGGATTTTTCCGGAAACTTTCCACCGAAAACATTCAGGTTGTTTTTTGGCCATTCCATCTATAAAGTCCATGACTCTACTCACCGAGCACACTATCTGGTATCAATCTCTCTTCAACATATGTTTTGCTGAGTTGGTCAAGTTCTCAAACCACAGCAGTGGCATAACATCTCACATAGCCATAAACTCAGTTGTTAGCCGCACTAAGTTTTTAACATGAGACAAATATATCACACGAAAAGGCATCCATGCTAGGAAAGTGATGCTAACTACCAGATCGGCTTGAAATTGTTGCCAAGAATTACAAGATCAAAAATTTATCGATGGATGTAAAACACCAGATGCCGACAAATGTTTTCTTTTGAAGACAAATATATATTCAATCTTTGAAACAGGGATTAATGTTGTGGATCTTCTCGCCCCTTATCGCTGTGGAGGAAAAATCGGACTATTAAAATTATGCAATTTAGTCTCCATTCTTATTCATGTCAAACGTACTTCGCTGTCATGACACTTACCCCAGAAGCCGGAACTTTATTTAAGGTTCTCAAAAATGCTCACATAATACACCATCCAACTGAGACTCTACTATGAAATATCAGCCAGCAATTTTGTAACTTCCTATTCCTGAACCCATTTCCACTTCCATGGAAAGGTAGCCCTTAATCATTTTTCCTATAGAGAAGAAAAGATTGATAAAATCCAAATCCATAATAAAGACATTATGACTGCAAAAGCCATGCCACGTAGAAGAGATGTTGACTCTACCCCTCATTTCTAAAAAATACTTAACCATAAAAAGAAAACCAGGCTTTGTGTCCGTTATTTTCTATTAACCATGCAAAGTAACAGGAACATTATCTATTAATCCTTCGGGCCCTCGACAGTAATCACCCACTCTATCTTCCAAGACGCGAAATATACTAAGATACATTTCTATGCGACAAATAGATATAACAGAAAACTGGTCTTCGACCCTTTTTCTGGAACCTACACGGCATAAACCTATGCCAAGGAAAAAAGAAAAACGTCGAAAGTTCATTTTTCTAGAATAATTTCCTCTTATTGCTGTAAATCTAGCTTGGTTTTCCTCTTTTGTAGGCCTCATTGTCTAGTATAAGGCCAAGCCGAAAACGTAAACAGAAGAAACACATTGATCCTGTTTTTGTCGGACGTGAACAGACTTACACTGTAACTTTATTAGAACGTGAAATTAGATAATCATGAATTCCAGGTATTCAAGCGTCTGAGTATGGTTTTCATCAGTCAACTCCTAGATTAATTAGCTCCATTCCTCTGACTGTGGCTACTCCTGCAGATCTTCCGACCAATTGAACTCTAGTTGTGAAGTAAAGCACCATTCCGCAAAGAGAATCTTCTAATCAATCTCCGATGCATGACGCCAAACGGAACGCATTCAGGAAGGCAATACAACAGTCCGCAGAGTAACGGCGGTGCAATATGAAAATTTGTCGGGTTCATCGTCCTGCTCTTTTTTTTTAGTCTCACTGATCACCTGCGACCAGGGTGAAAGTCAACAATTACGACATCGTCGACTGTAGATCCGACGAAGCGTATTCGTTTTCAGAGGTGGCGGGGGTGGGGGGGGTGTCGGAGTAAACACCCGTTTAGAGATCGACAATTAACATTAATCCATGGACTGTCGGACATCACAATCACAATCCCGTGCAATCCGTCATGAATAAGTTACCTGCAGTCTGGCCTTCTGGAAAAGGCGTTTGGCGAACATGGCGACGATCCTCTCCCCTCCGCCGCTACGTCGTTCTCCTGAGATTCATGCCGAGGCGTAACATGAAGCAACTCGGCCGTCAGAAGGGGCTCAAGGCACCACGTCTCCCGCCGATCCTCTCCGAGAAGACGATCCCCCGGCGGCGACCTGAAGCAGATCCACCGGCCGGCCGTTCTCCTTGCGTGTCGGAGCAGGTGACTGAACGGTTCCTGATTTCTTTGTCCGTTTTCTTGCTCTCGGATTCGCGGAGTCGGACTGTTTAGATACACTCACCTTCTGGCACTATCTGGGTGCGACGCGATACGTACTAGGGGAACTAGAGAGTAACGCCGACTCAATGGGCCTCCACGGGTATTGGGATGACGTGGGCTTGGTACCGGGCCGCATAATGGAGCTTCATAGCATCTCCACGTGTAATGTGGGGCCCACTGAGTCATCCTCTCCCGTCTCCAGTCCACCGTACGCAGCGGAGAGCCGGCCGGCGTATAAAAAGGGGCTGCGGTCGTTATTTGCTTCCAGTCTGATTTCGATCTCTTCTTCTCCGGCCAGCAGAGAACGGGACGAGCAGAGGGATGATGTCGTGGCTGAAGGTCTTCTCCCGCTTCACCTCCTCGGCGGCGAGGCCGCTCCCGTACAGTCCGCGGGGCTACCAGTCGATCCTGTCGCATCTGTCATTCTCTACCGCCGCGACGGTCTCCAGTCCGCTTGGCCTGGCGCCGACGAAGCCCGGGGAGGAGAAGCCGCGGGTGGTGGTGCTCGGCACGGGATGGGCGGGCTGCCGGCTCATGAAAGGGATTGACACCTCTCTTTATGATGTTGTCTGTATCTCTCCCCGAAATCACATGGTGTTTACTCCCCTCCTCGCCTCAACCTGCGTCGGCACCCTCGAATTCCGCTCTGTCGCCGAGCCTGTGGCACGGATCCAGCCGGCGATTTCCACGGTGCCGGGTTCCTACTTCTACCTTGCAAGATGCAAGTCCATCGACTCCGACTCTCACACGGTAATTGAATAATTCAACCCCCGAATTGATGGATTCCGGCTTCAGGAAAATAGAAGTAGAAGGAAACTGGTTTCTCGTTCCACTGAGTCTGATTCCACTGAAGGTGTTCTGCGAAACCGTCACGGATGGGAATGGGGAGGACACGTTGGAACCCTGGAGCTTCAAAGTCGCATACGACAAACTGGTCATTGCAGCTGGGGCGGAAGCCTTGACATTTGGCATACGCGGGGTCAAGGAGCACGCCATTTTCCTCCGGGAAGTGCACCACGCGCAAGAGATCCGCCGAAGACTGCTTCTGAACCTAATGCTGTCGGATGTGCCCGGTATGCTGCCCTTTCCCACATTACCTTGCAAATTTCGACACCATTCTTTAACGAGGAACTAAATTTTTGACGTTGATTTGGGATAATGATTCCCTCTTCAATTGGTGGGCGTGACGTTTTGTAGACATAAAAATTCAGACCTCTTTGCCAAAAGACTACAACTCCTCGGACATTTTTCAAGTCAACGTGAAAAGAGGAAGCAGAGTAAAACACTGGCAGGGGATCAGGTACTAACACATGGGACACGCGTAGTTCGACAGTACTCTTGAAGTTTGCAGCAGAAAACTAACCCTAGAGATCAGCTAACCTTGCGGATTTTTCTGTCTTGCCTGACAAGCTTCCCTGCAACCAAATCGGCATGGTGTTCTGTTACTTCATCTCATTACTATCGTAAACTGTGCTTTGGGTGTCATGGTTTCACTGTTGTCAGGATCTTAAGTTAATGGGGATATTAGAGATAACTTTAACATACTTACGACTTGGTGATTCTTGTCACCAAGTCTATCTTCATTTTCTTCCCCTGGTTTGGGTTTTTATTTCGATCTAAGCAAAAACTTTCAGCTAGATGTCCCCTTCTATATGCAGAACTTTAGCTTTTTCTTCTGAAATCTAGCTGACATCAATTAGAACACGAGAGAGCCCTGATCTGCTTAAGAAGCGTGCCTAGCTTCCTGGCCAATTTCAATTTATTCATCATGGAGAATATCCCAGCCTTTTTGCAGCCAAAAAATTAGGTTGGGAAAAGTTGCTTCGTCCAGATGTGAATGATAAATTTATTTGAACCCCTAATTTTGATAAAATCATTAGTTTTTCTCCCCTTGTTGACGGGTGGTGACTTCGATGAGCTCTCGAGTCTCTCGTCCGAGTTTCCTGTCTCAGAGCTACACTCTGCACTTCGTTGATCTTAGTGTCTCTTTAATAACGGGTGGGAAGTTTGTCTCTAATTCAACGCGCGGCACATCTCTGCTGCTATTTTTACATCATGCTTCGTCATCCATCCACCTGAATCGAATCGCATTGCATCGACTACCTAAAAATGGAAATTATGCCTAGTTCTGAGGACCGACCGTGAAGCCCGATTTCTTCTCATCTACCTGACTGGCGAGATCTTTTCTCAGAGTGCCTCAGCCATAGGCAGAGATCTTCTTCAACTTGCGCAAACTTTTGTGATCTTTTCTCAGAGTGCCTCAGCCGGTAGGCATAGATCGTCTTCAAACTGAGCCTTGAATTATTTCTCTCTGAGCCTGCCACGCGACGATGCAGGAATTTCTGAGGAGGAGAAGAGGAGGCTTTTACACTGCGTTGTTGTTGGAGGCGGCCCCACAGGCGTGGAGTTCAGCGGCGAGCTCAGCGATTTCATCATCAGAGATGTTCGTGAGCGATACTCCCACGTCAAGGATTATATCAATGTGACTCTCATCGAGGTTATCCCATGAACAATCCTGAGCACGCTTCGTTTCTGTCTTCACTCCTAAAGGAATGATCAGCCTATCGAGCTTCAGTCAGAACACAGCATCTGAACGCTTTCCTCTCATGTTAGGCGAATGAAATCCTGTCGTCCTTCGACGTTCGCTTGAGGCAGTACGCCACAAAGCAGCTGACCAAGGTGAGTGGTGGCTCATTCCAGTCAAAGTACCTGATTCCTGCCTTTTATCTTGTTCGTTTTATTGATCTCTTTCCTTAAATGGGTAATGCAGCTGGGAGTTCCCGTTATGTGCATCGCCATTTTTAGACATATTTTATGCTGCAGATTTGATGGTTCCCGTGTTCTCTTCTCAGTCTGGTGTTCGCCTCGTTCGCGGGATCGTCAAGGACGTCCAACCTCAGACGCTGATTCTTGATGACGGCACGGAAGTTCCTTATGGGCTTCTCGTCTGGTCCACTGGTGTCGGCCCCTCGCCGTTTGTAAGCTCCTTGCAGTTCCCAAAGTCGCCCGGTGGAAGGTCAACTCCTCAACTCTCTCTCTCTCTCTCTCTCTCTCTCTAACGGTGTCTGCTACGACAGGATCGGCGTGGACGAGCACCTACGCGTCCCGTCAGCGCAAGACGTGTTCTCAGTGGGTGACTGCTGCGGATTTCTGGAGAGCACGGGCAAGCCCACGCTGCCCGCTCTGGCCCAGGTAAACCTGCGGGTCGTCTCTGCGGAGCCTCTCTTCTCGCTCGTCGGCGGCTCGTGACGACGAGTTTCTCTCTCGATTTCTCTCTGGATCAGGTGGCAGAGAGGCAGGGGAAGTTCTTGGCGGGCCTGCTGAACCAGATCGCCCGTGCCGGCGGAGGCCACGCCAACAGCTCCGCCGGGATCGAGCTCGGAGCTCCCTTCCACTACCGCCACCTCGGCAGCATGGCCACCGTCGGCAGGTACAAGGCTCTCGTTGATCTCCGGCAGAGCAAGGTCTGTACCTCTCCTTCTCTCTCTCTCTCTCTCTCTCTCTCTCATTTGACTTCCAGAACTCCGGCGGTGGAGCTGACGCCGCCCCGTCTCGTCCTTCTTCTTCACAGGAAGCCAAGGGGCTGTCCCTCGCCGGCTTCGTGAGCTGGTTCGTTTGGAGGTCGGCCTACCTCACCCGCGTCATCAGCTGGAGGAATCGATTCTACGTGGCGATCAACTGGCTGACCACCCTTGTGTTCGGCCGCGATATCAGCCGAATCTAGAGGGATGTTTGTTCATACGCCCCTTCTCTGTATATTTTTCATCTTGGAGTTCCCGTGCACCAAAAAATATTAATGTCCCCGGTCAACCCGCCTTGCCAATGTGAAAAATCTTCGAGCCGCCATTCGGGCTAGTATAATATCCCTGGTTAGTTTCTTAACCCTAGTTAGGAAAATATATCTAATGAGGTCAAACCGAACGACCCCTGAAGAAAGAAATTTATCTTCATATATATATATGGTAAATTCATAATAACTGGAATTTTCGAGGGTAAAGTCAACCCAAAAGTCTTACGGGGTGGGACCCATTTAATCCTCTTTGGGCCTTGCTAGACCCATTTCGGGGCGGGCTTGGGGGCATTCAGAGCGTCACGATGACCCGCCGTTAACAAACGCAAGAAGTCGTCTCCATTGGATTGCTGATGACTAAACTTCAACGGCAAGCGCTGAGATCTGAGATGCTCGTCAAACCGTGGCCGAGACGACGACCAGCGATGGCGGATCAGCGCCGAGCTTCATTCGGAGTTCGAGTGGGTCCCACGATTCCGTTGCGGGAGTGAGAATCTCCTCCTGCGTGGCCTTTTTCTCGCAGTGTGGGATAGACACGGAGATGGGGAGGGATTGCGTGATGACGTTGCCGATTGCAGCCCGCTCTGATAACGCTAGGCATGGCGTCAGCGTCTGGTCTGAGGAAGCCTCGCCCCGGCTATCTATATAAGCCCATCGCGTTCCTCTCCGCCCTCTCTCGTCTCCTTGCCGAAAGAGGTCCGATCCCGGGGACTGGGCTCGGTTTTCCTCTTCCTAGGCAATGACGATCTCTTCTGAAAACAAAGGTCAGGAGATTCTTTCCCTGCCTCGTCAGATGTGTTTCCTCTCCGGATGATCTATTGGCGATGATTTCTGTATGCGCTTCGGTGTTTTTGCCCGCCATCTGCGTCGCCATGTTTTCTTTTGCGTGATCTTCCCCTTTGTTTCTCATGTTCGTAGACGCGCTCGGTCAAAGTAATCTACGACGGTCCGTTGTGGGGGCACATGGTTCTCCTGCACATCTCTTTTCATATCACTCGGCAAAGGTGTCTGATGATGGATCGAAGTAACCTTCTCTCGTTGCGGTAAATCGACAATCAGAGAGAGTCAAGAAAGCGAAATATATCTGCCAGAGATTCGTAGAGGAAGAGTGTACGAGAGATCTTAGGAATCCTCAGAAGGATGGAAAGTTTAACAGGCGTGTTCAGCTTCTGCGTGATGCAATTGTGCTAGAAATATTGTTCAGGTGATGGATAAATGAAATCCAACCTTTTACGATGTAATGGGCGCACTTCGTTGGAATCTTTAAATGGAAGTAAATTAGCCGACTTCCATTTTTGGATGAAATGGTTCCACGGGGGGAGACGCGTTGCATATTTTCTGCAGTACCAGAAGCTTTGAAACTGTTCACGAAGGGGTTTTGTTCAAAGAATCTTAGAGGCTTAGTGGGCTGCAATCCATCAATCTTTTTGGCACATTCTATGCCAGGAGCATCTCCCCCACGAATTGATGTGGTTGTGCCACGTATAGAATTACATCTTCAATCTTGTTGTTGAGACTTGTTCAAAGTCCACCGATTAAAACTTTATATGGCATACTGTTTGCCTAGAGGATGAATTTTTTTTTATTTTTTTTTCAACAGAGTTATGAATGTATTCTTTGGCCGGATGTGCTTGCTGCAAGTCATGTAGCATGACTAGGATTTTCAACTTGCTGCTCTGCGAGAAGTGTTTTAAGTTGTAATGCCAATTAATGGTTCTTATTCACAGGAAAGAGACGATGTCACGTGTGTAGTGCTATCTCTTTGATAGTTCTCTTTGTTTTAGTAGATTCTTCATATCTCCTTAGTGATTTTTTTTGTCCAACATTAAGCCAAGCTATAAGAGAGTTATTAGATGGTATCAATTAAAGCAGTTATGTCATATCAGGAACATAAATTGCTCTGTATTTTTTTTCTCTTAAATAGATGATATTCCTTTTTGAATCACACTTCATGTCCTAGATAAAAATATTCAGGTTATTTAAAAAATCATTTTTTTTTGAAATAGAAGAAAATTGACCATGGCGATGATAGGGTTGATCAAAATAGTTATCCTTACGGATCACTGCAAGCGATCTGAAACACTCACATGTGTAAGACGAAACTGACACTTGGCATTGCCTATTTACAGAAGAAACTCTCAAAGACAACATGAGCTCTCACCTTGGATTGCCAGCATTAGATGTCTCTCTTGCATTTCCTCAGGCAACACCTGCATCTGTGTTCCCTCCTCTTGGTAAGATCTCTTACTCATTTTGTAACTTTTATGTGATGTTTTCTGAGTGTTGCAAGCACATCATCCATTATATTTTTTATGTATGTCGCTGGATACTTTTTGCACGTCATTGGTATTGTTCTTGTATGACAAACAGTTCTTTTTTGAATCAGTTGAAGCTGTATACAACACACGTTACCATATTAGCAACTGGTCTAGAATGTGCGGCGTTTCCTAAGACTATCACCTTGGCCTTCAGTAAATGACAGGGCACCCGGATCTGTTACTTATCCGGTGGCCATTGCTTTCTTCTTGAAGTGCAAGCCGTTCGAAAAACATTATCTTTTTCTATTACCTGGGTTTCATTTGAAACTGTATGATTTGCTTTCTAGTTTCGATTCATTCTGTCAGATCATGCTTGACCAACCTCTGTGCTGCTCTTCCGTTAGTTCATCGCATGCATATCACCTGGTTAATTGTTAGGTTATTGAGGAAAGCTCCATTTGGTAATCTCACATCATTTAGAAAAAGCGATACAAACCGTGTAAAAGAAACAGCTTAATAATTGCAGGAGGGTCAGCTGGCCAGTGGATGGTGTGATTTCTAATATTTGTCATACTGTGTGTGTGTGTGTGTGCGCGTGAGAGAGAGAGAGAGAGAGAGAGGATAACAAGTTCCCAGGATATCATAAACTTTGCATCTTTCTACTTCATTTATTACTTGTGTATTTTCTATAGTTTACCTAAAATTACTTCTTAGCAGCCATTACAGTAAACTCACATCTGATGCTGTTTTATGTCCAGCTTCCGATTATTATCAATTTGATGATTTGCTAAATCCGGAGGAGAAAGCGCTAAGGAGAAAAGTTAGGGAGGTTATGGAGAAAGAAATTGCTCCGATTATGTCGAAGGTACATTTCATGCACCTTGTTTTTGTGTCATCTTGCACTTTAATTAGAGACGAAGCTTAGAAACTCCAATTTAGTTCTATTTCAAACACTGGGATGTTTCAGACGCACATCAGCCTTTAATACCTCAATACTCGTTCTGGCAAACTGCTATCCTTTTCATGGTTTGCATCTAGGAGTTGGGAACGGAAACAGAAAGTTGGATGCACGACTGATACAAAGTTCGGCATCGCTTTCCTTGTAGATTCACGAGGAATCTGCAGTCATAATAATTCACATCCATTGTTAGGAAGAGTTTTCAAAAGGTTCTTTTCAGTTTCTATTTTAACTTACGGGCGTTTGTCATACAATCTTAGTTTGACTATGTTAATTTATTAGGTTGATGGGAGGACGTACTACCCTTGTGCCATCTGGATAACACAGTCAGAAGTCACATAATCAGTTCATCCTGCTTTCTAAGGTTTCTCTAATGCATAGAAACCTGTATGAAAAAATAGCATAGACTCCGTAATTTTTTTTGGTTTATTGGATATCGGTTTCTTTCACATGGATCGTTAAAATATGGCATAATATTTATTTTGGCAAGCATTTGATGCATGTTATACCTCTAATGTATAAACATCGTCCATAGAAGTTATTATTCTGGAATAGGTGTCACTGTCATCTTTAATCTGTTCTAATTAAAAATACGCATAGAATATATTTTCTGACACCTTATGTGTCAAGTTATGTTCCCTTCTCGGAATATATCTGTAATATCTGTGGCTTAATGGATGATCACGGAAAATGTGGACGTCTCTGTACAGTACTGGGAGAAGGCAGAGTTTCCATTTCATGCCATTCCCAAGCTTTCATCCCTGGGAGTTGCTGGTGGGACAATCAAGGTACAGCTCTTTCACGTGCCTCCTTGGTTAAATATGAAAATATATGATGAGAGTTTTCCTAATCTGTGGGGCACAGGGCTATGGGTGTCCAGGGCTTTCCTGTCTTGGCGCCGCCATTGCCATATCGGAAGTGGCCAGAGTGGATGCAAGTTGTTCTACCTTCATTTTGGTCCACTCTTCATTGGCAATGCTAACCATTGGTACGGACTCGTTGCTGTCTCGTCTCTAGCATTCGCCATGTCCTGATTTTCCACTAATGGATTTGATTTCACATTCCCTTGAAATCTTCTTGAACAGCATTGTGTGGATCGGAGGAACAGAAACAGAAGTATCTACCTTCATTGGCACAGTTGGAGACCGTTGCTTGCTGGGTTAGTAAACAATTCCACGGCTCATGCAGTAATTTATTCTGTAACCCAAATCAGCTAATCGATTTGTTAGCAATGTGGCAGGCGTTGACCGAGCCAGACTATGGAAGTGATGCAAGTTCTTTAAGAACCACAGCGACGAGGGTCTGATTCTGGAAACTTACTCCTATATAATCTTAAGGGGCACTGGCCCATCCGCAGTCAAATTTCTAAAATTTATCATCAAAATAATTTTTGATCATTCCGAGGTTGCAAGCGGTTTATCTTGCGTACTGTAACTTTGCTATAATCGACAGTGCTGTTGAATGGAACAGGTTGATGGAGGCTGGGTGCTTGATGGCCAGAAACGCTGGATCGGCAACAGTACCTTTGCTGATATTTTGATCGTCTTTGCCAGGAACACAGCGACCAACCAGATTAATGGGTAAATAATCTTCATGCTCGTGATCTCCTTCAAATGTTCTTATATCAAATAATCCCCATTAAGAAACTTGCATCCAAACAATCCTCTACCCAGGAGCGGTCACGAAGTCAAGAATCTCAAAATTTTCTTGTGAAGCTTTACTCAGTTTATGAACGGGATTTACTTATGCCACAGTTTATCAAGAAATGTTGAGTGAAATAACAAAGTGAATGCTTACAGAATCCAATATGCACGAATTTTGAGCTACCATCCTTCGTTGGGCATGATTGATTATATTTCTGCATTCATACTAGCTCTCTAAAAGAATATTACAACCCAATCCATACTGCAACATATTGATGGTGCCAGGTGCTTTATTTAGCATTTTTATTGCGAGGAGCTCTGTTCCCTGATTCTCTTTCACGCAGATTTATTGTGAAGAAAGGCGCACCTGGCTTGAGCGTCACGAAGATGGAGAACAAAATCGGCCTCAGAATTGTTCAGAATGGCGACATTCTCCTGAACAAAGTGTTCATCCCCGATGAAGATAAGTTGTCCGGGGTGACTTGCTTTCAGGACACGAGCAAGGTACTTCCTTAAGTTGTCTGATCGGCGGCGCACCCATCATGCACCACTCTCTTGGTTGCTCTTTCTCGGGGCTGATTCTCTGGCTCTCTCCTTCTGTCTGCTCAGGTTCTTGCCGTGTCGCGCGTGATGGTCGCCTGGCAGCCGATCGGCATATCGATGGGCGTGTACGACATGTGCCATCGGTAGATAGCTTCTGCCCTAAAGTTCTTGCTGTTCATTCCTTCCCCGTGTTCTGCGATCCAACTGGGATCGGGATTTTTTTTTTTTAAATGGCAGGTACCTGATGGAGAGGAAGCAATTCGGAGCCCCGCTGGCGGCGTTCCAGATCAACCAAGAGAAGCTCGTCCGCATGCTCGGCAACATCCAAGCCATGCTGCTCGTGGGATGGCGCCTGTGCAAGCTCTACGAGTCCGGCAAGATGACCCCCGGCCACGCTAGCTTGGGGAAGGTTAGGGCACCGATCCAGCACCAGAGCATCCCTCCTCTCCGAGCTTCCCCGTCCCTTTTCTGATTCCAGTTACCTCGTGGACCAGGCTTGGACTTCCCGGAAGGCGAGGGAGACGGTCTCTCTGGGGCGCGAGCTTCTCGGGGGGAACGGGATTCTGGCCGATTTCCTGGTGGCCAAGGTCTCGGCCGGATCTCCCCTCCTTCGTTTCCTACCTCTGGATCCTGCGTTCTTGCTGAATCTGGAGCTCTCTGTCGCAGGCCTTCTGCGATCTGGAGCCGATTTTCTCCTACGAAGGCACCTATGACATCAACAGCCTGGTCACCGGCCGGGAGATCACCGGCATCGCCAGCTTCAAGCCTGCTATTCTGGGGAAGAGCCGGCTGTGAGGAAGAGCGGCGAACAGCCGTCAACGATGTTCTTGGGAAGTCAAGCCTGCGGCCATGGTCAACCCTCCGCGGTCAGCTGCTGTGTAGATGAATAGATTCGGTCCCCTTTTCTCTCTTTTAAAATAAGGGTGTATATTTTAGTCGTAGGCCCTTGGAATCACCTCGAATTGGATATAGGAGCGTAGATTTAAAAATAATAATAGTGGCAAGGTTTCATCTATGTAGAAGACATTCTGGAGAAGTTATCTACAAATGATGACGAGTTTTCGTTTATACTTGGGAGGCGATTCGGGCCCAAAGTTGGTAATTGGCCTATGATCTTTCTAAAATATGAGGGTGTTTGAAAAATAGTAGCAACAACAAGGTTGTTTCTACTGAAAATATATTTGGGAGGAGTAATGTGCAAATGATCAAGAGTCTTCGTATATACTCTGAGGTGATTCGGGCCTGAAGGTGTTAATGGGCCTGTGGCTTGAAAGTTGTGTGGGCCTACAGGGCCCATAAGCCATGGATAAAGGTCAACTGGGGGCCTTCGGCCTGCCGAGGAGGAGCCGTGGTCGCCGACGCCTTCTTCCTTCTTGAGCGAGGAAGCGATGGCGGCAATCCATCTCTCGGCCGCCGGCGCCTGCTCTTCTGCCCCCAGTAATCCTTCTTTCCTCTTCCCTTCTCGTCCTTCTGCTCGCTCTCAAAGGCTCGCCGCGTCCAATCGCCCCTTCCTGTCGAGCTCCGCTTGCATCCGCGGTCGGTCGGGAAGTGTCCTCCGGTCCGCGTTCACAGGCCGGCGCAATGGAGACGGGCGTCGTGCTGCCGGTCACTCGTCGGCGGCCTTCATTTGGGCCGTCGGGAAGCTTTCGGAGGCGGACCTTCTCCCTGTCCCTGCTGAGCCAGAGGGACTGGAGGGGAAGATCCCCTCCGGTGCCGGGGTTTATGGGGTCTACGACGCCAACGGTGACCTCCAGTACGTCGGGATATCCCGTAACCTAGTAGGCAGCATCGGTTTCCACCGGAAGACTGTTCCCGACCTCTGCCATTCTGTAAAGGTGATTTGATCTGGCTCCTCATTTTCTGGACTGTGTATTTTGTTGATCATCATGTCAGTTGCATCCGTCTCCTGTGATTCTCTCTGCTCATGAAATTGATCCATACTTTTGATTTATTTTACTGTTTTTCATGGGAACTTAAGACGAGTTTAATCAATGAACGGCACTATGTCCCTCTTTGGAATGCCTACCCTCCTCTGACGTTTAGGTCCTGATCTTCCGTATTTTAGTTGAGGAATGTAACACAAAACAGCAAATTACGTGATGACTGTCCGAGAGTGAAGCTGACTTTATGAGTTGACTAAAAAATACTGTTCGATTGCGCTTTCTCTGATTCTGATCAGGATTATCCCTCTTGTTTGCTTTCCTTCTTCGGTCAGAATGTTTTGTCCAAGGGGACAAATCATTTTTTTCGGCGGCGTAATCTTGAACCGTTTTTTCTCCCAAAAAAAAAATGTGTTTCCTGTCGCTAATTTCTTGTTTCTTGTCAGCATATCATCATAATGTCAAATGTCAGTGCAGAGATTAAACAGCATGAACAAGCTGGTAATGGATTAAGTTTAACGTTCTTATTATTATTATTTTCCCTATGGGGTATCTTCCATCGCTCACTGTATGACCTTATTTATTTTATCATAATATTATTATTTTCTATTTTGTTTCCCACACGTTGAAGCAGGTTCATCTGATACCACCTTAGTAGATGATTTTTCACTAGTCGTGCTGTGGTTATTTTTTCTCCTATATATATATTTTTATTTTTATTCAGCCAATTGGTAGATGCTTCTCGATAAATTGTCTGTTCCTTCGTCAGATATCTTTGTGATTTGTGTGGATGAGCTGCAGGGGTCATGGGGAGAGACCAAGCCAGTGGAGATTGCCACCTAATAATGGAAGTATCTGGCGTAAATTTGTAGAATGGTCCCTCCTGAGAAAGTGATTCCAGAATAGATGGGCAATGGTTAGGAGAAATATGGGCATTTTCCTTGTAGGAAGCAAGAAATAGAAAAGTAGAGAGAGAGAGAGAGAGAGAGAGAGAGAGAGAGAGAGATGGTCAGAAAAATCTGCATTTGAGCAGCCATTTCACTTGGTCCGGCGGGAAAAATAAGTATTCTTCCTCATTGACTCGTGGTTGAACATTAGAGGAGAAGTCAAAGACGTCTGATAGAACTAGTTTGACCCACCAATTTGGCTGCCGCTGACTTCTACCGTTCATCGTTTTCTAGGTCGGGCTCGTCGACGGCGGCGCCGCCGTCGATCGGACGGTCCTGACTGACGCCTGGAAATCATGGATTCAAGAGCACATCGACACCAGCGGGCAGCCCCCGCCGGGCAACCTATCCGGGAACGACACGTGGACGCGGCGGAAGAAGAGCAAGCCCGACCTCCGCCTCACGCCCGGCCGCCACGTGCAGTTGACCGTTCCCCTGGAGGACCTCATTGACCGGCTGGTGAAGGAGAACAGGGTGGTGGCCTTCATCAAAGGGTCTAGAACCGCCCCCCAGTGCGGCTTCTCTCAGAGGGTCGTGGGTATCCTCGAATCCACCGGCGTTGACTTTGAGAGCGTCAACGTGCTCGACGAGGAGTACAACTTCGGGTTGAGGGAGACCCTCAAGGCCTACAGCAACTGGCCGACCTTCCCGCAGATCTTCGTCAAGGGGGAGCTCGTTGGGGGCTGCGACATCCTCACCGCCATGGAGGCCTCTGGGGAGCTCTCTGCCCTGTTCAAGAACTAGCCGTTGAATCTCTCTCTCTCTCTCTCTCTCTCTCTCTCTCTCTCTCTCTCTCTCTCTCCCCATTGATTCCAATTGGAGCTGCCTCGTCTTCGTGTATTCACAATCGCCGCTCGCCGGGCGCGTTGACTTTCTAGAATCATCGGCACAGCGTGTGAGATTCCCTTGCTCCCTTAGAAGTAAACATTGCCAAAAATACTATAATCATAATAATAATTAGAAGAAAGCTGTGATGATGGTCTGGTTCTTCAACAAATACAGCTTTCATGCGATTATCTTCTTATTTTTTTCCTTTTCAAACGTGGTCATATCTTTTAAAAAGCACTCGTGATCAAATCAAACACCGCTTATGGCGGAGATGAGGGGAGAGAGAGAGAGGACGGTGAGTAGATCATAATTGGGTAGCGTTCAAATTTTTTTAATCATAATTTTTGTTTAGCTCAAATTGTAGGATTTTTTAAGTGGCTCTGAAATTACTCGAAATATTCTCACCCCTTTTGGTAATGAGTATGATAAAAAAGACAATTTTTTTACCGGGAATTTTTTTTTGATGTAATTTTTTTCTTTTTGGTATGATCATGGGCAATATACTGAAGTCAAGATGGTTTAATCGGGAAAAAAATTTCAAGTCAAGCCCGCTAATCGACAATGTTCTTTTTTAGAAGCCCGTTGGACGCGGGGGGTCGAAGCAACGCTAGAGGGGGGACGAGGGAGCCGTGGAAGGAGTCAGACGGCACCCGCCGGAGTCGGGGATGGAGATCGAGGACGAAGAAGAGCAGGAGAGCCGCCAGGCCCTTCTGCGGCGTGACCATCTCGGTGAATTCAAGAGATGCAGTCGAGAGATGCGGCTGGAGGAGTTCGGTGACAAGTTCGTCGTCAGGTCTATTGATCCCGACGTTCCAGATGCCGCCTTCTCCATCGACCGCAGCGATGGCGCCCTTCAAAGCCTGGAAGGTTCGTTCCGATCCTCCGCGTTGTACGACTTTCTCCGTTCTTCTTTCAAAAGGTTTCCTACGACGGGAACTTTCTGAGTATGCGCTGAAATATCGACGTCACCGTGGAGTTACCGCTTGAAAAACCCTTGAAAAATATCGGCACCGAACTGCCGACAGCGTCCGTTATCTAAATTGGCCTAGCAATTTATGCTACTGCTTAGGAGTGGCAATTTCATCCCAAGGAAAACGATCCAGACGCCGTACTATCGATGAGAGAACGAATCGTTGTGTCTGAGGGTATCCCTGCGACGATGAGACTTGAGATTTGATGCTTCTTCGTTAGTGTTCTTTGTTTGCGCGAGATAAGTTCATTTGAGTCATTTGCATTCATACAATTCAGATGGTTTCTTCTGGCACACTAATTCCGCGGTGAATGACATGCCTTGATACACCAAATTCCACTTATTAGAGATTGAATGGCACCATGATGAAAAGTTTGATAATATTTCTCATCTGTGCAGGAAATTCTACTGACTTCGGAACTCCTTTGAATACTTCAATCATCTATGGTGTTGTAGGGATTATTAGGCTACTTGTAGGTAATTGTCATTTTCTTTCCGTTAATGATGATCATGCCATTTTCTCTTGATTTAGATGAAATTAATGATCATCATTCATACTATTTCAGAAATTTCTGCTGTCCTGAGGATCTCATTTCACTTGCGGCATCCGTGATTATTATTTAGTTATGTCATAGTAATTTATATTAAATTTATAATTAGGCGTCCATTACTCTGTCTTGAACTAATAATAATTATTATTGGGCTGTTTGTCGCTGAGAAAAAAAGATTTTTATTGCCCGGATCTTTTGTCATTTTCTAGTTGCGTTTCGTTATTATTAAATCATTATATGCTTTTGACAAGAACTAATGTCTTCGTAAAAATGAAGTAAAAGGTGAAAAATACCCACTTGATATTTCTTCTTAGTCAGGCAAGCTCCTTTTCCTTTGAGGTCTTTGTTAGTGCTTTTGATGACTTATATATATATATATTCTGTGTGTATGTGTGTAAGTATATGTCTATATTGATATATGTTTTTCATGAAATTTTAATGTTATAAGACGTAAAAGACAGTACCTTGTTATATGTTTAATAGCATCGAGATAGAATTTTATTCTGGGACGACACATCTTGTTTGCGATGTCCTTAAATTGCCTAGTCATTTTTCCTATTTTATTTATCCTTGCTGTTTAATTCAGGAACATATGTTCTTGTAATAACTTCTCGGGAAGCAGCTGGCAGACATCTTGGAGTTCCCATTTACCTTATTAAGTCAATGAAGGTTTTATTATGCAATGAATCTTTGAAACATTCAACCTCACAACTGGTATGATCAATTAATTTATTTATTTTCACCCATTAATCGAGCATAATCATTTACTTGTAAATTTTTAATCAATAATGTTTTTGGCAGAAAAGAGACGAGGCTTACTTCATAACCCTTTTGAGAACTGTAGAGTCTACTCCTGGATTGTATTACTCATATGATGGTGATCTGACGTTGAAGTAAGCAGTTTATTCCCACAGAATTTAAATTAATGTTAATATCTATCTGGAAAAGTCTAATTTCTTTCTATGCGGTCAGAGTTTCTTATTTTTAAACTGAAAGGTTACTGACTGATATATGTAATGATTCATCAGTGTGCAAAGGACTTGCAGATCAGCTAAAAGGCAAGGCATACCACTTTGGAAGCAGGTTAGTTCTCATTTTCCCAGTTAGCTTTAATGTAGCTGGCAGGGATATTAAATGCTTATTACCACTCATGGAAATCACACTTTTTTGTACATTCTGGATATCATCGTAGATACTTGAGCTCTTACAGTGCAATAACGTGTATTTTAGATTCTTTCAATAAAAAAAAATCAACTCTGCCTCATTTTTTTATGATCTTGTAGCTTATGTAACTTTGTAGTTTAATGCCTTCTTAAAAATAATAAAATACATTTGAAAATATTGGTGAAGAGTGTAGGCTTATTAAAATAGAGAGAAAAATATCATTAACCTGATTTTTTTAGAGGGCTTATTTTTTGACGATCCCTCTCCTGTGTCTGATCCCAATTGCCCATCTTGTTCTGCATTTTCTCATCCAATGCTAGTGACAAGGTGTTTTAGAGGGAAAAGAAGAGGAAAATAGTTGTTACAGTAAGAGCTAATGCTAGCGACAGGGACTCAGGCAGCAGTGAAAGTGAATATAAAGATAATGAAAGTGAAGAGCGGCAAAAATGAGTCATTTTCTTCCCATTTTCTTCTATTTCACTCGTCTTCCTCTCTTTGTTTTCTTCTTTTGCATGGTTCCTTGGTAGCACGAAAAAGCTTTTGAAATGATCACATATTTAATAAGATTCTTTATCCTCTTAAATGGCGAAATATGTATCTTACGGATACTATCATGCAATGCATAGAAACTCTCGAGTCTTTTAAGAAATATTCGTTCCCTGAGATTTATGAAATTTTAAACATGGCCAATAGTTCTGGAATATCATCAATATATTTCACATCTATACATCTACTTGCCAGTGAAATGCGAGTATGCAATATTTTCTTATTAATATGGGAACCCTGCTATGATTTCAGGCTGATCCACGTTTTGTCTGGAACCGGATTTTATTAGAAGAACTTATTGAGTGCAAGGTTAGTATGCTGTTTTTCAACTTGATAACTAATAAGCGGTGATCATTATATAGCAAATTAGAGGAAATACCCATTGAAGATTTCTTTTTTGTGATCATGCAGTTGGACGTATTCAGCATTCCGATTGTACAAGGAAGTATCCATCCACTATCATTTCTTGAGAAATGGCATCTCTTATACTTCTATTTCTGTGTGCGTGTGTCCATGTCTGCTTATGTGTCCATATATTGTGCTTAATTGTGATCACCATTGAACTCACATGCAAAGTTCTTGACTTAAAACATGCCGGCATACCAACTCACATGCCACATTGGAATCTTCGCATTGTTTACCTTAAATAACTGCTAGGTTTTCACAGCATTGAGGTCACCGTGAAAGACTTACCGGCCAAAATCACCTTGATTTCAAGGAGGTGTACATGGCGTTTAGGTATAATAATGCAAAAACTCCCTCTAAATTGAGGTTAATCAATTTTCTAAATGTATTTCTTAGTGGTATCATGTGTCTACCAGGAACACGGATGTGGCGAAGAGGAGCGAATCTTGAAGGAGACACTGCTAATTTTGTGGAGACAGAACAGGTGCTAGAGTTGGGAGGTTTTACATCCTCATTTATGATGGTAACTATACACCTCCAAAACAAACTGCATACATAGAGTACTGCTTTGAACCCAGCCTTCATATATTAATGCATCTTGACACCATGTCTGTGGGCCTGCTATGGTTGTGGGTCATTCAACTTGGTTAGAATCTTGGAAATAATCGTCTGATCATCCTAATTTCTGTTTTATTTGCTCTGCACAGTTATGCATTTATTTTCTTCTACTTTTCAGGTCCGAGGCTCTGTGCCACTTATATGGGAGCAGATTGTTGATTTGAGTTATAAGCCTAGGCTTAACATAATCAATCACCCAGAAACTGTGAGTGGAATCTGAAAGTTACATCCTCGTGTGCTTTAATCGCTTGTGATTGAGTTCATGCATTTTTTCTGGTTCTTGTAGCCAAAAGTGGTCGAATGCCATTTTAATGATCTTGCACAAAGATATGGAGAGATTATTGCAGTGGACCTGACCGACAAGGTGAGCCAAGGTTTCTGATAGTTTATTATGCAGCGTGATTGTGGTAATTTCTGTGGTCGGAAGTGATCACTTATTTATCGCTGCTGGGTTTATGGGCGTGTGTGGGTGAGTGAGAGGTCAGGAGAAAGAAACATGCATGCAGTAGAGAAGAGAAAGATGAGATTCAGAGACGAGATGTAAAACTGGAACCATTACCCTCTCGTATCTGACATGATAGGTCTAGGATCACTTTGGCAATAATTAGGATTGAAACCTTAATTAGGAAAAATGAAAGGGTCTTCTGCTTACTAATTTAAGATTGAACTAGATTTTTTGTGGTGTATGTCATTGGACCACTGCCTGGGATACCCCTGTTAATTCAATGATTAAAAGAGTTAATATATGTTCTAAAGTTACAAATATCATAAAAAAGAAAGTCCAATTACAGAATTAAAATCAGGAATAAAATAGAAATAAATTATAGATCCTGTTGACATAATGAATGTCAATAGTTGAGAGACCCCACTTTACCTGAGAACCCATTCGATTATTAGAGGAAATAATTCTTTCAAACAAGTATAATTCAGAAATTTTAATTTATTATTTCTGCTATTTAAGCATGTTAAAATATTTCAGTTGAGAATAGCAATGAGATTCCGATTCGGTACTGATGTATGCCATTTTTCCTTCAAGTGAAAATTAGTTTCTCATCTGTCATATTGCGCAGGATGGGGATGAAGGTCAGTTGAGCAAGGCATTCGCAGCAGAAATGGAGAAACTTCCTAATGTGAGGTAGTCACACGTTGCATGTATGCAATATCCACTATTCAGATGCAAGTTTTCTGGCTCGAATGCCTAATTTGGTTTTCGAGATCATGACACAAGTCTGTTATGTCTTGCTCTAAAAAGGAATATTATCTGTGACCTTCTAGCACCAGGCACCCCGCCTCAAGTACAAAAAAAAATTATCTTTGATTGGTAGTTCTTGGACCCCTTGCACATTCTACACGTTTCCTCAGATTACATACCGTGCCTTTTTTTCTTTTTCCCTTTCATTTTGCTGCCTGAACACTTTGTGTGAAATTTTTTTGCCAGTTCACAGAAATCTGTAGTCAGCTCTTGCCTGATCATTTGATCTATTTTGCACAGATATGTATCCTTTGATTTCCATCACTTCTGTGCAAACGGAAACTTTGATAACTTGGAACTTTTGTATGATCAAATATCTCAAGCTGTAGAGAAGCAAGGGTATGCCGCAATCACTTCAATTTTTTTCGTACAATTACCTACCTGTTAGTGATTTCATGTAATGTCCACTTAATCGGTTTTTGTGCCAGCTGAGCAGATTTTTCCTACTGAGTTCGGACAGTGAAACACCTGTGGAGCAGAAAGGGGTAGTTAGAGCAAACTGCATTGATTGTCTGGATCGTACTAATGTCACTCAGGTATGACATGATTTATCTCATTGTTTGTACTGATACTTGGATAAGAGAAAACAATTCGGATCTGGAAATAAATATTGAATAGGTAGGATGATGATCATGTTAAACTCAGACATTGCCATGTACGACTTGAGAAAAAAAAAAATGAAAACATAATGTACAAGAAATTATTCGTCAGGCAGTACCAAGTTGGGATAATATGCAGGATAATATCTAATATCGTATGGAGCTGTCCTCAACTTTTACAATAGATGATGTCGGTTTTAAGGAAGACTTTAATTGTGCTCAACGGTTTTGCCGAAATAGATCAACTGATATCAATCATCTCCAGGTCGATTTGATGTCAAAATTCGTACTGCAATTAACTGCCTGGTTGATTGTGCTTCTATTGTGAAATTTAGTTGCCTGCTATGCAGCAAGCGATTATATAGCCCAGTTCCAGTGGGATATTATCAGATGTGAATTCATGGCAATTCTACCCATCGAATGAATAAAAAAGACATAATTACTAATAATGTCATTGACCCTACTATATTTCGTTTCATTCTTTTTCTTGATCAGTAGTGTGACTTTCGATGGTTCACTCCAACTCCTTTACATCCATATTTTAATTCCTGGTTTCTCAGAGCTACATAGGGAGGAAATCATTGAACATGCAACTGCAGAAAATGGGAGTCCTGTCCTCAAATGAGTGCATATCTACATATGACGATCTTTACGAGAAGTTTAGAATTTGTGAGGAATTTTCCAAAACTCAATGCCTCATTTGCTTGCTCTCAATAGCTCTTCTATTTTCACTGACTTTACCTAATTGATTTCCCCGCTATCTTTCCTTTTCTAGTATGGGCAACGAATGGTGACGAAATCAGCCTGGAATACTCTGGTACCCATGCTTTAAAAGGGGACCTCGTCAGGTGGCTTTTTTTCCATAGATATTTGCTGTATTTTGTTCTGTGAGACCACTTCTTAGTAACATGTCTCTCGTTGGATGCAGATATGGAAGGCAGACAGTATTTGGTTTGCTCAAAGATGGTATGAGTGCTCTGTCTCGTTATTACCTGAATAATTTTCAGGATGGCCTTCGGCAGGTAGACTTCATCCTGTAATATCCGGATAAACTAAGGACTCTAGTACTTCTGCCCTCGTTCGTGATAGAACTGCATTTTGGCCTTCCAGGACGCATTGGATCTCATTAGTGGGCGTTACTCTGTCAACAGAAATGGTCCTTCCCCTTTCCAGCTCAATGGCTTTGAATCACTATCGGTAAGCCCCAAAAGTTGTCAAGTATGAAGTGACCAAGCTGCCTTTTTGTCTGTGAAAACTTACCTTAAACGCTGTTACGCACAAACAACTCTGCAGTATCTTCCAGTGGCTTCTGTCTTCATAGTGGGAGGCCTTTCATTAACAACAATCACATTCAACCAAGGTATGCTTATTTTCTATAATTGGTAATGCCCATATTGTTAAACCACAGGACTTTGTCTATTATTTAACGATACAAGTTGACCTCTATCACTTGGTGCACTGACTCTTGAGCTTTACCCCGTAAATAACTGAAACGGGGTACATACCAAGAGCGATCATGCGCTCTAGGATGATCTTAAGATTATAATATCATCCAACTCATAGCCAACCGGATGATAAACGAAAGTAGTTTCAAATATCAAGCCATGCTTTTTTCTCAATGCCGGGGTTATGCTACTACCTCGTGTAACATAGAAAATTAAACGCTGTTGCTGAGGGTTTTGTGTAATCTGTGTTGCAGCAGGACGCCACATGCATCATTTTGCTTCATCTGTGCTCTGGGCCGGTTTGGCCGCTGGAGTGCTGGCTGTGGTTAAAGCCAATGGCAGGCAGTTCTGCTCCAGACCGCGGCTCTGCAGGCTCTTCTAGCAATGGCGATGAGGTCGTGGTGGTGATCCTATCCATCATCTTCCTTACATACAATAAAGCTTACCTATTTATCACAGATGATAAAGCGATCTATCATCGTCTGGGGAGACTCAGTTATGGAAGAGGTTCAGATGGACACCGAAGTCTGTTTGAAGAGACCGGTGCTGCGGCGGATGCCCACAGTGCATAATTTTGACCCTCAACCTCCGGTATTGCCTTTAAATGTACACGCTTTAACCATTTCACAAGCTGACTCCTTTTAAGAACTGATCATGACTCACAGAAGAATCTATTATGCATACTATTTCCACGTGAACTAATCCCATCTTTATAACAGTTTCAAAAACCAGCATGCCACCTGATTCCCTTGGAAAAATTATTCATCTCATTATTGTCCACAAACCCAATTGGAGAACCGGGGCATCTTCAGGTGGATCGCTCCTCACTGCCCAGAGGATGGAGGATCTGAACTCTGGATGTCAGTGGGGCTCCTGATTATAGCATTGGCACCTGTGCAACCGTCAGACCCACGCCAACAGCCAAAAATAGAAGACTCGACCGAGCCTCAGTATCCCTGTTTCATTCCATGCAAAACTCTGCACATCCCCCAGGCTCGCCCATGGATGAGTCTGCAGCTACCCCCTAAAGAACAGCTCCATAATTTGACCGAGTCTACAATAGTCTAGGTAGACTACCAGCTGGTGGAAATCCTTCATCTATAGAACCACGTAAACCCTACCAAAACTGGCTCTAGAAGAAGCCCGGGGGCACTTACTACTGCCTGTTCCAGTCTTTCCTCTCCCATACGATTTCCCAGTGAATCTCCATCTGGATTGGCTACCTGTTTGACATGAGAGGGGGAAAAAATGGAAAAGGGAAGATCGAATGGATCTTATACCACTGCAAGGTCGGCATCCCATGGAGTATAAATAAGCTAAAGAAAAGAGATGTACCAGAACACTTCCAGACCTTCGACGGTAGTGGACACAATAATATTTGAGAGCAACTACTGAAACCAAGAACAGCGCCTGGGTGCCAAGATCCCTTCAGCCCATCCTCAAAATGGTCGGCGATGATGGGGGAAGGATGATGCAAGCATTCGCACATGAAGCCCCATTGATGACGGCGAAGAATCGGCGAGGTACCATACAGATATAAAAGATGAAAAATGAATTCACAATAAGCAGAGTAAATGATCGCCCAGTTGCCGTCATCGAGGCCGTGAGCGTCCCATGATGAACCGAGATGCTCGAGATGACAAACCGTGAAGTTTTTTGAATCCGACCGTGAGCACATGAAGATGACGGATCAAATTGGAAAGATGAGTGTGAACAGACGAAATTCAGAAGATGATAGACCGGAATCTGCGGGATGGAAAAAATTTCTGCGATCCGACACCACAGAAAGATATGAATATTTCGATGATCCATCTCACGAAAGGAAAAACGAAACGAAAGTGTGGTGCCAGGGAGTTCAGAAGAAGAAGAAGACTCCACCCCGGCGCGGTCTCGCTTTGAAGAGAAAATCGTCGCGAATCCCCGTCCGCACCGTTGAAATGTAGAACAATGAAGAAGGAACAAGGTCCGTATATATTTCGTGAATTCACGTCCCGAAACGGCTGGTGAGTGGGTCCCGGTGGGCCCCCATTCCTCCACCCTCCAACGGCCAGGAGAGCTCTCTCCTCTCTCTCTCTCTCTCTCTCTCTCTCTCTCTCTCTCTCTCTCTCTCTCTCTCTCCCCCTACGCCCAATAGGTAGAGAAACTGGCTCCGCCCAGGCCCGTTAAGATTAAGTTGGGCTGACTTTTTCTGAAACTTAATAACCATATAAACTGGCTCAGCCCAGGTCTGTTCAGAAAAAATTGGGCCTCTCTCCCTCTCTGCCCAATAGCTAGTGAAACTGACACCGCTCAGGCCCGTTAGGAGTAATTTGGGCTGACTTTCACTGAAGCCCAATAGACATACAAGCTCAGCCCAGGTCCGTTCAGAACAAGTTGGGCCCGGCTCTCTCTCTCTCTAGCCCAATAATTTTGGGGCTCTGTCAGGTCTGTTCGGAACCAGTTTGGCCGGCCGACATAGAGAGAGAGAGAGAGAGAGAGAGGGTGTAGCAGGAAACTAGTCCCTTCATATATAGCAAACAAGGGTTTGGTCCATCTTCAGGAGCAGGTGGGGGGGAGAGGAAGAGCTTTCACAGGGAGCGGGAGACATCTCACGTTGGGGGGGAGCAGGTGGGGAGGAGGTCGGCTGGTCGGAGGGAGAGGTTGGACTCTGATACCGTTATTACAAACTCTCGGTATTACTCTCCAAGCATGGCAAACTGTAGAAGTGGGAGCGGCGGCGGTATCAGGTGGAGATGGCGACGGCAGGAGTGGCGGCGACATCGACCATCCTGGCCTTCTTGTTGTTGAGGATGTCCTCGGGGCTCGTGCCGGCGGCGAGGGGAACGGTGGTCTTCTTCGCCTCGTAGGCCGAGAGGTGGACCCCCAGAGCGGCCCTTCCCGAGGGATCGGGGTTGCTCGACCACTGCGCGTCCCACGACATCGCCGCCGCCGTGCTGCAGGCCACGCTTGGGCCCCCGGGGACGGTCAGCCTGGCGGAGTTCTGCAGGAAGGAGGGACAGAGAGGATCAGAGCCGGATGCGGAAGAATTGCGTTCGTTGGTGCGGATCGGGGGAATAATCAATCACCTGCGGGAAGAACCTCTCGAAGATCATCCGGTAATAGTAGCCCTCCTTGGTGGTGGGGGTGTTGTGGGGGTAAATTTTCTCCGCGTTCAGCATCATTCGATCAGTGACCTGGTGAGTTGAGAGAAGAGTTAGGGTTTGATGATGGAGGAGGAGATGATGGAGGGAGAGAGTATTCATGGATGATGGAACAGACGTGTTCCGCAGCGTGGGCCTTCAGCCCGTCGATCCAGCTGTAGCCGACGCCGTCGCTGAACTGCTCCTTCTGCCGGTACAGAATGTGCTGAAGAACGGAAAGGAAGGGGGGAGAGAGAGGGAGATCAGTCGATCTTGGCCGGGGACTCAATCGGAGGAAGGAGGAAGGACGAATGCCCTAATTGTGTCACGCACCTTGGGCAGATAGGGTTTCTCCTCGTCATCGAAAGCCTTCCTCAGGACCCACTTCTCCATCCGTCGAAGCTCCGGCTTAATCTGTCAGCAGGAATTGAAGAAGAGATCCCTGAATGAGCCCGGGAAGGTAGAAAGATGAAGAACAAGATGGAAGACGAAGGCGGGGGGCGGCGGGCTCACCATCTTCCATTCGGGGTCGATGCTCATGGCAGTGTTGATGAACGCCTTGTCCAGAAACGGCACACGGACTTCCAGGCCCCACGCGGAGGTCGCCTTGTTCGCCCTCAAGCAGTCGTACTGGTGGAGCGCCTTAATCTGCAGAGAAGCCGTCGACCATCGTCATCTCTGTTCCAAAGAATTCAGAGCAGGAACAGGGGGGGCTAGAGTTGATGATACCTTGCGGCAGGTCTCACGGTGGAACTCCTCCTTGTTCGGGGCCTTGTGGAAGTAGAGGTACCCTCCGAAGATCTCGTCCGAGCCTTCGCCGGAGATGACCATCTTCACGCCCAGCGACTTGATCTTCCGGGACATCAAGAACATGGGGGTGCTGGCTCTGATCGATGTCACATCGTAGGTCTCGATGTGGTAGATGACGTCCTCAATGGCGTCGATCCCGTCCTGCACAGTGAAGTGGAACTCGTGGTGGACTGTGCCGAGGTACTCTGCGACCTCCTTCCCAGCCTTCAGGTCGGGCGAGCCCTGCAGTCATGGCGGCGAGAGGTGAGAAAGAAGATTTGCAGACGGAGGAGGAAAAGAAAGAAGGAGAAAGGGAGGGATTCCAGACCTCTAGGCCGACGCAGAAGGAATGGAGCTGCGTCCCCCACAGCTCGGCGGCCTTGGTTCCGGCGAGATGGCGGGCTGTCACAGAGGCCACCAGCGATGAATCGAGCCCGCCGGAGAGGAGAACTCCGAAGGGGACGTCTGTCATCAGCCTCTTGATGACGGCCTGCGGCGAACCAGAGACGGTGGATCATCAGAGAGAGAGAGAGAGAGAGAGGGAGGAGAATTGGACCGGATTAGGGTTTGAGAGGTGCACGCACGTCTTCGAATGCCTTCCTGAGGACCAGAGGGTCGTATGGGACGGAGGGGATCGACTCCGAGAACCATGGAGGGTTGTACCACCTCCTGAAGCCATGCTCCTTGCTGGAGTAGAGATGCCCCGGGGGGAAGGTCTCAAAATGCTCGCAGTCGTCGTTGAGCCCTTTCATCTCCGACGATATCCAGACAGATCCTGCGCGAGAGCGGCGGAGCGGCGGCGGCGCCGCCGCGTCAGACAGAGCTCGAGAACCCGAGGTCCCCGCCGGCTTTTTAGGGCAGAAGGCCAGTGAGAGGGAGGATCTTGCTCACCGTCGAGACCCCATCCAATGTAGAGGGGAGTGACTCCGATGGCATCTCGGGCCGCGAGGAAGGTATTGCTGCGGGTATCCAGCAGCACGAAGGAGAAGATCCCGTCCAGCATGTCGATGAAGTTCTCTCCATGCTCCTCGTACTGTTCGTCGTCGAGCCGGTCAGAGCGGAAAAATTGGAGGGGAGGAGGGAGGAGGCAGGGGAAGGAAGACGAACCAGGTGGGCGATGACGTCGCAGTCGCTGCCCGTCCTGAAGGTGTGAGAGGGCAAGCTCTTCCTCAGCTCCTCATGGTTGTAGATCTCCCCGTTGACCTGTTAAAAAACGAAAACATTTCTTCGTAAGCATCGCCATCGCCGACCCTTCCCCACCACTGCACTTTTAGACGACGAGAACAGCCGACCCCAGTAGGGCCGCCGTCGGGCTTTAGTTACCGTGACGATGATGGAGCCGTCTGTATTGAAGAGCGGCTGGTCGCCGGAGGCGGGGTCGATGATGGCGAGCCGCTGGTGCGACAGGAAGCAGTCGCC
This sequence comes from Spirodela polyrhiza, assembly GCA_024713555.1. Taxonomy (NCBI): domain Eukaryota; kingdom Viridiplantae; phylum Streptophyta; class Magnoliopsida; order Alismatales; family Araceae; genus Spirodela; species Spirodela polyrhiza. The sequence goes on along the minus strand of CM046529.1, from coordinate 9,465,469 downwards.
GTGCTGCGCCAGCCCGCTCCAGTCGGGTCCCCTGTGCTTCAGCCTGTTGCACCACCACCACCATGAAGCAGAGGTCAGAAGCTCGAGTCTCCGGCTCCGCCCCAGAAATCAAACAGTTACAGGAACTAGCAACTCGGAGCAGAAGGTTTCATCGTCAGAACCCGCCTTCTCATTTCTGAGAATCTGTTCTTGGTTCGATTTTACGAAGCATTAAGCAGGGCAAAAATTTGGGAGTATTTTAATAATATTAGGACGAGGAGTTAGCTCTCCATGAACGACGATGGAGAAATCTGATAGAGACGAGGCGCGGGCCACCCGTGGTTGGGCACCGCCGTCCGTCCCGGAGCTACCCGGGGAGGGGAGCCCTCTCTGTGTGAACAGAGTGAGGAAACGGGGGTTTCGGAAGATGGCGGAGAGCTCGGAGGAGTTGAGGAGGAGAGGTCATTGCCTGCGGGAAAGCTCGAGAACTCGGACCCTCTTCGCCTGAGAGTCGTCCGAGCAGCACAACACCGCCAGTATCCCACACATGGTGGCCGGAGGAGGGGGGAGGAGGAGGAGGAGGGGGCCGGGAAGAAGGAGGGGAGCTGGACTGGACTGGCCGGCCGGGAGGGGGGAGGGGATGATGAGCAGTAGAAGCTTGCTGCTTGGCGGAGTCCCGTGCGGATGCACCCGTATTTATAGGCGGAGGGGAGCAAGAAGCTCCTCAAGCGGCGCCGTTCCATCGCGTCGAGGGGCAGAGGGGCGGCGACGTCTTCCCACCTGGCGGCGAGTCATTCGCCAGTGACCTCGCTGGCCGGCTTGGCGCCCGCCCTTACGGCGGCGTTATCCGTTCGCCCACGCCGGCGAGGATGCGGCCGAGTCAGCGAGGGCCCCGCCGCCCCTCGACGTCGCTATCCCGGCTTGTCGCCACGCCCACGCGGACGAAGCGCCACCGCCGGTGGGGGGAGCGCGGCAGGCCGGGGAGGTGGCGCGTACGGAGGGTGGGCTCCCCTCCCTCCCTCTGAGCGGCCCGCGTGCGGAGAAGAGAATATACGAAGCGAACCCCGGCGGGCGCTTCCATCTGATCTCCACAAATTCGGTATCTTGTGGTTCGTTCCCCACCCGGAGGTATCTTCTCCCCCGCCTACGTCTGATCCTCGCAAGTTCCGTGTGGATCTGACCCTCCGTCTCCATCACCCCGGGGCGGCGGACGTGCTGCCTTAATCCCCTCCCTTTTTAGGCAAACCCAGGGCCGCTGTAAGAAACAAAACATCGCATGTTTTTTCCTTCGCCGAGCGGGCTCGTCGGCCGTTCATCGCCAGCCGATCGCCATCGCCGGAGGCGGGGATAATGTTGTTTAATTTGCTGTAACTCCCCGCGGTTTAATCCGTTCGGCGGCCGAGACCGCTGGGCTCCGCAGCGTTTTTAATGGTGGGCCGAGGTCCTTTTTTCTAATCCGCGGCGGCCTATGGAGATTTGCTTAATGCAAGGCTTCGAGCTTTGGGTTTATATAATTGATGGCGCTGTGTCAAGAACACGTCCGATTATTTTGAGGTGCATTAAAGAAATGCCCAGCTGCCCGTCTTCGTCTGTCGATCGGAAGGCCGGGTCCTCTGGAGTTCGGGCGCCGCTGACAGGAGCTTCCATAATAGGCAACCCTGTTGATGATGGGGAGGGAAAGGACAGCCGTGGGCACGAGGGGTGTTTACCCTCCATTTAATGGGTTCTTCGTGCTCGGCGCGGGCGGCTCCGGCGTGGGCAACGTGCCGCGAGAGCGACGCGCGGCGCCCGTCGCCGCGCCGGGCGAGGACGAGGTTTAAAATAGGCGCGTGCGCGCGTTCTTTAGCGCGGTGAATCGGCACGGCGGCGGGCGCCTCCGCACGGGCGGCAAAGGACGCCTCGGGGGCGAGGCGCCTGGCGGGGCGTGGGCGAGCGGGGGTTCGGCGTCAGGAGTGGCCGGGGGAGTAGGACAAGTGGCGATTTTACTACGCAGAGTCGCTGCCCGAGTGAGTTGGCCACGGCGGCGCTGCCCTTTGTGGCGGACATCCCCTCCCTAATCGGGATCTCGGCCTAATCCGTTTGGATTTGGCTTGCTTGCGTCTCCTTTCTGTTCATCGTTATTCTATCCACTTGTGGCTCGGGATTCAGAGTATCTCGTCGCGGACCCCCCCCAGCTCCACCAGGGATCCCAGCTGGGGGGGAGATCCATTATTGGCTCTCCTGGACAATCATCCCTCCTGATCAGCGATAGATGACCCAAATGAAATAGTACCCAACTAGAGAGAGAGAGAGAGAGAGAGAGAGAGAGAGGGGAACTGGGGGCTGCACGGCACAGCGGCGACCTGATGGCATTGAAAGCGATTTGCGAGCTTTCTTCACGTTAGCAAAGTGGTTGCGGCCGTGATTGTCTTCGGATTTTAGTCGAAGCGTTCTGGGGATCACATGGTTCTCGGAGGCGGTGGCGTCATGGGGTGTTACACCATTGTACAACTCGCCCCCGTTGCGTGTCGTCTGTTCGTCGGAATGCCGAGCCGAGTCACCCGCTGAGCTCGCCCCCATGTCCTCTCCCCACGTCTGGCGGAGATAATGGTCAGGCGAGCGAGCCCTTCACTGCGTTCTTCGGCTCGTTGAAGAATATGAATCGAAATGGAACAACCCACGTCGAGATCGTAGGCGACAGATGCTCCGGTGGCGGAGGTCTCTCCCCACTTGCCCGATTCCATTTCTTACATTAATTCGTGGAATCAGGGATTCGGCCGACTTCGGCCGTCCACAGCGGCGTGACGTCGACTTCCGGAATCGAGAATTATCCAAAGGTTCCCCCTCCACGGCGCGGCGGACGGAAGTCAATGGCCATATCCTGCTGGCGTGGAAACGGAAACTCGACTGAGAACAACTAGGACACACGCGACACGGCGAAGAGGGAGAACATGCTCCCTTGTCCATTTCCCTCATGCTCGTTTGGCTAATGTGTTCCCCATTATTGTCGCCTCTCTCTCTTTCTCTCTCTCTCTCTCTCTCTCTCATCCTCCCTCTCTCTCTCTCGCTCTCTCTCTTTCTCCCCTCTCTCCCTCCCCCCCCTCTCTCTCTCAAGATATTTTCTTGGGGATTCCTATCAAGATGCTGCATGGCGGGTTGATAGAATATTCTGCAAAGGGTGGGTGGAGTCTGAAGTAGGAAAGCCGTGAGATTTCACATATGCTAAAGGAATATACTAATTGGCGACCCAGAATCGAGAGAATTCCGAGAACCACAGCCGGGATCGGCTGATTCAGCCGCGTCCTTTTCCGGCGACAGCGATGGCCGTCCTACCTTGGCCGCTCACGGCTATTTTCTATTTCGGCGCCACTCGTCGATGACGCCGACAGGGAACTTCTCCATCGCCCTCCCCTCTCCTTCGCTCTTATCCCTTGCGCGAGTCTACCTCACGCGGGCGGACGACGGAGCATCGTCGCATCCCGGGCCCGGTCGGGGGACAACGAAAGCGAGGCGTCGGGAACCTACGGAGACGACAGCGGGTGGCAAACCGCCGACTGCGAGCCTGCGCCCAACGGGACCTCCTGAAGAGATAGAAACATAGAAGGATAGGTAGATAGATAGATAGATAGATAGATAGAGAGAGAGAGAGAGAGAGAGAGAGAGAGAGAGAGAGAGATATGACTGCTTCGATCTACTGTTATCTTGTTCATCCGAGGGCCAGGGAGGCGACCCGCATGGTCACAGTCCGACAAGGAATAGCCCATGCGAATACGAGGGTAGGGACCGGTTTTCACTGCGAACTGATCGCTGAAGACATCCCGGAGATCGCAGACGATGTATGGGGACATGATGCCGGCGGAGGTTCATACTTCCCGGGCAGTGTGGTGGCCTACGGCTGCGAGGCTGCCAGGTGGAGAGCTCCAAGATTCACGGGGACTGGATCCTCGCGACCCACCGCGCTCGAATGGGAATATTCTGCTCCTCTACAGGGATCTCAGACAGCGAACTGCCAAGCAGACGCCCCCGATTTCTCGCCCCAAAAGGCTCCCTGAGGATGCATGGGGACGCAGTCCCGGTGAAGGTTCAAACCCGGGACGAATCTCGCCTGCTTCGAGCTATGATGAACTCATCAGACGGCGAGGCCCGATGTGATGCACGAGGACAGAATCCGGGCCAAGGTTCAGAACGAGCAGCCGGATAAAAAGGCTTTCCTCATCCTGGTTCCACCACACGAGATGAACGAGGACACAATCCACGTGAGGATTCAATCCTTAAATGGAAACTTGCTAGCTCAGAGCAACGAGGCTGTCGGGGCCTGGAATAATAACTAGGCTAGAGAGGCCTCCACCCCATTCTGCGGCAGTAAAAGTTCACATTGGATGGGATGCATGAGGACGGGATATCGGTGAAGGTTCAGACTGGAACAAGGGCCTACCATGGAAGCTGAACGTAAGCCCGTGGGACTGGAGAAATGGTGCTGAGAGGCCCCGAAGAGCGCTCCCTGGTGAGGCTGAGCCCCCCGCGGTGGCAATGGCACGCCGAGGAAGCTACGTAAGAACAGCAGACTCTCGGTCTCCATTCCAATGGCTCGTACTTGGAAAAAATGAGAGCAGGATTCGGGCCTTCTTCTCAAGAACTCGGTCAACTGCACCCACGGTGCATCCCTCTGATCGATATCAGCAACGGGATCCCGGCACCTAATCTGAACTTGTCTGCTGCGGACGGCGGTGACGATCTTCAGCCGTCCTTTTCGATCAAAAAGGGTGTTGCTGATCTGGCTGTGACTGTAGATAGGTTTAGAACACGAATCAATTGACGGTGGGTCCGCTGGGAGAAGCCTGTCGCCTGAAGGCCTGTCAGCCAGCCTTCGTCCCCCCTGAGCAACACGCTGGCAGGCTTCTCTTTACCCGGCTGCCCTGATCGGGACTGCGTGCAATAATATCAGAGAACGCTGTTGGTGAGGGATGGAAACACGGGGTCCCCCACGGCATTAGAGTAAGGAAAAGTACGAGGGATAGATAGAGAGAGAGAGAGAGAGAGAGAGAGAGATGAGTATGGGGGGGGGACCCCTGGCAAGGAGAAAGCGAACCAAACCGACAACGGACATTGCCGACATGGTCTTTGTAATCACAGAGAGAGAGAGAGAGAGAGAGTACTCCAGCTGAGCTTACTCATCATAAACTTAAAAAACAGGAATTCGGAGTCCAAAGAAGGTAGATAGCTGAAAAATTGTATAATCGCGCGTTCGGGCCCCCAAAAACAGGAAATCGACGGAGATTCCTGAAGATTTTCGATTTATTTATAAGCCAGCGAGGAGATTTTCGATACCCAGCATCCACGAAGGCTCCAGCCAAATTCGGTTCACCGCCCGAGAACTCCACTGGGCAGAGTCTGACCCGGCCACACCTTCAGCTCCGGCATCAACATGCCTAGGATCCACCAAACCTGAGAGTCAACGAACGATACGATCGATCACACCAAAATTCTCATGTAACTTTTTCCCCAAGTAGAAGGAAATAAATTATCATAATCTGGGCGGCCGTGCGAGGTTATGATTATTTTGAAGCTGCGGTGGAACTTACCGGGGAAACGAGCAAGGACCCACTCTCACGGGTCCATCTCTTCAGGCAGGTCAGCCTTGCCCAGAAACACCAGCTGCATCTCCTCTCTCCATATCTACAAGAGTTGGCCAACAGATGCCTCATGGACTGCGAGGAGGAGAAAGAGGAAAACTGCGGGGACGAACACAGCTTCAATGCGATTACACGTACCATATCACGGAATTCGACTCGGATGTGAGGCACATTCGTCTTATGAATGTTGTTCCCCTCCGGACCGCGCTTGTAGTACATTTTCCCGATCCAATGGGACTAAACAAACGACCAGAGTACTATTTCTGTTAGAACCTTCGTGTCGAACGGCCCGATTGTAACAGGAAAAAATGAGTTGGCCAGATGACTAATCCCGAGGTTTTCTGGGATATAACAGCATAATAACGCAAACATGACTGTAAAAATATTTTTATGATTCTAGTGCTGGAATATTCCTCGTAAACCCTGTGATTGTGTTGTCATAGGGTTTTTGAAATGCGGAACAGAAAAAAGTATTCGGGATATTAATTTGCTATAGCCTTCGTGATAGATTCGTATGTTCTGACTTTTTATCTTGGGAAAAAGAAGGAAAGAAAAAAAAAGCTGTTCTGTTTCAAAGTACGTACAAGACAAAAAAATAAAATGATATCCATTGATCTCATAAAAAAAAAAAAAACACTTGTGGCCACATGCATGGAGGCCATGAGAAGCTAAAATATAAAGGAAACATTCACAGACAGAATTGGCTCAACCTACCTTCAGAGCGTGTGAAAACCCGGATTGGTAGACCGAATTACGGGCTATCTCGCATATATCGGAGGAGCTTAGCTTCCACACCTGCAAATAAAAGAAAAAGTGCAACTTCTTTCATATTTCCTGTAATGGAAGACGTGGAGGATGTGAGAGGTAGCCTAGGCATACCGAAGCTGCAATACTATATTCCTCCACTAACGGTTCCTTTGTCAAGTGTATCTGGAGAGGATCGTCTGTAGAGAGAGAAACATTGAGGCCCCGCATAAAGAAAACGGGAAAAGGGTTTCGGTGGTAATCAAGAAATAGGGAGTTGTTGCTCAGAGGAGACATTGCCAAACCAATCTGAAAAAAAAAAAAGAAAAAATCCATGGTTAGAATTTGGCCATCGTTCAAGGATGTAGTACCAGTTGAAGAGTAAATGAAAGGCTTCGGCTTAATCAATAGATTCAAGATGATGACAAATGAGAAAGGTTCAGGAGAATAAAATGGAAGGAGAGCAAGTGGAGAACAAAAGACTTCCAAGAGCGCTTCATGTACCTGTGCAAGATAATACAGGTACTGCAGGACAGGTGACTTCCTCAAATTGATACCATGAGCAATATTGTGAGCCGTTAGAAAGGTTGCAGCAAGATGGTCGATATCACCAGCCTGACAACAAGGAGTATGTCAAGTAGTTCAAAATTGATAGACCATAAATTGCATGGAAATGACTCAAACGAGTATGATTACTACCTCCCCGGAGTGTGGACGGAATTTGATGGTTGTCATGCCCTTTGATTCACGGAGCTGGTGGCACCAGTAGGTTATCAGAATGTATATACCTTTCAGGCCGGCCATAAACTTTGATAATCTAAACTGTTATCTTAGTAAGCTATAATCCGCGACGTACAAGAATTTGAATTCCTTGGAAAGATTTACTACCATTTGGGACTTGATTCATACCTTGTTTAGTGTGTATAAATTTGCATAGCAGTAGTATGCATAGTATGAAAATGCAGGATTGAAAATATTTGTCCACTGAGCTGGTGTTGGCATATGCTTTGTTGGTCGTCTCTCGGGTTTACTTTCATCATCCACTAGGTCCAATCCCACAACCTGGAAATTTTCCGCATGAGTCAAAAGTCAGCTCTACTGAGCCGCCTAGGTCACAAAATAATAAAAAAAAAACTAAAATTAGATGCATGTCATGCACTTGGGAACGCTTTAGCTGTCGTGACTATTCCCTACAAAAACTCTCATCTATTCAACCAAATCTGCAAGCTTGAGAATATTCCTGGTGAGAATCTCAGACTCCCGAAATCTTGGAGACTGTTGATAGATGGAAGAACTGCTTCGTGGGCCATCTGACAGGATGCTTCAAGAAAGAAAACTTCCTTAACACTTCACAGAGCTGAATCTTGGGTTGTAAAGATATTTATTAAAGGTCTGAACGAACCAGATAATCTCATTCTTGACAATGACCGGACGTAGTAGTTAAAGGGCCCACCTGATGCCTAGTCATAACGTCGAATTGAGAATGTGCCAGTACAGATCCTTGATGAATGATTACTTTCTTGAAGCACCAAAGGCCATCCAAAAGTAATGCTAAACATCTGTGTAGTTCAAGGGCACTCTACCTAGCACTACATACACTAAAAATGGTCTAGCAAACGAAGTACATCCGATTAAGGATGCCCGTACTACCTTGCCCCAAAACAATCACGAGGGTCATGTTGTCCTAAAGTGTGGAGATTTTGGAATGAACGTAATTGATAAGAACATTTTTTTTGCCTCAAGCTTCACGTCTAAATACTTGAAATATTCAGGAAGATCTGATGGCCAAGGTACGCAGAGTAATGTGGAGAAGGCAATGTGATTACTCGGAGTAGTGTGGTTGAGCTTAAAGGGAAAACATTCGACGATCAAAGGTGAGATTACAGAAAGTTGAAGTCCATGCAGGCAACAACAGATGTCCAAAAAAGATTACACAGCTTTAGACAGAGGTGACTGCTGTCTTCCCTCAAATGAAGCCTGCAAAAACAGCACTCTCCGTGTGGAAGAGATAATTAGAGGGAAACATGCGGAAGGCATACGCTGAAACGATTTGTAAATGATGATCAATAGCACAGAAAACCAATAAATCACCTTAAAAAAGGCCAATTTGGTTTCCTTCCCTTTCATCTCTGACCACGATACCTTAATACTTTCAGTGCTTGGAAGCATTGAATCAACTAAACGTGGTAAAATGGGTCGTATTTACCGAGTCCAACTCTCCAAGGAAATTAAGTTTTTGATACAAGAAGTTATGTTCTACACACCAGGTCTTTGTAAGCAACTAATCACATTTTGGTATTGATGCTTAAAAAGGCATTAGGTTTTAACATGGTCCTCTTCACCTAACACCATTTTACTCTGAGTGAATCCAGACTGCTTATCAGATGATGTAAGGGGTCAATTAGGAACGCTTATGAAGGAGTCTTTATCCTCCATAAAATGGTTTTGAAGGGTGTTGGAATGTGCCAGTTCGAAACGATAGTCTGTGCAGAAAGCATTAAAACAGAAGAACAAAAATTAATGCGAAAATGAAGCTGGCATTAACAACACATTATTCACCTTAACCACTAATGTTTCCTTCTAAGCAGGCATCCTCACTCATGTTACCATCAGTTCTTCTGTGCTACTGCACTAATCTCACATTTGGTAAAATGTGAGACAATTATGAGGGTTAAAAGAGAGAATGAACTCTAAGTGAATTCTCAAGACAGTAATTCATATATTCAATGATATGCACCTCTCCGTCTTCCAAAATAATTGAACGGTTCCCAGTGCTATATATATGTATAAATATACCATTTGAAGATGTTAAAAAGTTGTTGAAATTTCTCCGATGAAATCTGTTCTGTTCCACAAACTTTTCCAAGCAGCATCTGAGTCGAGTCTCAAAGCCAATAAAGAAAAAACAAGATATAGGTTGGGTCACAGTCATAATTGACTGGCGAGTCTTGTTCATTTGTAAACAAGGATATCAACATAGATATACATGAAAACTCGCCAGTCCTGCATTTAAATCAACAAAAAAAGAGTCATGGACAAAACGTAACTACTGCTACTACTAGCATCGATATCCAAAAAACCACATGATGGAGAGTTCGGAATATTTCAGATTTGCCATCAGAGTCTTAATTAACATTCAGAATTGGCAGCTGTTGAACAAAAATTCAAACAAATCTTACAGTCACCAGAACAAAAGAAAGGTCTCGTATAACCAACTGAGATATGAACAATGGCGAGAATCACTTATCATGTCTATTAATACAGACATAATACAGATCTAATCAGAGAAAGTAATCACGTTCGGTATCTGACAAAAAAAAGCCACGTGCATGGAAGAGGGCTCAGACACTTCAAATCCCACTCCTCTGAAGATGAACAAACCAGCGAGAAGGTCACACAAGCCAGATGAAAGAGGGCACATACTACTCTCCCGTTCTCCATCAGCAAGTTAAAGTGCCAAATTTCTCCAACACATTTCGTATAACAGTGACCCCAGTATCTCTAAGTTCAATTGGAAATCACCCAACGTCTGAAAATCACACAACCCAACGGAAAGAAACAATGAAAAGACATTGTTTAATGAATCACCGTAATTTACTTCAGGAAACTTTCATGTGAATTGCTTGGAGCAAGCAAGTGATACTTTTTCACCGTAAGTCAAGTCAATGATGACAAAATAAAATCAGAAAAAAATCTATTTGGCTCTACCTGCTTCAAGAAAACGTGCAATTGAGGATGTGAATCTGGATTCACAGTAACCTCAAAAAGTGGGAGGAAAATGTTGTCCAGAATGTTCTGGAATGATGTTACAATCCCCATTTCCTTGTACACGTTGTATAATCTTGGTAGCTGCAAAATAATTAACATAACAATAGGTGAATCTGATTCACGTATGAATGAATTACCATGATCAAGCATGACATTGGAAAAAACGAAATTCAACCAATCAACACACATGCCTGAATCAACCAGACCACATTTCCACTGTATAACTCATTATTCACGATCCAGCTAGCAAGCTGATCCCACTCACTTTGCTTCCTACCATATATCGATATTCTGTACTCTGCCATCTGCAAAAAGAGTGACACCAGCAATCAGACATAAATGTCAAGTAATACACAAGACAACAGTGAACTGATATATAATTAGTTGAAAAGGTTTATTGCCGTCATCTCTGGAATAGGCTTGTGTAGTAGAATATATAAATATCTTTTAGCTATATGCATTGAGCTCGGTTGGCCTCCTAGGAATCAGTAATGTAGAAAAAACAAAAAACGAGTAAAAGTACAGACACAAAACCAAAATCAAAGAAAAAAAGATATGGTAGGATAAGCAATACTCTCTTAAAACATCAGGTAGGACAGTACGTATTGAATTTTCTCCAAGAAAATTCTTTGCCCATTTAGGCTTCCTATCGGGTTATTAATCTCTTCGTTCCTAATTTATGTCAAATGACAGTCAACCAATGACACTGTAAACTTAATGATGACATGAAAACTTGTGTGCCTCGGCAAACACAAAGGCATGTTCAAACACCAATCATGGTGAAAGCCAGCTGGGGCCAGGATTTATTAATAGCCACGTAAGAACGGAAAAATTCCTAATCCCCCAAGACATATAAAATTTACTGAACTTGCATAGACGAACCTGCTAAGGCTATTTAATGGTAGCAAACATATTATAAGTCTTCCCTTGGGACTCACTAAAAAAATTGTGACATCAAAATAAATGTATTAATAGACCCCACCCCAAGGTAAACAAAAATAAAATAACAGCCAACAACTCCAACGCCTTCACCAAGCACCAGGGGCATACCCAGAAATCCCAAGAAGAAATACGGAATCCTCCATGTCCATGAGCAATGCTTAAAAGAGGCAAAATCCAAGAACCTACATGTATACAAGACATCCACAGCAGCCTTAACAAGGATTTTAAAAACGTAATGTCTTCCTTCTTGTGAAATGGATAAAAACAAATACAACGAAACATTGCATAGAGTAACCACAATGTCAAATGCACAGCTTGCGCACATTGAGCAATATCTATAGATAAGAAAGTATGGTGACCTGTGTTCGCCTTCAGTAAGAAAGTACCTGGTATTTACTTGCAGCTAAATCAGAGAACACTTCTTTTGTCACTTCAGCAAGAAAGCGACCTGATGAACAGCAACAAACAGAAACATCCGTAACAAATTATTGGGAAGATATAACAAAAATAAAATGAAAGACGTAACTAAATACTAAGTTTACATGAAACTGCAAAAAAATAAATACACGACCAGGGCCAGTGGAGGCACTGCCAGAAACGCGCTGAGGATCCACAAAAACGGCTTAATCAATGTACGTACAAAGATTGCCTGTATTTCATTGTCGGCTATGTGCTAGAAATTATAAAAAACTGATGCACAAAAGTTTTGTGCAACTTCGCTACTTCAAAGCTCTGAGGTTTGGTTAAATTTCAGCCTTAGTTTGTGTCCCACGCCTTGGGGATACCAGGTCCTCCCAAAATCGCTGTGCAAGCACGTTAAAAAATTAGATAATGCACCTTCTATTCAAACCAAATTGACGTAGTTGATTAAATCAGGAATTTGGGTACCCTTCAACTTCATCCAAGTTTCACCCAATTACCCATCTTCCTTTTTGCTTAATTCAGGTGCCAACCAATGGTCGTGAAAAACTAGCAGCAGAGCAGCGAACTTAGCAGGCAGTTGCTTTAGCGATGGTTAATATAGACAACAGTGGATTGAGACAATGAAAGGGAAACAAAAACGACAAATCGAGGAGAGACAACTCTGGCTTGCACAAGTCTGTAGATAAAACTCGAAAGCACTACATTCCCTTTGACAGTCTTGTTGACTTTATTGTTCAAAAGTGTGTGAACATAGACAAAGATATCCAACACACAAAATTGAGGAAACATTTAATTCAACAGTTCTAGTGATTATTCTTATTCAACTCCCAAGTTAAATGGATTTGGTTGTTTCCTGTCCAGGGGAAGCAGTAGCATTATAATATGGTGATAATAAGCAATCTAGTTTTGCTTAAGTTTTTGCACCCATCATTATGGATGTAGTCATTAATGACATTGTACGTTCAATACCAATTCAGCCATAATCAGGTTCACAATATGAAAGCAGGGACCTCATAGACGCGTCTTCTAAGTATGGAAAACAAAATCTGTCCTAGAATCAGCCAGAGCTGATTTAGATCAGAGAAATCAATCAAATTGACAATCCAGGAAAAGGAATCTTAGCATGTTCAAAGAAAAGGGTTTAGGATTTTGTTTTCCGGGTCCGGTGATTGATGTCTGCTCAGTACACCAACTAAAAATGTTGCGAGGAAATGGTGTTCTAATTTAAAGGTCTATGCCACCACATTCAATAATAGTTAGTACACATGATAAATTTATCTAGATCCAGAATAATGGTGATCTATGCAGCTCAGTACACTTTTCTAGGGACAAATATTTTTCTATAGAATGAAGCTCGATTCCAAATATTTTAGAGCAGAACAAGAAAAACAAGAAAAGGAGCTCAAAATATTGTAAATGAGGAAGTGTTACCCTGGATGAGATTATCTTGCTTAAGAAATATCTCCCTAAGCCTACTTTGACCACAGGGATTGTACTTGAGATTAAATTTGTCAAAGCGATGGAACGTGCTCTTATCCGCGTGTACATCCAGCAAGTCTACATTTAGGTCATACCTGCCATCAGAAAATAAGGATGGCATGTTCCAGAAAATAAAAAATAGAAAAAGATCAGTATAGACTTGTAAAGGATTCTTGATTACCCCGTCAAATCCAAACTCTCGAAAACCTCTTTCAGCGTTAGATAGGTTCCATCTCGGAATATGACTACCTAAGAAAATATTGAAACATGTTAACCCAAGATTAAGCATCGACTTCACGTCTGGCTATATTACTTTCTCACTGTCCTTATGGTGGCAGGCATCACGTTTACAGAGAGAAATAAGGTTAATGCCTATATCATTTAGACAACGCCAAGGATAACCCAACAAAATAAAACATGAAAAAAAACATCTTCATTCTAGAATAAGAAAGCATTCAAAAAGAGTTTCTCTGTACAGATCAATGTACCAAGTAGGCTTGTTAAGTAAACTATAAGGATGATTACTTACAAAAATAATTAACTTCTTTGTTGTGACTGACAGAAATAAAATTTCACTTGAAGCAGTGCATGTTCTCAGATTGAGTAAATATGAATTAGTTGCATAATTTAAGTACGGCTTAAATGAATATAAGGTGGAAGAAATCTCAAATTAAGTAACATCATTCAACAATAAGTGACATGATACCGTATTTAAACCTCAGTGAGAACAAAATTAATTATCAGATCACTGGGCAAAGAAGAAAAAAACGTGACAACAATTGGGCCTGGATTCCTACTGGACAAAGAAATTTCAAGGGATTGGTAAGAATGATAAAAAACTCTTAATTTGGAGACACGAAAAATTTAAAAGGGGAAAGAATAACAACATGAGTCATACCAATAATGATGTAGTATCTTTTACTGTAGAGTCACAAGGTCTATGACTTCAAAATCGAAACGAGGCATCAGGGAACAAGCTCAGTTGAAACCCTTATTAAAGTATCAGCATGGAATTCATCTTTTCCACACACTAGTAATAATAATAAAACCAATCATGCGAATTCTAAGAAATAAAACAAGAGAAAGAAGCCACTGTACACTTTCCCCCCTCAAAGGATATAACTGTTGGGCTCTGGATTCCCATGATGGATGATCATGTGGAGAGTGCAACATTATGGGAAGGATAAGGAGCAGAGGTCCACGGGTGCACAAGCATATAAGTAAAAGCAGAGGGTGATTGTGGAAGTGAAGAAGCTCATCACTTCTGTATTAATGCAGAGGCAGGTGGGGCCGCAAACATTTAGGTTGCAGGTGAGGCAGGCTGTTATAAGTGAAGCAACTTTATCACTTTGGCATCGTTCCCGAGATCTGATTGATGTTACCACTACAAAAACTGTAGCATACCGGAAAGGATGAGAAGGACCAGGGACAAGTAAAGACACAAACGTCTAGTTTGCAGGTAAGGATAATGCTATGGACACGCAGTTAATCACTTCTTCATTGGCCATTAGTGATGCTGCCACTGTAACCCCTTGAGTTAAAGAATGTAAACAGAGATGTAGAAACACTCCTATTAGAATGTCCAAGTCGGTGCAGGAGAGATGAGAGAAACAAGTGCATAAAAGATGAAGTAACTTATTTCCAATATTAGCCCTGAAAATGGCAAAGAGGGGGAGGGACTAACAGAATATATGCTAAACGGTTCACAATGCCAAATAAGAGCAGAGGATAAATCATCCTAATTCTTATGCTATTCCTCTGACAAACATGAGCCAAAAACTTAAGGATCGGCTGAGAAGCATTCAAAATAGCAAAACCAGGTTGTCAGGGCTTAAAGAAAATGAAATTAAAAAGAAATGGAAAGAGATGAACAAGCTGCCATTAGGCAATCTGGTAATATCTCATCTTTTCTTTTCACTTTTTTCGACAAAACCCCAATCTGATTCGTCATATTAAAACCCCTTCGTGCATGAACAATCTCCTTTCCAAAGGTAATATATCATAAAACATTGGACCATGCACAAATGATAAGCGTGCATACCTCATCAGGCTCTTTCCTGAGCTTCGACTTAATGAACCTTAAGAGATGTTTCTGGTTCATGCATGCTGAATGATGAACATGAGTATCAACCTTCCTCACATTATAGAAATCACGATGAGGTGCACTTTTCTGAGCAAGGAATTCAGCATCTGCATTTAGCATCAAGTGCATACTGAATTTCTGCAAAAAAACAAAAATTGAGGATCAGTCTGTAAGCAGTGCAAGGAAATTACAGTCAGATGATTCATAAAGAGGATATATTATCACCTGCTCTAGAAGAACTAACCGACGATGGCATACTGTTCTTATATTACCCGCAGCAATTACTCGAAGGATGCGATGTAAATCAGTAAAAAAGGTTGTTGCATCAGCAACAGGGAAAAGCCGTTCTGTAGCTGGAAAAAAAGGCACAGCATAAAACAGAAATTCAACATCAGTATCTACCTATGCTTAGATGATGATGTTGATGCAGGGCCCATAGGTGATGACTTACAATCTTTATTTGCATAAACATGAACTACTCCATCTTCCATTTGAAAATGATGCTGAAGAGGAAAAAGTGTTTACATACATTAAGGAGATTCAGAGCTCCAACGAAATAACGTCAACACAAAGGTACAAGAGTTCTAGATGACAGCATCAATAACACAGCAAGAGTAAAACACACTTACATCTGTTTTCTCCTCTGCAACATATGCAAAGGGATTAGGATTCGGCTTTGGGGTACTGGGGTCTGTGATGATTTCTTTCTCCCATGGAGCCACTTCTTCCCTGTATACATAACCTTTTCGTGATTTTAGACAATCTTGAAGAACCATATAAACCTCAGCTTCATCCACAGATGGAGTCTCTACAAATAATTACACCAAAAAAAAGTTAGCGAATCCAAACAAAGACGTCCACCGGCATGACAATTTCTCATTGTTATTTCCCTTTTCATCTACTTTCATTTCCCTCTTAGTATTGTAGGAGGCGTGCCTGATTACTATACCGGTAGGAGTTATCCTCAGTTTTATGAATCTCTCATGCTCTGGTTCCTTTCTAAGGATATCGGCTGCAACAGGATCAGTTTGGCCGCCATGCAGGTCACCAGAAACACTGTGAGATCTGATTATGTTAGATGCAGCTAATGTCTTTGAGTTTGCTTCTGTTTCAACTTCATCTGGCAATGTCTGAAAAAAGCTATCATCTTTCGGTACCTGTTCGACCAGATAAGACTTTAGACTTGACAGGACTTGGAGAATGGAAAAAAAAAATGCATCATGACAGCTAGAAAAATGGGATAACTCAGAAAATTCTTTGGGAGCAGTTAATATGATTAGGGATCATTAAAATACTTTGATTCGGAGTAGAACTCTGGAGAAGGATTTTCTCAGAAGAATTTATAACGATACAGCAAGATCCAACGATCACAATTCATAGCTTTAAAACTAGATTTAGCGGTGGTTACCAGAGGTTTCCTTTTGGACTCCTCACACATTAGCTTACGCTCACAAAACATGCTTCTGCCACATTGCAAAAAAGAACTACACAATCTAACGTTTATTGTATGATACTTGCAAGACATGTTATCACTTTGCGGGATGCAGGTAAGAGGGATGTAAAAACAAAATTACAAATGCCCAGCATGATTAAATGGCACGAATACGACATTTCTATCATGATGACGACCACGATCATAAGTTCTGAACTAGACTCACAGCATCTCGATTAGGATCCATATATGCATCTTCGAGTTTAGTATCCGAAGGCGAGTTATCATTGTCAGAACCGTCAAGGCTCTCAAAGGCACTGGGAACTGGTGACCTGGGAGAAGTTCTGACACCATGTCCAGTTCTCTTGCTTGAATTCCCACTTATAGACTGCCTATTACCTGTTACACCGCAGAACATGCCATAGAACCTGATCATACCATAAGATAGTAGCATGACTTGAAAGAAGATAGATCAGATGACAATCAAAGTGAGTCCACCGTGTGATATTGTGATATATTGAGTGGTGTTACACAGTAAATAACATGATTTTTAGTCATATTAGAAAATTGAAAAATAAAATAAAATAAAACAGACGGAATTGGAAACTCTCGTGGAAAAAATAAAATCTACTATCACATCGACTAATAGAGAACCTCTAAAAATAGGAAAAAAAGATTTCTGAGGTTCTAATGGGCCGGGGGCCTTTCTAAAGGAGAACGTTGAATACCGCGAAGTGTAACGAAGTCCGGTTGCACACATTTACTTTTCTAAAAAGGTCCGTTTGGATTTACCAAATTGAAATTTCTACCATACCTTCGGGAAGTATGTGGAGGCGAGGTAAGCCGGGTGGGAAAGGCAGACTCCGAGGATCATCCGCCCCATGAGTAGCAACATTAGATGCCGTGAAAGAACCATTTATTACGGGACGATGTCCGTCCACCTGATGATCGTCCTCGCCGCCGACGAGAGTCGCGGCCGTAACGTCCGGCAAAGAAGCGGATCCCCGCCGGTAGTAGCTCGCTGCCTTGCGACGGGAAGAGGAATGCTGTAGCGGTAGGCTTTTCTTGTTGTACTTGGCCGATGGGGACTGTGCATCCCGCTCTGACGTTCCATCCTCCTCGAAGCCCTCCCCGTCCTTGTCGCGGCTTCTCCCCCTCTCACTCTCTCGCTCCGCGCGCGCATATTCAAGAACCTGCTCTAGGGTTTTACGATGCATGAAGTATGCCGAGAAAGCGACGACCGAGGCTCCCACCAGCGCCGCCATAGCCAGGTGAAGTGCATACGCATCCATTCTGCCTTCTCACTCCCGACACTCTCGCTTGCCGCTCCGGGACAGCGATGAAGCTTCAGCAGAGAGCTCGCTGTTCCTCCATTGGAGACGAGCTACGTGTTTTTAAGAGGACTTCGGATGGGGTCTGCGCGCTAAGCCGAAGGTACTGATACTTTCATACCTACGGGAGAAAATTTGTAGTATGATGACGTTAGTTCTCTATATCCTTATATTATGAAAAATTATACTATGCCTTGTGGGGAACCCCTGTGGGTTAATAATTTGGAAGATACTAATTTAGATAATGTGTACGGCTTTATTGAAGCTTATATAGTCACACCTGAGGATATGAAAAGGCCTTTCTTGCCATGTAGGGATACTAATAACACTTTAATATTTCCGGTGGGTAAGTTTACGGGTGTGTATTATAGCGAGGAATTAAAATATGCTAGAGATTTGGGCTATTTTATTAAACCTCTAAAAGGTTACTTATTTCAAAGGAGTGAGGGTAGTCCTTTCGATAAATTATGACTGACTTATACCAGAGTAGATCTAATGCTAGGAAGAGTGGGGATAATGCTGTCTTTTATTTATAAAATATTAATGAATTCATTATATGGAAGATTCGGGATCAATCCTGATAGTACTTTAAGTGAAATATGTGATAATAATAGATATAATGAATTAATGAAAAAGGATCATTTTGTTTCTGGTAATATGTTAACCAAGGATAGCTATATAGTAACATACAAAACTAATCAAAGTGTTGACAAAATAGATTATTGGAAAGCACCCAGATTATCCGCGGTTCAAATATCCGCGGCTATAACAACTTGTTCAAGAATTTATGTGTATCCTTGTATATCAAGATATGATTGTTATTACACCGATACGGATTCAGTGGTTTTAGGCTCACCTTTACCTGGTAGTGTTATTTCATCTGCTGAAATAGGTCTCTTTAAACTAGAGTATAAAGTTAAAAAGGGTATATTCTTAGCACCTAAAAGTTATATGATAGTTACCGATAACGATTACAACATTCTGAAGCATAAGGGACCAGCTAAAAATTTAGTAACTACAACATGGTTTGAAAAACAATTAGAGCGAACCCCTCACAGCGGCGCCGCTTCCACTGATGACGTCAGGTTTCGTAATGTGGTCCAGATGTATCAACATGACCTGAAGTCGGCCCGGCTCGGCCCGGTTTTATTTCGGTTTCAAAATCAAGCCCCAGAGCAGCCCAGCGGGCGGACATTGAATGTTCAAGCCCGGAGCCGTTCTGGAGCCTTTCCTCGGGCCCGGGCTAGACTGGGAGAGTAAAGTCTGGGCCGGCCCGTTGACAGTACCATAACCAAGTTTGTCGTAATTCTACGTGGGATGCCATCTAATTGTAGGATTATGGAGCCTCGCTGGTGAGGGTATCCGCGCGAGCCACCTGTCCACCTAATCGAGCGGCTGAAAGGTGCGGGCTGACGAATCGTGCGGTGACAGCACATCAGCGGATTTAATTTAATATTAGCTCGGACCGGATGAGAACAGGCCGGTCCGGACCGAATGACATGGACCGGACCGGACCGGAGTCGCCGGCCGAGCAGGTCCGTTGCCGCCAATACAGTCGTTTCGAAGGGCGGGAAGTTGCAGGCGAAAACCCCGAGTCTTGTACCCTACCGTTCTTTCCTCGTCTTGGTCTCGCAGGGGATCGGCGATGTCGGTGGGCGTCCGGGAGCTCACGGTGCTGGGAGAGTTTAAGCCGTATGGGATCGTCGCGGAAGCACTCGACGGGAAGCCTGCGCCAGGGGAGGATAGCGAGGCGGAGGACAGATTCGACTACTTCCTCTTCGACCCAGACATCATTGGCGACCGGGATGAGTCTCTTTTCGAAGACCACGATTTTCCGACGTCCTCTTCTCCATTCCACCAAAGCGACCACGAGATATTCATTCGGGGAAACCGGTCCTCTCTCCATCTCTCTCTCTCTCTCTCTCTCTCTCTCTGCCTCACTTGTCCGGACCTAAATCACGGGGTTCATTCGCTCGTTGTTGTAACTACATTCCTGTTCCACCAGGGTGATCTGGAGCGCTGGGTCAAGGATAGAGAAAAGATACAGCTCACCCAATTCCGTCCTAATGGTACGTGCCTAGATAATGTCGTAATCCGCTTCATCGGCAGCGGAATCGTATTATAACGAAAAAAACTGTTTTTTTCATTTATCCCGTCGTTTCACCTTCGTCATCTTACTCGACAAAGTACAATGAAGTTTGTGACTTGGCATGCTCTAGTCTGATCGCTTGCTCTGCCACATCATTTTTGAAAGTACGATTTTTTTAAAAAATCGTTCATGTAACTATCGGTCAGCTGTGCACTAATTTCAATTGGACTAGAAATGGTAAATTCCCTGCAATAGTCAAGTTCCGTAGTTAAATGGAAAGTACCGAAAAGGGGCTACAAATCAAAATGTCAAGTAATTGACCATCGCTCCACAGATCGTTTTCGTTCCTTGCTATTTCTCTTAAGAATCTGTTCTAGTGCAATGACATGAATGCTTAAGCAATGCTAGGCATTCATAATAACCTCCCAGGATTAGACAAGAGTTTTAAAGCCCACTGTTAGGCGATAATCTTATGTAGGAGAGTCACTGTTAGGTGGTTTGATGGCCCACTTTGAAGAAAAAAAATCCTTCGAAGACATGTCCATGAAACTTAACACAGATCATTTAATTTGAAGTAGAACATACAAGGTTGTAGATGATGAATTACCCTCATATTTTATCAAAAACTGGGATGGTCTTCTGTTTATCTTCTATGAATCGATTCAAGTCAACTTGATTTACATCTTAAGTTTTTTTAAAACAATTTACTTATTTTTGGTGGATTCCCATGTTTGTGTAGTTTCGAACATTAAGCGGATATGGTTAGAACACACGATATAAATTATTATAATTCGTTGAGTCGAGGTTCGGTGTGCTTATTAAAGAAAACTCTTATGAGTCAATCAGGAAACTAGGTTTTTTGTCGCTGTAAAAGAAATGAGTGAAAAACCTGTTATTGCTTCGTCCTTATATCCAGTAGTTTCAAGACTCATCTCACAGCCTTGTGTTTTGACGTTGGTTAAATAAACTTATGATCCTGACAGGAGGTATAGTGGAGAGATTTTCCGTGAGGTACTTAAACATGTCATTCTTCTTGATTAAGAGTATGTGAAGAAAGTGGAGGAAGGATTTTCTTTGCGTCGTCCAAAGGATACCTGCCAAGACTGCCTGCTTAATTCATGAACGTTTTATGCATGCTGCATAAAAAGTAGATGCTTTTTTTAATTGGCAACAAGTTCAATTGCCAGCATTGATTTTGTAAATTTTAGTATATCTTCTGAGAGGCTGATGATTTTAGTGATTCCACTGTAAAGGAAGCAAATACATTTCTTAATCAAGATATGAGCTGTTTCCTCATACTTCACTTTTTTTGCAGCAGAAATCTTGTCAATTACTTTCTGTGGTGTCTTTTTTCTTCTTCTTTTGAACCATTAACATAACCACGTTAATGCACCGTGATGAGCGAAAGTTGAAAGTTGGGTTGTATTTACTGTATTCCAACCATTTCCTTGGCTTTTATTCCTGGTGAAGCTTTTTCTTGTGACGATTTATTTTGTTCTCTCGAGTCATATATATGACTGTTTCTTGTCGGTGTGCTCTTCTATTTTGAGCATTATATCAATATTATGAGCAGCAGAAGCGGTTAGATCGTTTAATGTTGATTTCTGCTTTTATGAGAGAGTTTTAATCCATTTTCAGGCATGTTGGTGTCATATGGAATCTATTGCTGAAGCCCTTCTTTGTGTGCTGCAGATTGACAGTCTGTCAATCTACAGTTCAACTGGTGAGGAAAACTGTGCTTGTTAAATTGCTGATATTTAATGAATTTCAAATAGCTTTTTTGCCAGCTATCACAGTCTTCACTTCGTTCATGCCTCGTAAATACTTACATTATCTCTGTTCTCTGCCATGCATGAAATTTAAATTTATTTTAATATCGCTATATGTTGATGATGATTAGTTATTGGAGGCAGATGATGTCATTCTCCATACTCAGAGAATATTCTCGTTAATTTCTAGTAATCTATCTTTGCAGGTGAAGTGGGGTCTATTCCTTTACCTTATGCTATAGGGGCCATCTGGTCTCTTCCTCTTGGTTTATTACTGCAGAAGGAAACTGATGGGAATCAGCCAATGCACGCGTCTTATTCTTCTTCAAGCTCATTGCTGAATACTCGTGATTTATCTCGTCCAAATAAGGAGCTTTTGTCCAGTCAAATTGCCTCTAACTTATTCAGTCCATTTGATCATCCCATAAAGGGCGATGCAGCAGATGGGTCATCACATTTGATTCTTAAGCATCCACTAGAAGAACCTCAGGTCTCTATAGTTTTTTTCAGTTATCAACTTATCTTTCTTCTATTCATTAGTTTTGTAGCGTACAAATGTTCTTTTATCCATGTTTGCTTTCTAAATCGATTCCCAAATTCTTATTTGAAGTTGGAAACGTTCGTAATTAACGAAATGTATTGTTTTAGTTTCTTCTTATTTGTTTATGCAGTTTATCAAAAAGTGTTGGGGATACTTTTCTGTCTTGTCAATTCGTCGAACAATTGCTAGTTATATACAATTACCCCGGCCCCCCAAAAAGAGAGAACTACCTAAATTCCATGATTTATGGGATACCCAACCAAACTAGGAAACTGACCAACTGAACCTAACTCTTAATTACACGTTTTCTCCTGCATATACCATAGAGTTCTCTAATTGAAGTTTTTCTTCCAGAAAGTAGGATATATCTTTTTAGGCACAACATAATTCAGTCTCAACTGCTGAAAAAAGCTGCCTGGAATCTTTCTGTGACCCTAGCTCAATATGGTAAATGAAAATGTGTATAAATGAAGTTTCTTTGGCCAGGAGGGGAAGAGAGGCTTTTGTTCTTTATTTCCTTCATGAAGGTTTCTCGAGTTCATCCATATGCACAATCTTCATGTGAGATTGCTGGCAGTAGCCCAAGGGGAATCTGTTTGGAATGACTCTTAATGGATCATATGTTTGGAACGATTCATCTTTCTGTCAAAATTTCTCTCCGTCAGCTGATCCTCTTGCAGATGACGACTCAAGAAGTAGGGCATCCAGACCACCTAATGCGGTTAACCCTCATCAGATCATGACATATTACCACCATGCATTCCTTCTGTGTTTGCACAATCTCAGGTTGCATATTTTCTTTTTGGATTTTTCATTTCACTCTTTTGAAACGGGAGGAAACAAACCTTTTGTGAGGGTTTGCTTGGGGTTGAAGAGTGGGGAACGTCCACTGTTTAGTGGGGGGGAGTAAATTCTCTTCTGTCCAATGCCATAATGGGATTTAGGTTGGTAGTCTTAGTGTGGGTTTGCGAAACTGACTTCATTTTCTTGTATACGCTTTTCTCATTTCGTATATTTAAGCAATACGTGCACATATTTGTGTACATCAGAAATTATTACAATTTTTAAACACCAGATTTTCTGATCTGATCCATTTTGCAGGCAACGTATGTTGAAGAGAGGGGCAAGTTGGTCATTATGAAAGATTTTGACGAAAGAATTATTTGGACTAGTGATCTTATTCCTTTGTTGTCGTCGTATCACAAAGGTTCATCAATTACGCATGCTTGCATCAATATCTAAAATAAGATAGGGGGATTGAAACATGGGCGGATAAGATGGGCTTTTTTTTCAAAGCATTAAACCGCGTTTCCTTTTTCCTTCAACTGTTCTTAATCCCTTCTTCATTTACTTCCATTGCAGGCAAGATGAAACATTCTATTTGGCTTATGGAAGTTGCACATCCTGAAAGTGAAATAGCTACTGCAAGTCGCACTGTTGAAGAGGTCGTGGATGCACCATATTCAAAAGTATTTTCTTTTAGAAGGATATGGCAGGGGACGTGTTCTCAGTGTGCTGCCAGTAAGGTGATTGTCCATACTTGCTTTGTTTCTCGATGAATTTGCCATGGTAGACAGTATATCACATTCCGATTTTTTGTTGTATGGTCATTCGGCGAGTAATTCCATGTATGTAATTTCATAGCGATTCATGTTTGTATCACTTGATTATGATCATCAGATCTTTACAGTAAAGGATAAGGGACACCCATCGGGAACTCATTCCATCAATCCAAGGTTGTCTATGCTTAGATATACAGTTCTTTGAGGAAACTTTCTGAATGCTTGCCGTCAAGGACTACAAAATTTCAAGTCATCATCTCTAAGCTCCAGGTTCGGGGGCAGACAAGAAGACATCACAATTTTCAAGGAGCCACCCGAGTTATGCTCTGGGATGTTGGTAGCCCTGATGTCCAGGGCGTCCAGGCTCGCATAGGTGAGCTGTGTAACATGGCACTTTCCTTGGCCACTCCGGTAACTTTGGCAAGAAGCTTCTCCCTTGTTGGCATTGGCAGCCTCTGTCAAAGTCAAGAAAATAAACATGTGAGACTGGTGCCATTCCATCACTCAGCCAGCTACCTGTAGTATATGTTTCAATGACAGTCTTGTTTGCAGGCGCATAACTTCCTGTAAATGATAATGCATTGGACGTCTAGGGTCATTCTGTTAGTTTTACTTGCAATCAAAATACTAAATATCATTTATGATTTAGTTATGTTGAAGATCGAACCAGGCCTCATGTGCCAGAAAGACCACCGTTGCGCATGTGGAGAAACACGCCAAGTTCAAACTGAAAGAACCTTTTCTCCCATTCAAAATGATTATTTACAAAGTGGAAGGTTCCAAACGCTTATAAGTATCCTTGGGATTGTGTCCTATCAACAAGTTAAAAGGTTTTATCATATTGTTTTCTTGTCTACCATAGGTACTTATTTTCTATTATTTATTTTATTTCCATGAATATCATGGTTTATTCATGTGATATTAGTATTATATTATCGCATATATTTGCTTTGTCTTATTCAGATACTTATTTGGTAGTTCGCAGTATTTCCTATTATTTTTAAATTATTCAGAATTAGACCTGGCCTAGGCTATGCCTGAGGGCTGACATTGCTGACTATTGTAGTATAGCGTCCCCTTGCGAGCCTTAAACATTGTGTATGTGAAAATTCTACCCACAATTCGTAAGATAATAAAACTCAGAGAACCTCCTGAAAAACACAGAATACACCTATATCTCAAATGAAACCTTTGAAAATTTATTTTAATCCGTCTGATTTTACTGATTGTCTGTGACCTCAATGAGAATGTCAGTGTAGAGGAACCTTCAAATAGAGGGAGAAAGGCGGAACACCAGGAAAACCCTAGGTGTTGACATAGAGAAGAGATGAGAATAGATGGAGCCCCAAAAAATACTATGTCAGATTG
Source organism: Spirodela polyrhiza (assembly GCA_024713555.1). Lineage (NCBI taxonomy): Eukaryota > Viridiplantae > Streptophyta > Magnoliopsida > Alismatales > Araceae > Spirodela > Spirodela polyrhiza. The sequence goes on along the minus strand of CM046529.1, from coordinate 9,440,347 downwards.
TGAATAGTGTCCCTCTCCTCACATTCGTCCTGAAGGGTAATGCCATATATTGACTAAACAGTAAAGGTTTAGTTGACCCAGAGTGGATTTGGAACCTAATACATTGCGGGCTCAATAAGATCAAAGATTTAATGGGGCCAACAAACTCTAACACAAAGAAACAAAGAAAGGATAACTGGCTCTCAATAGAGGGCGAATTTTAATTATTGTCGTTTGATGAATAGTGTAATTTTTTTCATTTTTGTTATTATTTTTGCTTCTTTTTTTTTCATGTTACTAGGAGGTTGGCTTTTACGGTTGGTAAATCGTGGGCACAAAAAGCCATAAACAATATAAATGCTTGTTTTCTCATTTTAATCATATTTTCCACTTCACTGGTCAGGTATTTATGGCGACTGATGTTGATGGAGTGCCAATCATCTGTTTCCATCTACAAGAGCAAAAAATGCTGCTTGCTGTGAGGATTCTGGTTGATGAGACAATGGGCGATGTTCCTGTTGATTTTAGGCCTCATACGAGCTGGACGATTCATGCAATCGCTGCTGTGCCAGTGGTTGTGACTCGCCCAGGGTATTTATGAATGATTTCACCTCACAGGATCTATCTTACCGTTTTACCAATGAGTATTCATATTTTGTTTCTGACTGCAGAGTTCAAGTTGGTCATCTTCCCTTCCATGACATCATTGTTTTAACATCCGAGAATAGTCTTCTACTTTATGTAAGTTTCTCTTTTATGAAAGTTTAAAGTTGCAACCTGTGTCTGTTTATCACATATCCCATTTTCTATAGTTTTGTCAATCATTGATCTCTCATGTTACATTTTATTCTGTACAAGGAACTTATGGGTTTCTTCTGTGATTAAACTGCAGTCTGGAAAGCAGTGCCTCTGCAGATATGTTTTACCGAGTGGTTTGGGAAGAAGTGATGTATTTAATGATATGGTCCCCACTGAATCAGTATCTATTAATAAAGTTCTGAAGATCACAGGAGTAGCTGATCCTGTTCAGGGTAGAATAAATGTGATTGTTGATAATGGGCAGGTTTGTTCTTGATGTAAAAATGTTTCATTATTTGTGTTTGGTTTTTCAGGTGCCCGTTCGCTTTCATTTCGATTTTCTCTTCATTATCTTTATTGTTTCCTATATCCCGGAGTAAACATGCATCGGCTCAAGTTTCTCACAAAGTTGTGTTGTGCGAGTTCGTATTATTACCCAATTTTGATGCGCATTGGTCCTTTCCTCCGTTTATTGAGGAATAAATTGTTCAAACCAGTTTTCTATCTCGAGGACTAAAAATCTGAAGAGATCACATACCATATAATGTATTGATAAATGACGGTGGCTAGCACCCCAAAACACTGGTTACATGGCACAACACTGCAGCTAGATGAGACCAGCCCGCTGGCCACTCATCTCAATCTCACTGTCCATTGCTACAATGTCCAGTGCGACGTGTGTTTTCTCCGAACTGTATGATCCAATTCTTAATCACATATGCTGATAAGTGAAGCATTTTTCAATCACACTTCGGTCTTCCCTCTTCCTTTTGCGACGTGGGAAGCTTTCGTTTTGCATACACATGTACTTGGATGGTCGTCCATACAGTTTTTATTTCTTTTTGGTATGTTTGAGCAGTTATAAAGGTCCCCGAATGGATGGCTGTGGAAACAGTTCTTAGAAACTCCTTAGATGGCTAGCAATGGAGTTGTCAAAAGTGCCAAATCCTATGCTTGCCTATTTTTTAAATCCCATTGAAGTTCAACGTCTTTTTATTGAAATAAGCTGCTGGAATGATGATCATGGTCTTATGGTATTTGTAGGAAGTCCATTTAATGCAGTTAATACATTTTCGTTGGTGTTTGGAATAATTCCATTTAATGCAATCAATACACTATCGCTGGTATTTGGAACAGATCATTCAATGTGATTAGTACAGTTTTCATTATAACATGGGAATCTAGAATGATCCTTGGAAGTTTCTTAACAAGCTTTTTCTCTAAAAACCATGTGCAGACGAAACAGAATTTGGCATGGTATATCTTATGTTTTTCTCTTCTTTTTGTGATGCTGAGGTCATTGTTTTCTTTTGTTCAGATGTTCAGATGTGCACTACGAAGAAATCCTTCATCATCTTTGGCGAATGATTGTATCACAGCCATGGCAGAGGGTCTTCATTCTTCTTTTTACAATTATTTTGTTGTTTCTCTGTGGGGAGATGGAGATCCTTCTTATTTGTCTGGTACTGAGTCGCATTTTGACTTAGAATGGAAGTCTTTAAAGAATGTGCTGACTGGAATTTGTCAAAAATGTGGATCTGATTTCCAAAATGCTCCCCATGAATCATATGATTCCTCATGGAACTTTTTAATTAACAGCAAATTTCACAGAAGTTACCATCAGCGCTCATCTTTCACTGGCCTCTCTTCTTCAACTATCCAGAATACTCGGGTTTTTGAACCCTCAGCTGTGTGCATAAAAGCTGGAGAAGATCAAGATACATCCTTTTATACTCAGCTTCTGAAGGGAGCTCTGGATGCCCTGCATGCGCTTTATGAGTGTTTGAAGCTTGATAACCTTCGGAAACAGTAAGATTTCCTTGTTTTTAGGATTTCTTCTCTCTTTTTAGTAGTTTGGTGCGTCATTATTTTATGTTTGTTCTCAGGCGTTATACTTCAATTAAGTACAAGTCAGGTATCCTTTTTTTCCCTTATAGAAAAACATGTGAAATGTTGCTCTGTGTCTCCACTCAGTGGCTCTTCTGAACTAATCCCATCTAATCAGGACCAAAGATTCTTTTTCCCATGTATTTTCAAGTTGTGCTTCTTGCGTGATATATTTTGAGAGCTTGAACTTATGATAAATGACTGAATCGTTGACCCTGATCCACAAAACTGTGTTCCCGTCTGTAAGTGGCTGGTCAACTAGGCAGGCCAGGCAACATGTATCTCCGGCCTACCTTGTCACCTCAGTGACAGTTCAAAAGATTGGCTTAGGGAGGAACTTGCTGATTAACCTGTTATTAACGTAGCATCTTCTGTTTCTTTTTGCTTCCCAAGTAGACCTGAGACGTAGTACAGTTGTGACTGGATTGTACGTGCTTGGTTTGGGCAATTGTTAAATTGTTTGATGAGCCACCAAGGCAACGTCATTTGGTTCGAAAATTTCATTGCAGGTATTTTGAAGAGATTGGCTGTCACTTTGACATGTGTATTCCTATGTGACAGATGATGAGAATAATCCATTTCATTTTTAGTTCGTTGTAGAATTAATTTTTTTGGTTGAAACCTCATTCGACTATCTAATTGTCTGCTTATTGAATATGTTTGGATTTGATGAATGATAGGTTGAAAAAGTCATGGTAACTTTGTTCCGTTTAAATAAAGTATGAAATTGTAAATGGGTAGTTGTTTTTATGATGGAGGGAAGCAAATTGATCGCTAGTGTTTGCAATCAACGGACTGAAGTCTTAGATATGACCCTGTTGAAGATTATAAAGAAAGAGAGCATCATTTTGAAATAAATGGGTAAGGCCGGCATGGAGCAGGTCGAGTTCTTATTGTGTTCCTAACATTAGAACTCTTAAATTTACATAATCTTGGTGAGGTGGGTGTTTTCACTTCTTCTTTTCTTCTTTGGATACCTTTCAGATTTTTAGTGGAATTCTAGTAATACTTTCTTCTTTTCTCAATTTGATGGCATAATTTTTTAAAGATGGTTCGTGTCATTTTCTTATTAAAATAGCGACCAGTAGGTATGGTCTGTTTAACATAACAAAGTGAAGAATGAGAGAACCAAAATATTACTTTATATGGGTTAAACATCATATTCCCCACACCTCATCCAGGAGATGCCATTAGCCAGAACCATCTGGGTGAAAGATTTTAAACCTGGTTAGTATGGTTTGCATCAAGCTATTATTCTATCTTGGCATAATGTCTTTCAAATTTTATCTGATGATTGTAATTTACGTTGTTTTTGGTTCTTTTTCAGTTGCATATGGTTTCACATGAGTGTTTTCTAAGCATGCTATTGCCTATAGAGTGCATTTTTCCCACTAAATTTTGCACATGATGACGATTTTTTTTTTACAGTGACGTGATAAATCTCGTTGATCTTTTGTGTTACATCGCCATTTCATTGGGTGAGACAAGTTATGTGGACCACTACATTCGTGATTTTCCATGTGTTACACCTGACGTTGCGACTGCCCATGTTTCGCCTTCTCCCAGAAGCCCACCTTGTCTTCTCAGGTGGCTTGAAAAATGCCTGCAGTTTGGCTGCAAGTCTGAACATGTGAACGACCTTCCTGATATGGTTTGCAAGGATAAATGTTCTGTAGTTAGCTGGGCCCGAAAGATTGTGGCCTTCTTCAGTCTTCTATTAGGTGCAGAAAGGAATGAAAGGAAGCTTTCTTCTGGAGTTTATTGTGATATTGCAAATGGATCAGCCAGCACCCCTGAGGAGCTCACTGTCTTAGCAATGGTTGCTGAGAGATTTGGTCTCCAGCATTTGGATCTACTACCTGCAGGTGTCTCCCTTCCCTTGAGACATGTAAGTTTATCTTTTCCCATGAGAAGAAGCCAAGAAATGTTGAGCTTACATCAGCAGTATAACACTAGTTTATGTAGGGTGCTATGGTTTCATGGTCATTTACCTCTTTAATGTTGATATAAGGAGAGCCAGAGATATTTTAGTGGATTTAATGCATAGCCAAGCTGCATTTTGCTCCCATATCTTTTATAGACATGGAAGGAAATATTTCAATTTTTCTGAAAATGCCAAGGACTAGAGTTTAAAATCTTTTTGGTATTCGTTTGTTTTATTCTTTCTTTTTCCTTTTCTTAAAGGGTCAGTGATCTGTGCTCTTATGTGAGATATCAAGGAGTTAATATCTACTAATGCTTTCTATGTGTGCTTGAAATCGCATTTTAAATATGAATGTTTTGATACTTTTAGGCACTAGATAAATGCAGAGAATCTCCACCAACAGACTGGCCTGCTGCTGCTTATGTACTCATTGGCCGGGAAGATTTAGCAATGGGACGCTTGGGCTTCTCAAGAAAGCACAACGAGCTTGAATCACGAACTTATATGAATTTGATATCTATATGTACACCGTATATGCTTCCTCTGAAGCCAGTGACTATTCCTTCCTCAGTGTGTGATGTAGTGCAATCTGACTATATGAAGATTGAGGAAATAGGATCCCTCGATGATCCTTTTGAAGATGGCATGGAACATATGATCAATTCAAGCACAAAACTGCGTTATGGTCGTGATCTAAGACTGAATGAGGTCTGATCCTGATTCTTCAAGTGTTTCTCTTGTCTGATGAATATTTGGTGGCTTTTCTTATTTTATTCACTCCTGACACATGAATGCCTCTCATAAGCCTTGTGCGTGAAAAGACTTCGGAGTGACCGAACAAATGCTATATGCCAGTCTTGCATGCTCGACTTCTCGCGTGTCATTGCCTGATCCTCATCATCTGACTCTGAATAACGTGAAAAGCATGCCTCCTTGATTGATATGGTTGCTAATCATGTGAGGCCACGCTGAGTGCAGGCATTGTCTGGTGAACCATGCATCTAATGCATCTAATGCCTCCGTCTGTGTGGCTCCCCACTGTCATCATATAAGAATTCGATGCCATTTGCAGTCTTTTTATTTTTGTTCTTTCGTTTCTGTCCGTGATATTTGCAAAACTACGCTTCTTTGACATATTTACTCATTAGTCCTTGGGATTTACCTTTCTCTTTTTATCAACTCAAAAATAGGGCTGTTCTGGTCACCGTGGTTTATTGTTGTGTGAAACAAATTTGCACGTTCGATGTGGATAATCCTTGCAGCAAATGTGATTGTTTTTCATTCATATGAGTCTGCAGTCCTCTGATCTACGTTTGGAGTAAACATGTACGATTCTGCCTGTAAATCTTCTTTGAAGCCATCTTATTTATCATGCTGATTGCTTCTCTCCAAAAAATGATCGTATCATGGTCTAATCATGAGAAAATGATGAAGATTTTTGTCACGCTACTAGAACAGTCCGGAATGTAAATGAAGGTAAAGTTGGCTTACTTGGAATCATCACAGACAACAAAAGGTTGGACAATCAAGTCATATAATTTCTTCCTAGTTGTGATGCATTGCAACCAAAATCAACTTAACTACCTCCCCCAATAGCATGGATCTATATCAGGAACTCTAAAAAGATATGTATTCTCTTGGAAAAGGCTTTATTTTCATAACTGCACCAATCATATTTCATATTGGGATCAAAACTAAGGTTGAACCACATAGGTCAGATAAACGAAATTATGTTTTCCTCACTTAGAAACCATTTGATTTTTTTCTCAGGCAAAAGCTGAAGAAGATGAGTGACATTTCTTTTATTCTGACGCTAGCTATACTCAAAACTTCGTCTCTTAGAAGACACAAATGATGACGTCACATAAATTGTGATCATTTTAAATAGTGTGTGAACATCCACCCACCTTTGGTAGGTGAGATGGTGTATCGACATCTTGGGTATTTAGTCATTTCTCTTGTAAGTTATGTCGAATGCTGATTCTGCATCTCTTCCCATAGTAATGCAGCATTATTTTGTATTGTACTTGAAGCTGCATTATCATTTGGTCGCCATGCTATTCTATTTCTGGTAGAATGATTTTTTCCAAGTATTTAAATTATTGCATAGTGTTTACACCTTAGTGATTTTGTCAATTACCACTGTATACGGCGCTGTTAAATTTAGTTCCTCGACATATTTATAATATAGTCAAGATGGCATTTAGGTCAGACGCCTTTTATGCTCGGCAAGACCTGTGGCTATACAAACGCCAGTTAATCCTAGCGCCTCTGATCAAGAGCTTCAACAGGTATATTTCGACTCCTTTTTATTTTCCTTAGCTCTCTCTCTCTCTCTCACTCCCCCTCCCTCTCTCCCTCCCTCCCTCCCTCCCTCCTTCCCTCCTTCCCCCTCCTCCACCTCCCCATATATATGTATATATATCTAACAGTACATTTTCTAAATAAGTTCTACGCAGCTATTTTACTTCTGGTTCTTACAAATAAGGAGAGATGCGGCTGAGTGTTGTTTATTTGTTTCTTTAGCAGCCATGTTGACGTGGCATGTAGCTTACCATGTACTTGATCTAAATTGATATCTATTGTGACGGCTTATTTCTTTGTAACAGCAGTCTTAATCTAACCGAGCAGAATCCCAATAATTTATATTTTGATTTATGGGTGTTGCCTACATGCCTCTACGTACCTCTTAAAGAGCTTTTTCTTGTTAGCATTTCTATAGGGACTACTCTCTTCCCCCTAGCTGTTTTGTTTCTATCTTCCTATCCGGGGAACAAATTAACAGCTGTCCCTGGGATGATGCTCCTTTTTGTCTTGCCGGGGTTTCCCAGTGGCCTACCTGCTTGTACAAGCCTCGCTGCTGGTCCTGGGCTCACCTCGCCAAATACACATGTAATATCTGACTCGTGCTAAATCAGATCAGACGCTTGATCAGTCCGTGGACATATTGGGATTGTCTATCAGTGAAACTTTGAATTTACATAAAGTGCGGTGTTTCAGGTGCATATATTTTCTTTACCCATTGGTATATATCAATTTTACGTTTTGTGCAGCATCAACTGTGGAATCTTGCCCAGAGGACCTCTGCTCTTCCTTTTGGACGGGGCGCATTTACTTTAGCTACTACCCATACTCTTCTGACAGAGGTATATTCTGTTTACATTGCCATTGAACTTTTCTTTGCTAGTGGTATGTTAAGATTTTTATTTACATTTTTATTGAAACTTACAGGCTCTGGTGGTTCCTAGGCTTGTTTTTTCTGGCAGATTGCCTGCACAACAGAATGCAACTGTTAGTACCTTCTTCTCTTGGTCCCTTTTTTCAGAGTTTGTCAAAATTTGGGTCTAATTTTGTCACCTTGTCTAATGAGGTAATACTTTAGACAACATAGAAAAAATTCCATCCTGTCATGCAGATGCCTCTGGCCTAAACAGAGTTCGGACAAGTGTTGTTCGGTTCACTAATTCTCTGATTATAGTGATTAATAGATGTAATATATTTATGAAAACTTAGATGAGCTCTCAAGTATGACACCACAAATTTTGATAGTAATGGCTATGTTCAATGTTAAAGTTGTATTCCATGTTCTTTTTGGTTTCATGTGCTTTAATATAGTGGATGGCCGTTTCTTTAAGTTGTACTTATGTGATACTCTTCTGTTTAACTTCCCTTTTATCTTGGTAAAGAAGCGTCTACCTTTACTATTTCAATGAAACCAATGCATTGAGACACCTTGAGTGCACTGGTTGCTTCATGTTTTGTGTCCTCATTTGCTACATCCTTTTGGGTTTAAAGTAATAGCTCTTTATTTCTTTCTATTAAAAGCGCCATTATGTTAGTAGCTATTGTCAAAATTTTAACTATGCAGAAATAAATAAACATAAAATGGACGAAAATATTCAGAAATTTAGATCACTCGATGAACTTTATGACTGCATGATTCATGGCACCATTGCATGACAGGATAGGCTCGTAGGTAATCAGTTCTCGCCAACGTGTCTCAATTCTGTATTATCGTGCTTGACGTGTTGTTTTACTGTTTATAATTCGATGTCATGTAATTGCTTTTACTTAATATATTATGAAGTATCGAAGCAATTCCAGATTTCTTTCCCTGATCTCTTCGATACCATTTTCTGGTTTATAATAATGTCATATGGTTTGTTTCTTTGGATTATTCCATCTTATCAGTGCACTGTCATTTTACTAGTTTGTCGACAGGTTTCGTTATTCTAAAACCTTCTGTACTGAAATGCCATCGTGACAACAGGTAAATTTGGATCCGAATGTTAGAAATATATCAGAACTTGGGTCTTGGCCCGAATTTCACAATGGTGTTGCTGCTGGTTTGAGGTTGGCACCTTTTCAGGTTTGTCTTCATCTGTCCAAGCTATGCATGCGATGGTTGATTATGTGACAATAAACTTTTTTCCATTTATTTCTATAAAGATTTGCTTTCTGCACTACACGAATAAGATGACTCTAGGTACTATCTAAATTATTTCCGTATTCATGTAGGGAAAGATGTCAAGAACGTGGATACAATATAACAGACCGGAAGAGGCTAGTGTTATACACGCTGGGGTTCTTCTGGCATTGGGATTGCATGGGCATTTACGTGTTCTGACAATTACAGATGTTTATCGATACCTTTCCCAGGTGAAGACCTTCACTGACAAATCTCTTCATGTGTCTCTTTGAGAGTCTGTCGTACTTTCTCTACCTGCATGTTTGGATTTCTCACTTAAAATTCCAGAATTTGTGGATAATCCTTTTTCGTAAGTAATTTTTTGTAGAGATGTAGAGTAACATTGTTAATTGTACTTGTGTATCGGTTAAAATCCCGTGCATTGTCTGCAAGATACGTATGTTGCTTATTTTTTTTCGCGTGTATATCATGCTTGTTTCTCCATAGGAGCATGATAATACTACTGTGGGAGTCTTACTTGGTATGGCTGCATCACATCGGGGAACAATGCATCCTGCAATATCTAAGGTAAGATAGTGGGTTTTAATGGATATTTTTTCTTATTTCCGATGTTTCATAAGCATTTATTCTTGAACTAGAGAGGTTCAACTTTTTTTCTCATGCTATTTGCCTTTTGATGTGCTTTCTTCTGCTCTTCATAAGGCACCCTTTCTCAGAGCACACTTTATAAGATGCTTTTGAACAACTGGTTTTCTCCTTTTCAGCTTACGATGCGTATCTTCAATCTATCTTTCTTTTCTCCCTTTTTGACCGAACTTGTATGTCATTCATTCCATATTTTCATTCCATGAGGTAGTATCTGAGCATTTCACTTCAATTATTGAACGGCCCTGTCTTTGATACATTTATAAATTCGTCCCTACGAGATTGACCTGCTAGAAATCTTTGACATCTATTATTACTTTGCTTCCATCTTAGCATGGTTTAAGGTGAGTCATAGATAACCACGTGTAGATTATCCAGAGTAAATGCTTTTTTTCTTCTTAATCACATATCTTAAATTAATCGGGTCAAGTTTGTGGGGGCTTTTTTGATGTTTGAAAGAGTGTTTTGTTTCCAAGTCAAGGTGTTTCAAGGGACTGAAACCAGAAAATGATAATGGATAAGATTTCTCTTTTAACTTTGTTGATGCCTACATGATTGTCGGTGTATTATAGTTATTCAGTCTAAGAGAATGCTTTGAAAAGACAATAAGTTTTCTGTTGGATGATCCCTCAGGTGTAGTGAGCTTTTTAGAAGTTCAGATCTAACGAGATTATTGTCCGTCAAGGAATATATTGCGTGGATCTTGGATTCCTCGTGTGCTTAAGCTGTATAACGAGTCAATTTCTCTCCCCTTCTAGCTACCTTTTTTATTACATAATTTTTATGCAGTATAATGTGTGGACGGGTGTCTTCTATATTTATGGGGTTGTTCAATATTTTGCCATAATTGTAGACAGTTTAGGATTTCTCAGGTTCCCGTTGTCCTTCAAATTTCTGAAATCGTAGGGACGTTGACTAAGTACTGTTATGATTGCATGGTCTTGCTTCCATTTCGACCTTCAGCTAGATAGCTAATGGATATTCTGTCTTTTCTTTAGATGCTATATCTCCATATTCCTTCTCGACATCCATCATCTTTTCCAGAACTGGAGTTACCTACACTCTTGCAGGTATGTAATCATCCTTTTCCTCGGAAGTGCCCTCCCCACCCTAAATGTTATTTTTTTTTATTTCATTTTTTATTTCACTAATGAGATTATTCATTGCACATGAATAAATACGACAATAATAGGCCTTGTTTCCTAGAACCTGGATCTTGTTACAAGTTTGTGATGTACATTTATCTTAAACAGAAACTATGGGATGTTCTGCTTTAAATATGAAGCGGTTCCTATCATCAAAATATTCTGATTCTGATACCACCCGTGATAATGATTTGATCTATGCAATCAGGAAAAGTAAATGTTGCTAGAATCGTGAAGCAAGTAGAAAAAATATGGGAAATAAGTCAAAAATCTAAAGCTTGAGAAAGTTCTAAGTTTTACCCTTCATCATTTACACATCAATTTTTTCTCCTATAGGCAAAGCTCAAGTTGTCATCCTTGATATGTTATATAAACTTCATTTGCGTATGCAGATTTATAGCTCTTGATTAGTATGCAGAAATGTATGAAACTGTGGACGATGTGAACTAGGCATTTTAACAGTCTTCTCATCTTGAAGTGTACCGCTCCTTCAGCCTCAGATCTAGCAATCAGGGCACAATTGAAGCTGGGAAATGTCCCTGTGGGCATAGAAACCTTTTAAACATTTTTTTCGTTGTGAATAGTGCGGCATAATTTACATAATATAAAAAACAGAGAAATATATTACTAATAGATTTCCGATCGGCTATCCAAAGACCCCATATATAAAAAGTCAGTAGGCTGTATTTAGACGGTATTGATACACCTTTCGTCTTCATTTCAGACGGAATACCATCGATTTCTTGTCAGCACCAATTTTTTACTTACTTGATCCATCTGTTGCTTTCATTGACTCTAACCCGTTGCTGCAATGAAACCTCCAGAACTAGAGTTCTAAAAGGCTGGCCACCTGTTCCTGACAGGGAAAGGAAACAAACCTGGGGCTTATCTTGGAAACCTTCGACAGATAATTGTCGCTATTTTTTGAACCTGTCATTTCGATTACTGCCTGTTTCTATGAAGAAACATAAGTACCAAAAATTAATAAATCTAAGGTGTGAAGCCTTCTTGTCCGTAATCATAATTCCATAAGAAGGAAGAACTTTTTGATGGACTACCCCCCCCTCCCCCCCAATTCTTACACCTTTAATCTAAATATCAGAGAGGATAGAAAACTCAATTCAAATCGTTAATAAACTATCATATGCTAGTATCAAACAAGAATTAATTCATGCGAATGCAAAATTTGATGATACCTGGGCTTATTTAAAATTAAGTTTATTTGTATTTTTGTTCCACAACAAGATTGTATGTTTTGTTAGTCTATCTTGATTTCAGTCATCTTTAAGCATAATAAGATATTAATTTGTCATCTGTTTGCTCAATGGATTCTTATGGAAAACATGGAAAAATAAGGAAGTTGGTTTGTAGTGTCAACGCTTGTCAAATGGATATTGACTGCAGTTGACGTAACATTGATCTCATTAGTCTGTTACTAAGATCATTAGCTTTTGGCGTAAATCTTTATGTTTCTCATTTTCGTTCAATTCTCCTTGCAGTCAGCTGCTCTACTTGCTGTTGGTCTTCTTTATGAGGGATCAGCACATCCATTAACCATGAAGATTCTCCTTGTAAGTTGCTCCTCTTTTGCCTATAATCTCTTGACATTTTCTTATTTGTCATTATCAATATCTTATTAAAATCATAGTTGAACACAGTTCTTTAATTTTCACGTACTTAGATATAGTCAATTGATGGAATACCAACCCCAAATGTAACCTCTTTCTATTTCAGAAATTGCTTGTAACTTATTCTCACTTGCATTTTTTATAGGATTTATTGAAATTTAAAAAATGAACTAATGAGGTGGATGGTATTGTAGAAGAAAATTTCAAGAATGACATGTCAAAGGCACAAAGTAGTCGACTTCCCATGATAACCATCAGAGTAACAAAAAAAACTTTTAAGCCATTTTTCTCATAAACTTGTCAATGACAAGCAGATTTTCTAACAGAAAAAGATGTCTGAGAATCGTTCATTCATTTCTGATGTCAAAGGCACAAAGTGACTAACTGCCCTGTGAGAATCATCAAATTGCCAAAAAAACCTTTGACCCATCTTTCCCTCATAATCTTGTGGATAACAAAGAGATTGTCAATCAGAAAAAGATGTGTGAAAATCGTTTATCTATTTCTGACAGTTATAGGTGACAGTTTTCAAAAGAATAAGAAATAAGCTTTCCATAGAATCGGGTAACTCCTTGAAGTGTTCTAATTTTTTGAACTATCTATAGGAGTTTCCTACACATTAGGAAACATATTACAAGCAAAAAGCAAGAAATATGCTATACGACCTCAAAATTTGAGGTAAATAAATTTTTGGCTTTAGGAAATTGGATCTGCTGTGATCTGTCTCAGGATACTGTCATCCTTGGAAAATAAGTTTAGTCCCAGTCGGACATTCTCTTGACCGTACAGAAACGTTAAAAGAGAAGGAGCAGAATAAGAGAGCGGGCTGCTATTTCTGAAATATTTACTGCATGCAGTTACTGTAACACAAAGCAGTGATACCTTTCCGAAGACTTGAAAAAAAATTGCTAACCTTATCAGCATTTTGAAGCTCTTGGTAGGTACATCATAACCATGATAACAGTCTAAATTGCGTAGGGTAACTCCTACTGGACTGATGATCGGACCAAAAAGACTAGACTCATGGCCTTCGTGGCTTAGTCACCGATCTATTATTTTCCTTTTTTTTCATCCATTCTTAAGCTTTTTGGAAACAGAAGTAGAACCAGTGATACCCCCCCCTCCCACCCCTCCTTTTAAAGTCTGACCATAGTTTCCAAGGCAATGCCTTAATGAGAATGTGACCTAAACGAGCAATGTGTCCAGACCATGAGGGTTGTGAACGTGAACTCGTATTCAGGGGTTCTCGTTCGTGCCAACACATCATTTTATTTTGTCAATGTCCCATTTGTATGTTGAGCGAACGGTGAATATTAGACATATAATCATTGTTTAAAAATAAAATTATTGTGTGTTTTAAATGTTTGAATTTTCGAAATCAGTTTTCTTTCTTTTTACGTATATTGGATATATTTATGTTTGATGGCATTTTTAGTATATTTAGAATCAAGCCTCATCTTGTTTCCTCAGTAGAGTGGTAATTACTGCAGGCTACATTTCTTAAGAAAGAGTTGTAGATGTTGCTTGTTTAACACTTTCAAAATGTTCAGAAAGTGTTGTTTTATCTTAGCGATCAGATTATTCAAAGCATTATAACGATGGTCATTTTGTTAAGGGCTTCAGGGTAATGATCCTGATCATGTGCCTAAGGTGCAGATTTGTGAGGTAAAATAAAGGCAAATGGAATAATAAGAGTAACATAGTCTTAATTAAATTCATTGTACTGGCAGTTTTTAAAATTTAATAGTGCATTTTACTCTAAATTTTATCCATTCCATTTGAGAGGTTATATCAGCTGTTCTATTCTCACCATAGATTTCTGTTGTCAACTTCCTTTCAACAAGGCATGTAAATGATTACGATGTTGACTACTTGAAATAAAAAATAAACTTATATTTTATATACTTCGATCTTATTCCATTTTTTGTAAGTTAGATGAGTTGAATCAGATTGCTGTCGGTGATCCTAATGTTTTGTACGCGGACTGAAACCCTAGACTACACAGTTATGCGTGTGCACAATTTGGTGCTCCGCAGTTGTACGTATCACACAATTATGCATGTGCTGCATGCGTATGTTGCCATTCTACAGTTGTCTTTGGCAGAAATCCGTATGACTTGCCACTTGGCCAAGATTATATATACTTGTTGTCCCCTCAGCCTTGATTGCTAATGATCTTGGCACAATGTCTGTTATTGTAATTCGAAACTTATACAGTTTTATTCCTTAAATTCTTGATGCATTCTTTTGAGCAATACACTGATTACTGCGCAATGTAAATTTTATGCTATGAAAATTTAATATTCCGTCACAATGTCTGTATTTTACTTAAACATTGCTCGTATGAGTCCTTTTTTACAGGGTGAAATCGGCCGTAGAAGTGGTGGCGACAATGTACAAGAAAGAGAAGGATATGCAGTTGCTGCTGGATCTGCATTGGGTCTTGTAGCCCTAGGTTTGCATATACATGAACTTAAATCGGAATTCCTTAAAATACTACAGATAGTCATTCAGTTTTTCTTTTTTGCTTAAGGGAGAGGGAAGGATGCGCCTGGATTTATGGAAAGCTTCGTTGATCGTCTTTTTCAGTACATTGGTTGCAAAGAAGGTCACAATGTATGCATTTATACTTTTCTTGTGCTATTTCTGTTCCCCGTCATAGAAAGCTGTTTTTTAGAATACATTGGAAAAAGAACTGTTTTTTTATATGCTGCTATTTTATTTGGAAGAGTTGTGGTCTTTTTCCACTTGGATCGACTGTTAATGTCAGCACCAGTTAACATATTTATTTACTTTCCCTATGAAAGAATCTTTCAGAAAAGACACAATAGATGCACATAATCGCAATGTTGGGTCAGGTTGGAAATTTAATGTAGCGTTTGTTTGAAATATTTCATTTTGTATGGTTTGTATTCCGAGATATTACTTCTGAACATTCTTTGGTACAAAAGTGTTTGCCACACTGCTACGCTTTCTCATGTTCCTGAGTCGTTCTACCTTCAGGTGATGGACGGAACTCAAATCAATATAGATGTGACTGCCCCTGGAGCAACTCTTGCACTTGCTCTGATATTTCTGAAGGTGAAGTTTTCTCTAGCGTAGTTATCACAGATGTCAAAATATCATACTCTCACCCAGGCATCGACTTGTTGAAACTCGAAAGGAAAAAGTAACTCACTCTTTACCTTTGTCTTCTTGTTACAGACGGAATGTGAAACAATTGCTTCACGGCTCTCTATCCCTGCCACTCACTTTGATTTACAATATGTGAGGCCTGACTTTATCATGCTTCGCATTATTGCACGTAATTTGATAATGTGGAATAGGTACTATCAGTAATCTGTATTATCCATTAATTTATTGCTAAAACCAAGAAATGTCAAATGGTATTCAGAAATTTTATTATTAATTTTGCAGTGTTCAGCCTTCAATGGACTGGATTGAATCTCAAATTCCGGACATTGTTAAAGCGAGAATGTCAAGAATTAGAGACGAGACTGCTGACAGTGGATTTGATGCAGAAGCACTGGTTCAGGCCTATGTGAACATCATTGCCGGGGCCTGCATTTCACTTGGTATGCATTTAGGACACTGCTTTTTTTTAGTCACAGGCATTTTTTTACATTACTCGTTTGTTCATGAATCTTGTATACTTACTCAGATATGGTTGCATTATCCAAAAATGGATGTGTTGAATTTCTCAATCTCATATTTGTTCACTTTCCAGACTCTTATTTTGGATAACATCTGTAAACAATCTTTTATGGAGTAATGGTACTGTAATATGTTTGCAGGGTTAAAATTTGCTGGTTCTAGAAATGGTGATGCGCAAGAGTTATTGTATGGCTATGCAATATATGTTCTTAATGAAGTGCGTCATTTTCTCCTTATGAATGGAAGTCTTCTGCTGATATGATTTTTTTCACCTTTTGTAAGTCGTTTCATGAACTTCTGTCCAATATGTTGGCAGATAAAACCAGTTTCTGGAAAGGCGAGCAACTCCTTACCTAAAGGGTTATCAGAATTTGTGAGTCGTGGGACGTTGGAGATCTGCCTACATCTTATTGTTCTTTCACTTTGCGTGGTATGTTGACCATGCCTTCTCAAAAATGAATTAGATTGTTATGTCGTGTTCCTATTTAGGACGCCTTAGAGAAAGAAGACTCCATTGCACTGCGTTATTCCTTTTAGTAATATTTTAAATTTTAATGCATATGATGCAAAACTTTAAAGCACGCTAATACTATAAAAGTTCACGAAAAGCCTTTGGTCTTTTTCTTGATATATTATGTATTTAATGCCGAAATCGTGCTAAATTGTGGAATATCATTATGAGCTTCTCTCGTTTTCTTGACTTCTTTTATTTAGTTTTTTGATAGTGCTTCAATTGCTCTCTATTTCTGCTGTTATTCAATGATCATTTTACCCCCGAGAACAGGTCATGGCAGGTTCTGGACATCTTCAAACATTTAGGTTGTTGAGATTTCTTCGGAGCAGAGGGTCTATGGATGGGCATGTTAACTATGGAATCCAGATGGCTGTAAGTTCTTATTTCTATTTTGGGCATTTGATAATGAAACTTGGTTGTTTTTGCATTCGTTTTTTCAATTCCTCTGACGAATAGACGTTTCGGCTTGTTCCCACGAAAAACCTTTAAACTATAATGTAGTCAAAGGACTTGTGTGCAAACATTGCTTCTAGAAACCTTCGCTGGGTAAATACTAATGTCTGACGGCAACGTCACAAATGACATGGGTTTGTGCATTCATGAAGATCGTGGAGGTAGGGCTTATATGATTATGAGGAAATTTGAGCGAGGAGGTGAACGTGGAATTCACAGAGCCTATGTGGATATTTTTCTAGTAACTTCTGGATGTGTAGAAAAAAGATCATGCAGATATGATCAAAACGTAAGCATTCAAATGTGAACGGGCTGAGGCCTTGAATTGTGCAGAAAATCAGGATCCAAGTTCCTGCCAACATGAATTAGCAGAAATTTTCTCTCTCGGTAGAAATTGACATCTTACAGCATGATAGTGTGGAATAAGTCTCTTAAAAGGTGAGCTACTTCTGCACTCCATTTATATAAGCGACATGAA
Source organism: Spirodela polyrhiza (assembly GCA_024713555.1). NCBI lineage: Eukaryota > Viridiplantae > Streptophyta > Magnoliopsida > Alismatales > Araceae > Spirodela > Spirodela polyrhiza. Next base: position 9,422,813 of record CM046529.1, on the reverse strand, counting down.
TGGCTAGTTACACTTTATTGCATAACCATTTATATATTGATCATATCTGAATGAGAGGAGTGAGATGAATTGTAAATGAATGGCTAACCATTGTTATGACATGAATGGCTACTTTTCTGGGTGCTGGCTTCTACAACTGTTTGTAAAGAGTGAGATTTACACTTAATGCTACTGGCTATTTGTTGGGCAGAATATTTATAAAATAATTGTGACGAATAGTAATAATAGGCAGAACTGGATGGCTACCCTCTCTTGTTGGATTGGTGTATTGATACACGAACTGAAGTACCCAAAGGAAGACTATAGGGAGTATACTATCCTCAACACCGTTGTCCCCTCTGAAAAAAAAGAAAAGAAATTCTCACATAAGAATTTAAGACTTCATGAATGACGTGCCGAGGTACTTACTGTAGGAAATATGAGGATGGGACGAACTGCTGAAGAGATTTTTGCTTATGAAATGATGATTGAGCTCTGTATTTTCTATCTGCGTTTATAGGAAATAATTGCCGATGATTTGAAGACCATTCCAATTGCCGTATAAAACCGAGGAAACTATTACCCAGGTCTCAATTGACCATTCCAAGTGGGGTTGAAACCGAGGAAACTATACCCAGATCTCGAAGAAGACTACTGAGAGGCTATCAGAGTAGATGTTTTAGGCGTTGTAGTGTACTTGAGTTTAGTGCTTGAACGATCAGCAAGAAGTTTTTTTGTTCTCTAAGGGATGAGAGAGAAGTTTAAGCTCATAGCAGAGTGACGATGAATGAGATCCCCACCTAGTGACTGTTGTTGGGGAAGCTCCAAAGGAGAGGTAAAGGGTGCATCCCAGACGTTACAGACCACAGATGCAGGCAGAAAATTGTCTCAAGATTTACATATCATATCCAATGATCGTAGAATTGCAAATGTGGGAAAAAACGTATAATTAAGGGTTAGGATGTTGGTCAGCTCTCTATGTTCGTTAGGTTGCTGGTCAGTTTCCTTTGTTGGTTAGGTTGTTGGTCAGTTTCCTAATTTGGTTTAGTATCCTACAAATCGTGGGATTCAACCTAGATAGTTTTCCTTTTCTGAGGCCAGGGTAATTGTATATAACCAGTAATTGTTCTATGAATTGATGGGACAGGAAATTTTCCCCACTGTTTATTCTTGTTTGGTTTGTGTTAGTTTATTGTAATGTCTATGTCGTTGGCATAGAGAAGAACGACACAGGCATGAGGAGAGTTACCATTAAGGCATTGTTCTCAGTTCTCTCACAGAAATCGGCATTAATAACAACTTGATGAGATTGCTCAAATTTGCTGTGGGGAGCTTATTTGAGCATGCTTTTGTATTTAAATAATTAGGATCCTAAAAAGGGCAATTAGATTGCTGAAGGAAAAGTCTTCTCGTAATCATTTCACTAAGCCTGCGTGAAATCTTGTGCTGCATGCTGAGCATTGTTACACTCAAGACCACAATCAGACTTCTGGGTAGATCCAATGACGACTAACAGGAGAAATTTCAACAGCAGAACATGAACCAAGCTTTAGTCGATGGGGGAGCCTAAAGCTCATTGTCCATAGCATGCTGCTCTTTATTGAGTTACCTGGTGGTACTTTAAAGCTCCTGATAGATGTGATGAGTTGTAAGAAAGGTAAAGAACCATGGAGAGTAAGAGTCGGTGAAAATGAGCCTAAGTTGACCAATAATTTATCGAGGTGTCATGTCGGGGAGGATCTGAAAGCGTCGTCTTGTCCATCAAAGTCACTGACATCTTCAACTGGAGGCATGGAAGTATGTGCATAGTCACGATGATGATGTGTGTTGTCTTACAAAATGTAGGGGGGACTTAGGAGCGAGGGAAGGCTCACAAAAAGTTGAAGGCCTAGGCAGTAGGGGTGTACAAGCCAAATAAATCTCATCAAAAGATAAACATGGAATGTCAGGATCAAGACTACCAAAGAAGAAACTATCTTGAGAGAAAAATCCAAAGAATGGGACGTCCTCAAAGTATGTGACGAAGGAGAAACGTGAAGGCAATTGGATATATTTTTAGGCTCCAAGTTATATCCAAGGAGAATATAGTTGCTAAGGCAGATAAATTGGTGCATTTATCTGGTGGAAGGAGAGCATAGTAGGTGCAACCAATGTGTGGTTATCATGACAGAAGGTGACAAAGCATAAAGGAGTTGGGGAAAAATGTATAATTCAGGGTTAGGTTGGTGGTTGGTTTCTAATTTTGGGTTAGGTTGTTGGTCACTTTCCTAATTTGGTTTAGTGTTATTCAATCGTTGGATTCAACCTAGGTAGTTATCCTTTTTTAAGACCGGGGTAATTGTATATAACCAGAAAAACTTCTATGAATGGATGGGACAGAAAATTTTTCCCAATGTTTATTCTTGTTTGGTTTGCGTCAAAGGTACTTGTCAGGTGAACACCCAAGCAATGTCAAGGCTGTGATGGTCCTCACGCACAACAACTCCATTACGTTGGAAAGTGTAAGGACGTAAAAATTAGGAAGCGTCCCACAAGCGGACAGGATGTTTTATACTTCAGTGGAGAGCTACTTGCGAGCAACATCAAATTGAAGAACAATGATGTGACTGTGGCATTGTCTGTAAACTATGTGTGAGAATTGACCATAAACAGAGGAAAAGTCCAATTTCTTGTGCATACAGACATCGATGAAATTGATATAATACAGAAATCTGTCTGCTTGTGGGACCCTTTTCAATTTTGACAAGAGATTGGAAGCCAATGGAGACAGACCCCAAATATCATAATGTACTGAATCAAATTTTTTCGCTTATAAATGTGGAAAAAAAGGAAGGGTGAATTTTTCAAAAAGCTTGTATCCCTCATACTTTGCCTAATTACTGCCAGACTGTAGAAAACTTGAAACATCAGGTTGAAATAAAAACGAGATGAATTTCATAACGATGGCTGAAACAGCAGTATCATAAATCAGAAATAAAGAAGGCAGAGCCAAGGCTGCAACAGAAGGTGATGGCAGAAGATGGGCATAGGAACTCCATATGTTACAAGGTTTTGTATTCTTTCTAGTTCAATTATTTTGGTCTCAATCCCAATCATTAACTATATACATAGTGAATGAGATGGTATATCCAGCACTGGAAAGCCAATTAATTGAATTAAATTCATGAAAAGTTAGGGTACATGTAGTTTAGGAGAAAGGGCAAGACGGGTAAAATATTTATACTAAGGCTGCTAAAAAGTTTTTACCTGTAGAAGAAGACCTAAGAACGTGAAGGCTGACTCCTTGATAAGGATCTCAAGAAAAGCATCATCTAACCCAAGTGAAGAAGACACGAACGGAGATATTTCCTTGTCAAAGACTGTTGAGGGAGTTATCAACATTACCTCTTATAACTTGGTTGTGCGCATCTTGGGCTGCAGAGTAGCAGTTTAGATAGAATACTCGCTAAGCCTAGTTTCCTGAATATTCATCTGGGAAATATCAGATATCGATGGGTACTTACATATGACGAACATAAAGAAAAAGACTGTCATATAATGTATTAGACAGCACAAACGCAATCACGATGCTGAGAACCCCTTGAATGGATGTGAAGTATGCATCAATGACAATATGTACGAATAATGTCATTACCAGTGCTATCCAGGTCTAGAATTCGCATTCACTCTTTTCTTCTTCACTTGAAAGACAGCACAACCATGCAGAAAATCTTAGTTTCATTACTGTACATTCAATGGACAGCAGGAGCACACCTGTTGACACTGATGATGACGGTCAGCTAGATAAATAATAGTAATCAGCAAGACACGTGATCGACATGAGTGGTCAGAAAAATCAAAGACATTGTCAGTGGTAAGACCCCTCTTCAGACTACCTGGTGGACAGTAAATCAAGGAATGATGGGAACCCAGATTTGGACAGATAATGGAAACAGAAATATGGGAAGTAGAAATGGAAATAGACGAAAAAACAGTAGAAAGAGTAGCTCCGGCTCCAGAGGACATCACCGTTGTGAAGGTTGGCCAACTCACTATAATTGGTGGAGGAGGGGGGGGGGGGGCGCGGAGCTTGTGGGTTGTTCCCTAAGGCAGCTCCAGGTGGAGGGGGGGGGGCTCTCAAACTTCCCCACTTCTGGTACATGTCCGTCATCCATCTTCACGATCTTCTGTCGCCGTCGGTTAGTTTCCGGAGATACATGGGCACTACCTTATCTGTCAGGTTCATTTCCAACATGGGTGAGAGGGTTCCCCGAGTATTTCATCTGATACCAATTGGTGTCACCATTTGAGGATGGTGATGGTGAAATATTATCCACGAAGGGAATTTGACCGGTGAAGTTTAACGGAACATGGCCATGCCAATGGAGAAGTGCTAGCCTATGATGCGGTCAGAGAAGCATACACTGCCCACAAGAAGTACAGACGCTGCAACCTTATCTGACTGAATAGAAGTCAGAAGGATTAGAGGCCTGCCCTGCGTAAGTACATGAGCTCAAAGAAGGTCAAATAGGAAAAAAATAAAAATATCGAGATACTGTATAGGGAATATGATATCTTCTCTAAACAATTTGATGGGGAGGCCTCGCAGCAGATTACGAATATAGATAATCTGTTCATGTTTACGTGCTTGAAACTGAATATTTTTCTCGTATGATGATGTTGTATTTTAATGGAGTGTACAGTGCGTTTTACTCGTATCAAAGCGCCCTTATTGCTTCAGATGTTTTTGCTCTGGCAAATAGCGAGTACATCTTTTAAGTTTTTCCGTCATAGAATAACTCATGTCCATGGTCACTTTCCTTCAAAAGATACAGTATTTCATAAGGTTTGTTGTCATGATGGCATGAAGAATATATATTCTTATCCACTGCATTTAACAGACCATGGCCTTGCTTCAATGGATATGTGATGTTTTTTTACTCACTCTGGTCTTTCACGACATTTAACATTTTTTTTTTGGTCATAATATTCGTATTCGATGTTCTCTTTATAGGTAAGTTTATCTATTGGATTTCTTTTTCTTGGGGGAGGCATGCAAACTTTCTCCACTGCAAACAGTGCCATCGCTGCTCTGTTGATTACCTTGTATCCACGTTTGCCAACCGGACCAAATGACAACCGTTGCCATCTTCAGGTTTGCAGCCTTCTAATCGTACTGACTGGGAAATTTTATTCTTTGAAACAAATCGCTGATGGTGGCATATTTTTGTTGTAGGCATTCAGACATTTATATGCCATTGCCGCCGAATCTCGTTGGGTACAAACTGTTGATGTCGATACTGGTCTCCCAGTTTATGCACCTCTTGAAGTGACTGTTGCCGAGACCCAGAACTTTGCGGAAACTAGCTTATGTGAAGTCACGCCTTGCATTCTACCAGAACGTGCTGTGGTAAGTATAAGTGATATTAATAATTATCACAGCCTCAATTCATGAAGATAATTTTAATGCACCCTATCCTTCAAGATATTTAGTCACATGTGAGTGCAAAGTACAAACGTTGGAAATTAGAATATGAAATGTGAGTTATATGATTCCCTTTGTTCATCTTATATCGGTGGTGTCCACACTGGTTAACCTGCCACAAAAAAATTCGAAGGCTCCATCTTGATCGTCGTCATCACCAAATCCACCTTCTGAATCATAACATATCAAACTGTGGTTACAAACTTTCACTCCTTTCAAGAGGACCAAATCTAGTGCCATAGAATACGATGTCAGCCTATAGAGTCAACTGGTGCCTTTCCTACCAATGATATACCCACTGATGCCGTCATGATGACGGCAAATGATAGTTTCAGTTATTGCACGTCTCAGTAATTCCTCTTGGGTCCAACTGTGCTGTTTTTCCGCCAAGCTAGATATCCACCTGTCTACTCTTACTCTAGATATTTGTTTTATTGAAATTTCCTACTTTTTTTTGGCAGCTGAAGACAGTTCGAGTGTGTGGTCCTAGATATTGGCCTCAAGTGATACACCTAACTCCTGAAGGTTCTTAGTGGATCACAAATATTTTCACCTCTATTCATCTTTCTTATTTTTATTGATTTGTTAATTTGGTCTCTATTGAATAGAGAAGCCATGGTGGAGATCATTTGAAAGAAACAACCCTTTTAGTGGAGGCATTCTTTATATAAAACGGAAGGTTGGAGTTTGTTCATATGTCGATGATCCTACTGGGTGTCAATCTTTGTTATCACGGGCAATACACAAGGTTATCTCTATCTGGATACTTTATTTTCTTCTTCTTTCAACTTTCATGGAAATTTTTATCAGTTTTAAATTTTATGTGCAGGTTTCTGCTGTTCCTTACCAGAGCAGTCCAGATGGAAGCGTATCTGATGGCAGTAAACCCACTGAATTTAAGGTTGATCAGTTGGTTGGTACATTTTCTGCTGATCCAAGCTTAATTGCTTTCGCACAATTTTGCTGTGACTCTACCTGGAATACTAGGCAAGCCCCATTTACTCATTTCCTTGTAGAATTTGGAGATCTTTAATGTTCCCTTTGAGACATCTATTGATAATTGATATGTTGTTCATATATATTCAATTCTTCTCTACCGATAATTTGTTTATTATTATTATATAATGCGATGCAATTGTAATAGATGATTAAGCACATCCTAGCAATCCACATCATTGTCTTCACTATTCATACTTTTTGTCCAAGGGTTTAACATTAGTTTTGAAAGAAATTGATATGCAGTCACATAAAATGAGTGTCAAAAGAAAAACCTGAAACCAAGATTGACAGGAGCCTATCGATCTAGATTTTGGACTCGACTGACCGTCTCCAATGTCCTGGAATACTTTCGCACACTTTATCAGCCATGAGCTTCAATCTGGACCAAGTGGAAATCCAGGATCCTAGGTATATCTAGATTACGAATTAGCCGGACCAAGTTAGTCTGGTTTGCTCCAATACATCGGGAAATTTTTGGGGCATACGCAGAGGGACAATGCAGAGCTGGAACGCCACGTTGAAAAACGGGGATTGGAATTAGACGAAGTGGGTCACCCAGTTTCTATGTGGATAAATTTAAGGTCTGGCTACACCTTGAACTATGCTTTATTATGGGTATCTTCGGGTCGCTTAACTTGCAATCCTTTTGCACTAATCTGTCTGTGGCTGTACCTTGTATGGAAGTTTAAATGACCCCTCCTTTTTCTGTTCGAACTAGAAATTGTTCTTTGGATGATCACATCATATTTACTTTGGATGTCATACCTGAGTGTCAGGGTCATTCTTGGAAGTTGTGTCAGCTCAACTATGTTTGGCATTTGGGAACTCCCAAGTTAAGGTGGTGAATGTTGATGCGAATAATTGCACGGTTACCATATAACCGTATTGATCATACGAGTTTACATTTGTTTCTTTCTCCAAAGTTTTTCCTGTCTTCTCGGTGTGTGCATGATTTCCTTGACCAAGGTTTAGGCTCATTTTGTTTCTGGTTGACGACTGATTTTTATGTTCAACTATTCTGTGGAATATGAATCAAAATTCACCTTAGTTTGTGAATTCCAGATCAACTGTACCATTTAAATAACATCCACACAATCTGTACTTTTCAGATCTGATGCTGATTTCCAGGACTTTTGCTCACAAATCCTATTAGAATGTGTGAGCAAGGATAGACCAGCTTTGTTACAGGTCAGTACTGATTTATCTTATTATTTATTGTATTTCTTGTAGCTTAGAGGCTAGATAAGCGCGATGATTTAAGGTAAAAGATGAAGGTGTTATTTAATGCAATTTGCATGATCTTCATTGCTAAGAGAATGCTGAGCCACCTTCCTTTTTTTCCTTTGCAATATAAAAGCATGTTCGGGAGATATGCCAATCTAAATGACAGATTGTCTTCGGCTAGGGACGCACTTCTGTCATCTTGTTATCATATGACTAAAATTTCTGTTCCAACCACTTCTTTTAAAAGTTTTATTGGTCATTACATGATAGTAATATGGGTCCTGCAGGTTTATTTCTCATTTTACATCTTCATCGGGTCTATGTGGGAGCAAGTGAAGTTTGGCTACCTGCACTTCAACGATTCAATTTTTCTTTCCAGCCTGAAGGTATGCATTGGCTTCTTTTTTTTTCTTTCCTGGCTGACGAACATAGTTTCGTTGTACCGACTACCCAAAAGCAAAACAAAAATGGAAAAAGTGTGTGCTCGAGAAAGCTTTTCTGAAGTGGGTAGCATGTGGCTGAGAGTGCTGCAAAAGGCCTTGATCCTGAACCACTCTCTCCGACCATTCCTGTATGTCCTCCCCATTTGTCAATCCATGGCATTATGACAATCCCAGTGGGTCTGTGGGTAGACAGATTGATAGCCCTAGATAAACTACATAGAGGATCTGATTTCTAAATTGATAAGGAAACGCTATTACAGTATGTGACCCTCGATTGGAAATCCCTAGGCAGAAATAATTGTTGGTTATGAGAGCAATTTCGTGTGGTTGTTAGAGTAAACTACCCTCTTTTTTTTCTGGATCGTCGCAGCACCAACGTCTGATTTTCGGGACTTCTCCGCCCCTTTTCTTTTTCTTATCTTTCTCTTGTATAGGTGGCGCAAGTTCGGCAAGTGGAAATAATGTGGGCAGTGAGAAAAAAAATGTTTTTTGTAGGTACCTCAATTGTAAAGAATGTTCCATAAAATAGGCCAGATATTCAACGCTCAAGCAATTAAAAATCTTTTGAGCATCAGAAACAGATAATTCGCATCCTATGCATGGCCCAAAGGAGGATTATTAGAGAAAACCTCCTGAGAGAGAATAAAGAGTGAGCGGCATTCTTCTAGTTCTAGGCTTCTCCTTGGCATCGTTGACTCCCCCGCAGATCATGGTTTGGTGGATGATGAGAATCGACTGATCTTGCTCAGTTTGCGGAAGCTATTGATTTCATAAAAACATTTCTGCTGCGTTTCTCCCGAACCAAATGGCTACATAAACCACGTGAGGAAAATGAGTTGGGCTTTCTTGTATCAGTTGCACCAGGCATCCAAGAAATATGATACCAGCTCGAGTGTGACTCGGAACAGCTCATCTTCAGTTTGTGAGGATTATAGAGAAAGCTCATCCAAGATCGTTAGTGTCTCCTTGAATGTCTTTCAGTATCTGGCTCGGCCGATTCCATGTAGATCAGGAGTGGGTAGCCCGCAGATCACAAGACCGCAAGTTCTTCTACCCTTGTGGCCCATCATGCTTCGCGATTGGATTGTGTTTTCTGAGTTAGTTGAGCTGCATTTCCAGTTGTTTGGCTCCTCCTGGGTCTTCATAATCCTCCACAGCCAGCTCTGGACTGCATCATGATTCCATGGCTTCTTTTTCTTGAATTATAGAGTTATTATATGAGATGGTAAATTATTTCACGTGGTTGAGTGAGCAACCTTCTCTGTTCTTCCATTATTTCCTGCAGATCGCAATTGCATATAACGATGCGATCGTACGAGGCAGACTGACCAGCCCGAGAGGGGCGATCATGCAACCGACGTTCATCGAATCCCTTGGGAGGCGTGTTGAGGAGATGCTAAACTTTTCGCACGAGCTCAAAGTCAACCTTGTCGGTTATCTGGGAGGCAAGTGGCTGCATGAACAGGGAGATAAGACGGGCGCCATCATCCTTTCGTGGTACCTTCAGTGGTTTGGAATCCCCCCTCCCCACCTCGTGAAGTCAGCTCTGGTCAGAGTCAAGCCTGAGACCATGAAGTCGTCGGCTGTCCCTCTGCTGTCCATGCTCCTGCCCAGAACCCGCGCCAGCGCTCTCTCTGAGATTCACAAGTTGCTTTCCTCTTAAAGAAAGAGAATGGGAAAGGACCAGTCACGGGATCAGAAGACCAACTTAGGAGGATGAACCGTCAACTTAGGGTTTATGAACTGACTGGGTTTTTCTTCCTTTTTATGTGCTCTGAGCCCTGGATCGATTTCCCCGCTTGCCCCGAACGGAAATTTTATTTTCTCCGGAATGCCCAGGTGATTGATCTTTCCTATTTGCGCCATTTTCGTGACTGACGTTGACTTTTTTCTGAGGGGGCTCATCTGGATGGACAGTACCTCCGTGTAATTGTTACATGTCAAGGTCGGCTGTGATCATTTGTCAATTATAAGTCAACTGGCCCCTGTTCACGAGGGTCAATGCGGAGCTTTAATGAGGCGCTGGCGTCTGCTGTTTGGTTCAGTTGGACTCGGCCGGCGTTTTCTGATGGCTTCAGAAGAAGAGTGGGGGCAGGTCAGCTGTCGCCGTCGGCTCCTATCTTAACGCATGGGGTAGTTCGATTCAATGGATCTTACCTGCTCATCCAGGTTTGCTGCAGTATCCACCGTCCGATGCGCACGTGTGGGGGGCACGGGAGCATATCGAGCGTTCGATTGCAGTCTGTGGGTTCTCTTCTCTCGTTCTCCGAACGAAGCTAAAAAGGTAGTAACATGGTGGGGATCGGACGGAGACTTGCCACAATTTTGAGCCAATCTCCCTCCCCCTACCCCTCCCGGAGAGGGAAAAAAATAAATCTGGAGACGCAGTCAAAAGGGCGACTGTAAGAAGGTCAACCCTTGATGCCCACGTGCGGAGGCGACTGCGGAGCCCTCAGAGCTGCTGAGGGAGGGCGGCGGATGATGAGGGCGTAGAGGAGTTCGTTCCAGATGTCCGGAAGCCCCGGCAGGCACCAGTGGATGCAGTCGGCGTAGACTTGGGGATCGGCCTTCTGCTCCGGCGTGAGCAGCTTGCCCTGCCGGAGGGTGTGCACCGAAGTGTGCGCGTCCTTGCGGTACTCGGACAACTTAGTGATGTTCAGTAACGAGATGGGCACCGTCGCGCTGCCAGTCGCCGCCGCCGCCAGCTTGAACAATCGCCAGTCCGTCCCCACGTTCAGCTGCGCCGTCGTGTTCAGCACCGGCGTCGTCTCCTTGGCGCACTTGATCCCCTCCGGGTTGTTCCAGTCCATGCTCCTGAGATTTACAGGGATCAGAGGGAGGAGAGAGAGAGAGAGAGAGAGCGACGGGGAGGAACGATCGAAGCTTGAGGTGAAAGGGATGATGATTACTTGATGTGGAGAGGAGACATGCTCATGAAGAACACCGAGGTACGGTGGGGGTCCACGTTCTCGTCGACCCAATTGGCCCATGTCCTTAACACCCTCTTGTAGACGTCGGCCCGCGCTATCTCTTCGACCTCCGTCGAGCCTCCGTTGAAAGATCCCCGCCTGGTTCACAGGAAAGAGCGACATGACAATCCACCACCACAGAGCGAGCGATCTAGAGAGAGAGAGAGAGAGAGAGAGAGAGAGAGAGAGAGAGAGAGAGGTGACCTACTGGACTTTCATGGTGGCCTTGTTCATCCACCAGATGTAGGTGTTGAAGATAAGGTAGTCGGCGCCGGTCCAGTGCTGGGCGTGCTTGGCGATCGACTCCGGCATGATGATGCGGTCGGGGACGCTGTGCATTCTTGGGTCGTCGGAGTTGGACTCCACAAGGAAAGGCGCCCAGTAGAACTCCACGGTCGCATTGTAATCCTGCGGGAAGCAGGCTTTCATCCCTGCGTCAGGCCTCGGAGGGGCCGAGCTCGAGAGGGTCTGCGACGGCGGCGAGTACCTCGATTCGGAAGATGGAGAGGGACCCCTCCTTGCTCAGGGACTTTCGGCCGGGAGGAGCGGCGGACTGGACGAGGCAGATCATGGATTCCCACTGGTTCCTGTTCAGCGAGTCCCCCACGAACATGAGGCGCTTCCCTCTCAGCCTCTCCAGCAGCACCCTCGCCTTGAATCTTGCCCCCATCCCGATGCTCCCAGTTAGACAGCGAGAGAGATAGAGAGAGATAAGAGAGAGGGAGAGAGAGGGAGCTCTTACCTGGGCAGGGAGCAGTCCTGGGGCTGCCATCGCCACTTCTGGTATCCGTCGTCCAGCCGGCCGTTCCGCATGCAGGTGACCTGCTCCGTCAGGAACCCGCACTCCTCCTCCCTGTACAGCGGGTGCGTCTCCTCATCGAAAACCCAGTTGCCCGTGAATATGTCGCAAGAGTCGGGCACGCCGGCCTCATCCCCGAGCTCTCCGTCGTCGCCCACTGCGGCGTCGAGCTGCTCCACACCGGCCTCCTCCACGGGAGAAAGAGCCTTCTCCAGGGCCTCCGGGATGGAGTCACTGCGGCGGTCGATCTCAGGGGGGGATGGGGATCGGGCGAAGGAGAATTGCGCAATGGACTCGACGTTCCCGCCGTAGATGAACCCCCCAAAGATGAGCACTGAGACCACGACGGCCGCTACGGACAGGTTGCCGCCCTTCCGGCCGCCATGGTGCCTCATGGAGGAGGAGTCCGACGGCGGTAGAGAACCCTTCCGGTGGAGAGGATTCATAACGGAGTCGGCAGCCAGACGGGGGTGGGCGACGGTCGGTGGCGATGATAATATATGGAGGTAGGTGAGACCTGGTTTTCGACCACGGTGGCGTAGTGGGGTGGCGATTCCTCGTCAATCTAGTCCCCCGCCCACGCGGTCTTCCTCCTCCGCGCTTTTCAATTCACTTCTCGAAGCTGCCCGAGGAGGATGAAGGTGCTGGTAAGAAGGAGACGGGGTCAGGTGAAGGCGATTGACGTGTGCGGACGGGGAGAGAAGTCGATCTTCGGCGCAGCCGCCCCTCGGCGACCGCTGGTCTTGTTCGGACAAGATATGCGCCCTCGACGAGCCAAGTAGAATTTTTCTGTCGGCGACGGCGGCGGCGGCGCAGGAGCTGAGAGAAGGCGCCGCCGGCCACCCTGGCGCCTCCTCCCAAGGGCCACGAGCTCGGCGCTACGTCTCTCTCAGCCGAAGATGGCGGTATTCGATATTCTCTCCTCCTTCCCCGCCGTCTACCGGCCCATATGCCTGGAGTTTTGAAGCTCACAGCTTTTAGAGTGATCCCCGTAATCTGATTCCGCAGATCTTGAGATCCATCACGAGCTCCGAATTACACCATTAGAATACGGCGGAGGGTGGCCACGGATCCCGTCCTGTCGATAATTGCTCACGTATTTACGTTGACTCCGCAGTTTAAAATATCCAGCGAGTACTCGTGCTGATTAGTGCGATGGATCCGAGATCTCGAGCACGCTCTGCCGTGCAGCTGCTCCCCGGCCGGAGAGGCCATAAGTATCGGTGGGGCCCTGCGCCACGCCGGCCGAGGGCGACGGCGGACCAAACCGCCAGCCCGTCCGCTGTCGCTCTCACCTCGGAGGGCTTCCGTGGAGGGAATTACGCGCCATTGATGGCGAGCAAGAGACGACAGTTGAAGGCGGTACTGAGAATTCGGAAGTGGCCCCGCCGACGGGGCCAAGCTTCCATCCGCCGCCCAGGTTTTAGTATCCTCTCTTCAAGCGACGGCAACGCCCGCCTGGCGCGGTGGGGTTCTCTTGCGGCGGCGGCGGGGGGGCCATCGCTGGAATGAGGAGCCTACAGGTTGGCACGGAATCAGAGACGAGAGAAAACTCACACCATGAAATCAAGAAAATATTTTTTTTCCATCGGGATTCACAGATCATCGTCAAAATTCAGAAAATTATACGGCATATGAGTCCGGGGAGTCAACGGCCCGAGTTGAATCCCGAGCAGCTGACCCGCCTCACCCCGCGCGCAGGTACTCCACGTGTTCGGACCTGATCTTCTCCAAAAATGGACCCTGGCTCCCTTTGTTTATATATATTTGAGAGGAGAGAGAGGGGAGAGAGAGAGAGAGAGACAGAGACAGAGACAGAGACAGGGAGGAGACGGGATGGAGGGAATATGGAGAGATCCACTCCTTCGTAGGGCAGCCCCTAGCGAGCCGCAAAACCCAGAAAGAGATCATGGGATCCATTCAAGATTTGACCTTCTTTTTGGTTGACCCTTTTTTTAGTGGGAGAGCCGCTGCACGTCCCTAGCTTTAAACTTTTTAAAATTTATTGTATAATTGTGCAATAAATTCACAAAATAAAGAAACACCAAGCTGAACTCTGAAATCACCATACGCGTTGAAACCCGTGCACTACTAGTTATCATAACCATAAAATAATTAAGCTTTAGGATAAGTCTAATGATTTATTGGAATGCAACCAAACTCCTTTAGCCATAATTGCCTGGCAAACCATGCCATATTTAGGTGTGAACGTTGACCCTACAAGGAGGGTTGGTAATATTAATAGTTTCATTTTATGGTGACATAAAGAAGAACCCAAAAACTTATTGTGCTACGAAGCATAATTAGAAAAACGACCCTACGTTGACTTTATGTGCTACTTATGATCCACTATAAATGCCCTTTTTTAAAGATTTAGTGAACTTTTTCATGAAAGTTTTCTCATCTTGAGGTGCCCACTAATACTCGTAGATGGTCAGGCTCCCTCTGATGATACTTATCTATATACGACCTTAATGTCCCACTCACACGGCTTTGACCGGGCCCATTAATGATAATTATGGTATCAATTAATTATAGCGAAGATCATTGCCTTAAAGGGCTGATGACTAGGATCATCTACGGAAGTTAGGTCTTTGTTATATCTTATTTGTGGAAGTAATTTTGTTGCTTACGTCATTATTTTGCGGACTCAATAATGGTGGCCTATCAAGACCGGGGGACATGGGCCAGCCCACTTTGTGAAGATCATCCCCGGTTCGATGAGGACTTTTTTTATGGGCTTTGGGCTTAAAATTTGGCCCAAAAATACTAAATGGCCCAATGGATCCCAAGCTGATGCTCTCCCGGGCCTGGGTATGTGTTAAAGGTGACCCAGTTTGGAATCCGAATTGGAGCCGATTGAGTCCGACCCTCAGACCCGGTCCGCATTATCGGGTCCTTGTCTCTTCGGATCGTTCCTTGGTGAATCCGTCGTGAATACTGCGGGACACACGAAGCTACGGTGCTCCGAGGGGTCATCTGAACACAATCGAAGCATAGGCTGGATGGACAGGTTATCCGTCTCGTTGCAGCTGAACTACGAAGGCAGCTCGCTCTCACTCTCGAGCTCCCGTGACCCGAAGATTCCCGATCCCGTTGGACGGGCAGCAGCAGTCTGAATCCCTCGTTCGCCGTGCAATGGCTTCTGTGCTCAACGCCGCTTCTTCCGTCGCAGCGTCATGCCGGAGCCCCTCCTGCTACCGCTTCCCCAGGCTTTCCTCCACCTCTTCAGTTACTTTCGCCAGTGAGTGACCCCGACTCGAGCATCCCCTCAGATCTTTGATTGCAGTTTTTCCTTTGGTTATTTATCTGAATCTTAATTTTTCTTCAGGAAGGAGATTCGCGGTCCGGGCTGCTGAGACTGACACCAACGAAGGTCTCGTTTAGTTCCATTTCTGTTCAACGACGGCGAAGCGTCTTGGTCTTGCGATCCTTTATTTTTTTTAGCCGCGAAATTAGGATATTTTATTGCATGAGCTGTGTTTCCGTCGCTCTGTTTAGCTGTATTTTATTCACCGGAGTTGAGTTTGTGTGCAGTGAAACCAACAGCTCCAGATAAGGCGCCGGCGGGGGGCTCCAGCATCAACCAACTCCTGGGCATCAAGGGCGCATCCCAAGAGAACGTATCATTCTAACCTTTGTACACTTTTTTTTTTAATCCAAAGACTGTGCTCCGAAGGGAAACTGCTTCACGACTTATTGCTTTCCATTGGTTCTTGGGTGAAGCCGCCATTGACTTAAGGCGGGCGGGGATGTATAGGTCAAATGCCTGATGCCCATCTTCTCTGTTCGACTTGGTTGATCGCCTCCACTCTATTCTTGATACGCAATAATTAGCATCATTTGCCAAGCGCCTGGTTGAAATATATAATTTCATTGTTTTATTTCAAACAGGATTTCATAGTTTTATGATCTGATTTTCAGCTTTTCCTTTGCTAATGTGTGCTCTGTCTCCCCTTTAAAAAAAATCATACTTGTATCTTTTTTTGAAGCAACAATAAATAAATGGAAGATTATGTTTTTACTATGCTCGACCACGCAGAATAAATGGAAGATCCGTCTTCAACTCACAAAGCCAGTGACTTGGGCGCCATTAGTTTGGGGAGTGGTCTGTGGAGCGGCAGCTTCTGGTACTCTCTCTTTTAATAAATCTCGTGATGCTGGATGGTCTAGAAAACAAAGAAATTTTTCTTTGATTTTTGAATGAGTGATCAGTACATTATGTTCTGCCTCGTTGAGGATCCGTATTAGATGAAATTCTTAGCATATCTCCCTCTTTACAAAACCTTGTCTTCTATCTCTTCACCGTTTCTCTGTTAAATACAAATTCGGGAAGAAGTACCTTAAGACCCTTCTTTTATTTTGGACATCTTTTGTCATCTCAAAATTATCTTTCTACATCAATATTACTTTCTAGACCCACGAAGTCATTATATTATTTTTATATTTTTTATGTAGCTGTATATTAATGGCGGTTCTTATATTCTTTCCTGATTTTTATCTTTAATATGGTTTTAAGAAAGTGTGAACTCAAGGGCAACACGATTGAGACTGCTAAGGGTATCTGAATCCTTTTCTTCATTAGGAAACTTTCATTGGAGCGTGGAAGATGTAGCCAAATCAATTGTGTGCATGATTATGTCAGGGCCGTGCCTTACTGGCTACACGCAGGTAGTTTTTGTTGTGGATGTCATGAGCACTAAATTCTGAATCTGAAACCTGAAAATTTATTTGACTTATTTGTTCATTTCCTTATAGACGATAAATGATTGGTATGATCGGGAAATTGATGCAATCAATGAACCATATCGTCCAATTCCATCAGGTGCAATATCAGAAAGTGAGGTATTTGTGCAATTTTAGTGATTCATTGGCATTTAATCAACTATTTATTTTAATCTTTCGGATGATTATAAGCTTTTTTTTAATGATGAACACAAAGTGGGGAACCGAATAGATTGTGCCATCAACGTATGCATTATAATTCCCTTCGAAGTCCCCTGTAAAAGTAATTGCATGATTCACGTTGAGTCTGTAATGAGAGCTCTAAGTAACAATCTAATCTAATACGTATTCAGCTGAACTTAGGATGTTCCCATGAGCCTAACTTTATTTATTGGAAACATTAGTTGTCAGAATAGTTCCGCAAATGGATTCAATGGTTATCATCTAGTTCAAGGATGGGTCATAATCTTTCAAGAAAGGCTGTTGTTCTCACATCTTGATTACAAATAGATACAGCCATTGCCTAGGTTGAAATATGAGAACATCCCAGAGGTCACTTATTCTATTTTTCTTTCCCCTGAAATTATTATGGTTCTTTAGACTGTTATGAAAATAGCTGCGAGTTGTTATGACCTGATGTTTTTTTGTAGAGATTCACTCAGTAGGACTATCGCAAATTAATAAATTAATATTTCGCAGAATCATAAGTAAATATACTCATATCTCTTTGATACTACTTCCTTTTCAGGTTATAATCCAGATCTGGGTGCTACTTCTGGGAGGCCTTGGAATTGGCGGTTTGCTGGATGTGTGGGTAGGTTTGCTTTGCTTTGCTTGCTTGTTTTCCCAATTAAAGCAGATAGCTAGGCGGATACATTCTAATAAAGTTTTTGCCCTCATATTTCTTCATTTCAGGCAGGGCATGATTTCCCCATCATATTTTACCTAGCTGTTGGAGGATCGCTGCTATCTTACATATACTCAGCCCCACCCTTAAAGGTTTTCCCGTTGTTTTTCATCCATTGAGGCTGTATCTTATTGCTCAAATGGAAATTACTGATCTCTTTAAATGGTTCCCTACGCTGCAGCTCAAGCAAAATGGATGGATTGGAAATTTCGCTCTGGGGTCTTCTTACATCAGTTTGCCATGGTATGCCCCTTCCCTTTTCATTTATTTTTACTGGCGTGGGCTTCACCACACATCTCAAGCCATTAATCAGTACCTTCTGATTCCCTCTCGATGCTCTCCGTCAGGTGGGCTGGTCAGGCTCTATTCGGTACTCTCACTCTCGACGTCGTTGTACTCACTCTGTTGTACAGCATTGCTGGGGTATGCTCATCCGGGTCCGCACTCATGTGTTCATATTCCTTTTGGGCTGGCCAGTAAACGCCTGCTTCGTTGTTCTTTGTATGGTTTCAGCTGGGTATTGCCATTGTTAATGATTTTAAGAGCATCGAAGGAGACAGAGCTCTGGGACTGCAGGTACCTCCCTGTTCCTCCTGCATGATCGAAAGTCTGATCTTTGAGATCCTGCGTCCAGATGCGGCTGTTTTAATTAACTCGGCTGCTCGTGTGATTATGTCGTTCATCAGTCTTTACCAGTCGCTTTCGGTGTTGATACGGCCAAGTGGATTTGTGTTGGTTCCATCGACATCACACAGCTGTCTGTTGCCGGTACGACTTATACTTGGCCGTTTTTTTTTTTCTGATAAGTTGTTTATTCTTTGGATGATTTGGCATTCCATTTTAGTACATAGTGAGGGTGTTTGAATTCACTTACAGGAAAATGTGAATTATTATTTATTTCCTCTGAGTGATCATATTATCATTGTTGATATCATTGCAAAAGACCACCCCCCCCACCCCCACCCCATCCAAGTTATAGAACTCTGAATAAATAACGATTTGATACATATATCCTATAAACTTAGGAAATAAAAAAGAAAATGCAAGAATGACCGGTTTGCGAATATGCTCTTAGGGATCAGACCCTCCCCCCTCCCCCCTCCCCCTCAAAATTGTAAAACTCTGAATAAATAATAAAATGTGTATATCCTGTTAATTTTTTAAAAAATACAACAATTATGATTGCCTCCATGTTCTTCGAGAGCTTAATCTGGTTGGAGTAGCCTGTTTATGCGGAGGATAGCCCGTCCAAAAGAAAAGAGGAAAAAAAAGAGAGGTTCTAATTTAGAGCAGAGGATGGAAGGAACATCGAACATATAATAATGAAGAAAACCATGGCAATTGAAAATATCATCATCATCATCATTTGGATTCTTAAAACAAAAGGATATGGCATCGTGGGAAGATGTGTGATCAACAGAAACTAGAAAGAATACTCCACAGATTACCATAAGGTGTTGTAGAGTTGGTGCTAGACATGGAGAGCGGGCTTTTAAAGGCTTTTGCTTTGTGTAAAACACATTACTACAAATAATATTTTAAACACAGACAAGATCAGAGAGAAAAAGATTAAAAAAAGGGGAGAAAATAGGGAAGCAAAGGCATGGGCACGAATGTTTTATGTTCTTAGCTTGACACTGAACCATGCCCATCAACAGAGAATGCTCAACAAGTTTCATAACTTGAACGAATCAAAAGTGGTGTTTCTAGATACGATCAGGTGTCTCCATTTCTGGACGGATCTTCCACTTGGTTAATGGCAAGCATCATCTTTCCTACTCAAAAAGTATCCCGATTTATTGGCTTGATCTTATGATGCAATGGGGTTCTTAGAGTTGGATCATTCGATGCTCCATCTTGCGATACATTGTTCTTCAGTTCTTTGCTGATCGAATACTCCAAAAGGTTGAAAGCGTCCTAGAACTCTGCCTAACATTTTCTTCTTGGAAATCTTTCAAGGCTATCTCGCGGCTAGTGGGAAACTCTACTACGCCTTGGCCTTGCTTGGGCTGACAATTCCCCAGGTGGTCCTTCAGGTAAACATGCTACCACTTGAAGCTCTCTCTCTCTCTCTCTCTCTCTCTCTCTCTCTATCTATCTATCTATCTATCTCTATCTATCTCTATCTATCTATCTCTCTCTCTCTCTATCTATCTATCTATATATCTATCTATCTATCTGTCCATCTATCTCTATCTCTCTCTTTCTCTCTCTCTCTCTATCTATCTATCTGTCTGTCTATTTTCTTTCTATCTCTCTCTCTCTCTCTCTCTCTCTGTCTCTATCTCTCTCTCTCTCTCTCTCTCTCTCGCTGATATGATCGCATGGATTTCGCTGCAGTTCCAGTACTTATTGAAGGACCCAATCAAATACGACGTCAAATACCAGGTATCTGATATTATCGCGGATCTGCACTTGATCTTCAGCAAGTTTTTGAGAACGGCTCGCATTAAGCTGCCATGATCTCCATGAACAGGCCAGCGCTCAACCCTTCCTGGTTCTCGGCCTTCTGGTCACGGCGTTGGCGACCAGCCACTGACTGTTGCGTGCCCAAGTCCGCCTGATGGCTGGCTGCTGCTCCTCTCCACGACTAGCTCATGTATATTTTGATTGCCGCTGGTAGGATGAACGCCCAGCTTCTTAGAATGATTCTCTAAGTTTATTGTATCATTTTCTCCGGGAATCTGTTTTGATTCACGGATGATGATGAACCATTTATTATGCTCAAATGCATCATATTAGACGAGAAAATTTACTGAGATTGATTGAACAAAAGTCATGTCAGGGGTCAGTGATCCGTGACAGGAGGTGATCTCTTGAGAGGGGGGCAGTCAGACAATTCACTCGCCCCCCCTGTTAGAAATCCGCATTGGGTACCAAAATCGCAGCTGATCCGGTGGAATTAGGGTTTCTGCAGCGGATCAGAGGAAATCTCTCAGGAGGACGATCATGACGCTGACGTCGTCGGCTGAACCACGGCCCACGGACAGGTCGACGAGCTTCTTGCAGGCGGAGAGCAGCGACTGTTTGCCGGATTCCAAGCACAGCGGCCTGACCGTGTCCACAGCCTCCTGATTGGAGACCTGGAAGAGAGAGAATGAAGGATCAGGGGGAGGATTTTCAGGGAAAGAAGAGAGAAGATGGGGAAGGGGGAAGGTTCTTCTTACCTTGTCCCAGAGCCCATCGGAGGCCAGAATCAGGAACTCGAATTCGGGATGGATTCTCAGAACTCTCGTCTCTGGTTCGGCGGTCACCCATTGCTTGAGGTGCCCGTCTCCGATTCCCCGAGACACGGCCAGGGAACCGTGCAGCCTCAGCAGGCCGTGGCGGTAATCCAAGTAGCCACCCTGAAGAAGGAGAAGATTCACAGGGTTAGGGATGGGATCAATCATTGGAGGTGGACGAGTTAGGTTTATGCAGTTTTCATGGCGGAAGGAAGGAAGACTCACGAGGTTCTCGATCCGGTCCCGCTCGTCTTTCCTCGAGGGCCGGTGGTCGGAGGTGAGGGCTTCCGCAGCCCCTGCGCTGCTCATCACGGCGCGGCAGTCGCCGGCGTTGGAGACGATGAGATCGCCGTCGGTGATCAGCGCCGTGACGCAGGAGACCCCGCCGGGCGCCTTCTTCTCCAAGAACTCCATGTCCGTTTTCAGGTACCCTGCTCTGACGGCATCCTCGTATCTGTCGCGGCCCGTTGTCTCCCTCCCTGCCGCCATTTCCCCCATAATGTGCTTGTCCATGTTGTTGGCCGCGAATTCAGCGGCGGCCGTGCCGCCATGGCCGTCAAAAATGCCGAAGAACGCCTGTAAGAAACGGAGAGATTATTTACAGATCGCTCTTCGGAAGATCCTGCCCTGCCGAGACATGATCTGCAACGAATGAAAAAAGAAACAAGAAACGTACCATCTGAGAACCTCCCTGGCCGCCTGACGAAGCTTTGTACCGATCTTCCATCTCCCTCCTCTTCTTCCCCCTCTTGCAGAAAACCGAGAACCGGCTCGACTCCTGCTCCACCTCCTCCTCGCCGCAGTTCAATCTGGAGGCGAAGTCGAGGGGCCGCATGGGGGGGATGTGTATGCGGGTGGGCCGCTTCCTCTTCAGGACCGTGCTCGTCCCAGCGCCGGTGGGAGAAGAGGCCTCGTGAACCACGGCGGCGGCGCAGCCTTCGCCGGAGGAATCCACAGAAACGAGCACCTCCTTGCAGTAGAAGCTCCTGAGACCGCTCCCCCCCGGCGGCAGGCGGAGCCGGTACGGCGACGACGAAGACGACGACGACGACGAAGCGGCGGCGGCGGAAGGCAGTCCCCCTGGAGCATGGAGATCCGGGGACAAGGTCAGCGCCTCCGGAGACGCCTTGCAGGTCAGAGAGATCTTGCGGTGGGAGGGGGAGAACACCGGCGACGCCCCCGCAACGGCTACTGAGCAGGCCATTTTTTTTTTCTCCGAACTTTTCCAACCCGTGATGAAGAAACCATTAATCTTCCCTGTCCGTCCGGCCGTCCAGGGTATATATACCCGCGGGCTCGCGTTCCGTTGATCCGCCGGAACCATTTAATTGGGATCAACGGTCAACAGAGTTCCACTCGGACGGTCTCGTATGTCTCCTCTCCCCCCGGCCTTCGGCTAACGTGAAACGCCCTCGAGGGAACACCAGATCGCGAGGTCAAAGCTGGATCGCTAGACCGAACGTTGGGGGAGGAAGTCGCCCGACTCCGGTGGAGGTTCGGAAAAAGTCCTCGACGACCGTCCTAAAATAGTCAAACAAATTTTCCAAATAAAAAATTAAATATTTATTTTTGAAAATCGGGCATTATTTCCAAAATAGTCTTTTGTTGTTATCAAATTCGGGACGCTATCGAGCGATCGAATCGTACGGTGTACGAGCGATCGATGCACGACGAGATCGACGGCGCACAGTAGACGCCATTGCGCGGCTATCGCTTGGTGATGTCCTCCGTGTTACGCAGCTGCGGCATGTCGAGTCAACGGAACTCTTGGGGTAATGTTGACCCCAGGTGGTCGACAGCACGTGCTGTCCGAGCAGACGTGGAAACGTGGCATGGCGTCCTTCTTTCTCTGGTCTAAGTCCGATTCGATGGGTAGGCAGAGCGTGCGTCTGAGAATCGAACGTGCGGCTGAGTATCGAACAAAGACGTCATCCAACGGCCGCGATGCGCCGTCCGTCCAGCAGGTCGGACATGGTTGAGTCGGCACAAGATCACTGGCGGCTGGAAACGACTCGCAAACCCTTGGATTGCGACCGCGTTGACTCACTGCTGTTGACAAAGAAAAGTCGATCCACGATCTGGAAGCGCTAAACTGGTCAAACTTCTGGACGGGTCAAAGTCCACGGTGTTCGCACCGCTTTGCCCGCCATGAAGCACGGCTGAAAAGGTCGCCCCTTCCTTTGGACTTCTATCCAGTCTCGAATGCGATGACCCGCTCTCGCGTTGAATTCTCTCTCTCTCTCTCTCTCTCTCTAAGATTGTTCAAATGAACGACGAGTGGGTGAGGCCTCTCCTCATTTTGTGATAGATATTTATCAGCGTGCATTTAAAAAAAAATCGGGTATTTTTTATTGGGCCAGATTCGGGCTGGACAGGGCGGAAGAGGAAAAGACGGGCCCATGTCGGCCCGTTAGGAGCCCTTCGCCGACGGACGTTCGGATGTTAACGTTAAGGTGCCGTTAACTTCCAGGAGAATTAAGTGATGATTTTCTGTCCGAACATCATCTTCTCCCCTCTTTTCCTTCTCGGCGGCCACCGCCTCCAAGGCGGCGCCTTCCGGGGTTCTCCTCCTCCTCACCAAGAAAATGGTGGGCGGAGGAAGCCCGCCGGAGGACGGCGGTGGCGGCGGCCGTAGTCGGGACGGGGCGGGGGCGAAAGCGGGAGGGATACCACCGTACATGAAAGCTATGTCGGGTTCGATGGGGGGCATCGTGGAGGCGAGTTGCCTGCAGCCCATCGACGTCATCAAGACGCGGCTGCAGCTCGACAGGACGGGGACCTACAAGGGAATTGCTCACTGCGGCTCCACGGTGTGCAAGACGGAGGGGGTGCGGGCGCTGTGGAAGGGCTGACTCCGTTCGCCACCCACCTTACTCTCAAATACGCGCTCCGCATGGGCTCAAACGCCCTCTTTCAGTCCGCGTTCAAGGATTCCGACACCGGCGTAATCAGCCAGCAGGGAAGGATCATGTCTGGCTTTGGCGCCGGCGTACTCGAGGCCCTCGTCATTGTCACTCCTTTTGAGGCAAGATTCTCTCTCTTCCCCCAAGTGTCTGCCCATTCAACCAATTTTGGGGTAAATTGGCGCAAAAAATTCGAGTGGTCTCGGAAAGTGCCATTTTTTTTTATCGAAAAGGGTATCGAACCAGCCTCACCGTGGTCTCAAGGAAGTTCTGCTTATTTATCTGTCATGTGGAGTGTGAGCTCGTCCACTAGATCTTAACTCAGAAGAAGTGCAGGTCTTAGTAGTATAACGTGTCTGGGGGGCGTTTAGTGCCCACTGTTATTAGATTCTTGATCAAGTGAACGAAGCTGCGGAAGTAGAAGTTTCTTGCGGTATCTGCATTACTCATGGGACCACAATAGTCCAGACATTCCTATGATGCTTCTGGTGGAATTTTTTTCTCGTATCATGCACTCATTAAACAAGTAAAATTTTCAATTTTAAATAAGCAAAAATGTAATTTCCGTAGCATGCGGGATATATTGTGTTTGACTATGCTGGAATTCAGGGCTCAGACTTCAACCTCCCTCCAGTTGTTAGTGTTTCTTTGTGAGGTTCTATGCACCATTGAGTATAGTGAAAATGTGTGTAACTTGAAGTCTCTTTCTTACTTAGAGTTGACTTATGTCAGTCTGTTAGCACCGGACTCCATTTTTCCTCACCATGAGATGCAAGAGTGGTTCCGCTGCCCATGATATCATTGTAAGTTACTGCTCCGATCCTATTGCCGAAACTGTATCGGCAACCAGACAGAATTTGCCTCAATGGGCATTCAAACTATAATCAGGTATCAAGAGCAAATGCATATAGCAATAATTTCACCCGATTTTTTCAATAGGTTTCTGATTTACATGAAGAAAGATGGCATTACTCAACTGTGTAAGTAGTTATTAATAAAATGGAGAATTGCATGATGTTTGGCTTCTCTTGCTGAGTGAAACCATGTGGACACTTAAAATTTATCCCATGGAATTCTGCCGTCACTTTGCACCACGTATTTGCTCAAGATCCAAAAATATTGATTGATTATTTATATCCATCATCTGAATTGAACTTTTTTAGTGATTTCTGCCATGTAAGATATGAAATGATGCTTTTGTTTATCCAAATATTCGCCGTTGTCAAGGTTTTTGACTAAAAAATCAGCAGTAGATGATGATATTTGGTTGTCCATTTTCTTTAACGACCCAACCCCCCAACCGACCGCCCATATCCAAAAAGGGTTTAAAGGACAGCAGATTTTTATGAATCGAATCAAGACATTGATCTACAGAAGTTCTGAACAGTAAGTTGAATATAAGCATTATCCTCATTTGATCAGACTTCAAAAAGAAGTTATGTCGCCATGAAGGGATATAAGGATGCTTGTAATTATGTGAATTGAAGCTGAATATTATAGCTTCTGGGAGATGAGATGTTGCAGATGCAATCTTTCAAATATTTGGGGAGATATTATCCTACTTACACAAGGATTCAAGAATTGGCATAAAAATCAAAATATTGATACAGGAAAGTGCATAGGAAATGGTTAAGAATGATGAGAGATAGAGTGTAAAACGCCTGACAAGAACCTCAGAATGAAGGGATTCCTAAATAGGGCTTGTTAAAATCCATGGAGATTAATTCATTAGATTCTGATTATCCCAGATTACTTCAATGGAAGCTCTATTTTTTTCTGACTCAACTTCTCCTTGCTGTTTACCTCCTCCAGTAGATTTCCTCGTAAGATTTTATCCAAGGTGTTTTGGATTTCTTTTCAACCAGAAGTTCCATCGAAATACAGAAATCCAAGGCAGCTCTGAAGCCTTGGCTGAAAATTTAGCTCCAGCTGGTATCCATACTACGATCTAAATTTTTTTATCCATGGTGTCTACTGAATTTTTATCCATAGTCGATGCATGGAGGAGCATACACTAGCCAAATTTTCTAAGCGATGTATGCAGAATCACCCCTACCGAATAACAGCTCAGATACAAAGGATCAAAAGGAAACAAATAGCGAAGTACAGTGACGAAATCTCCACATGTTTAAGCTCCACTCTGCTGTCCTCACTTGGACCCCAACGCACAGCATGAATGAGATTGAAAAATATAAGAAGGAATGAGCCTTTTCAATTTGGCTTAAAACTTGTCGATATCTGATGTAAAACATGCCAAATAGGATTGACCTGCTTCGTGCTTTACATAAATCCATGAGCAAAGTGTAGACCTTTTCAAGTGGCCTGATAATCTCACCGAAGCATTTAAATTAATGGATATACAAAACAGCCTACGATTGCATCAGGAAAGCATTTATGAATGTATCTTCTTCATACGAAAAATATAAAAAAAACGGGACAAGTGATTAAATGAAAATTATCTTGGTAAACAGAAAATACACAGAATATGTAAATATATAAGAGAATAGAAACCGTCCAGAAATAAAATGGAACAGCTAACTGTAAGCCTTCTCAGTGTTCCACTTATGGTGATAAAAAATCACGCATGCATTGTAACAAATCCGTCAGTACTTAGTAACAAATCTGTCCAGAAATGTGCTTTTCCAGTGAGTGTCCAATCCTAGCACCTTAAATGCAGGACTTGCTGGCGTTCTCTGCTTCAAGATATAAGATCTTGACTCTCAGAATCAAGTTGGATCCCTGAGTGTGATGTCATATTACTTCGGAAATTGTAAGCCTCGAGATCTGTAAAGCCTTGAATTTGGGTTCTGATTAAGATAGCAGGATATGACTGAGATAAAATAGATGTGGTTGGTTAATATTTATGCTGATTCGATTTTTTTTTTCAAGTTCTGCAGAAGCATTAACTGGAATGTGCGTGTCATGATGATATCGTGATTCTGGTTGATTGCCATGTCCATTTACCTGATCGAAATGGACATATTTGGAGTGGAACTATCAACTATCAAATTAGTAGGTCATCAGTTCAGCAAAACATGCAGCCATCCGCCAGTTGTTTTTGGAAAGCATAGTCTGTGTACGATGTCCACTTACACAAGATATTTCCATTCAATTTACCGCAGCTGTTTAAATTTGTAAATAGGCTCTGGAATTAAAGTTATTGTTGTTTATTCCTCTCTTTCCTTGCCATTTAGTGAGCAGTGAAGAAAATATGAGGCAAAAAAAGGAAGGAAATTTACAAATTAAGCCAGCATGAGCTAAGCTAGTTATAAATATGTTAACACAGTTGATCGTATGAAGTTCTCATTCTTTGTATTAAAGTTACATTTTCTTAAAATTCGAAATTTATTCTTTTACAAGGATATCGAGATCTAGTCTAAGATTATGCACCAGAACCTGTGTAATTCGAATGAATAAAGACGGTGCAACGGTCACGTAATGAAGACCGTAACATCTGAGTAAATAGTCATTTTTTTTAGGTAGCTGATCCTTTGGTTTACGAAAATGAATGACATCATGCAACTTTTCCTGAGTAATTTTACACAGCTGACTTCTTCCTGGGCCTTGCTAACATGATGGAACAATGGATTACCAGTAAATTCTGAATCGCGTGTGTAACTCGTAAAATTTTCTGAAAATTCTGTGGAAACCTCAATGAGCATGATTCTTTCTTGTTGTAGTGGCTGTTTAAGCCATCCAAGGGTAATTTTCCGATTGACATCAACGATTTGTATATACATACAGGTGGTGAAGATTCGATTGCAGCAACAAAGAGGATTGAGCCCTGAGCTTCTGAAATACAAGGGCCCCGTACATTGTGCTAGAATGATCATTCGCGAAGAAGGAATATTTGGGCTGTGGGCAGGGGCAGCGCCGACCGTAATGCGTAATGGAACTAATCAGGCGGTCATGTTCACCGCGAAGAACGCATTTGATGTCCTTCTTTGGAAGAAACACGAAGGGGACGGCAAGGTTCTCCAGCCATGGCAGTCCATGGTATCTGGTTTTCTGGCTGGCACCGCCGGACCCATCTGCACAGGCCCGTTTGATGTGGTGAAGACGAGGTTAATGGCCCAGAGCCGATCGATCGGCGATATCAAGTACAATGGCATGATCCATGCCATAAGAACTATCCATGCAGAAGAGGGACTGCGCGCTCTGTGGAAGGGCCTGCTGCCCAGGCTCATGAGGATCCCCCCCGGGCAGGCGATAATGTGGGCGGTTGCTGACCAAGTGACCGGCCTTTATGAGAGAAGACACTTGCATGGTGCCCCTATCTAGCTCATCTCCCTTTCCTTCGCGTTGGCTCGTCGTGTGGATTTGAATAATCAGGGGATGGATGGGTGCTCTTTCAGTTCCCGTCCCCCCACTTTTTTTTGTTTTTTTGGCTGTTTTCCCGCATTTGAAAGTTATTTCAGCGGGTAGTGAAGGAACTTTCAGAAGATGGTGTTTTGATGTTTCTTGATCGTCTATGATTTTGATTACTTCTTCCCCGGCTTCTGGGTCGTCAGCCTTGACATCTTGAGGACGAGCTTCTGCAGGTAAATTAGAGAGCTAGCTTGCCAGCAGAAAGTTGGCTACCAGAAGATCATCTCCGGCACGGCAAATCCACCTCCCTCGCCTCCCAAAAGTTGGATTCCACGGTTCGGAGCCGCCGGCGGCGGACGGCGGACGGCGGACGGCTGATGGAGATTTTTTTGGATGACGACGAGGTGGCCCCGAAAGCGTGCCGGCAGGTTTCGTCTGCTTGCCGCGGTCGGCCCCGCGAAGCGCGGAGGTTCAACGGTTATCCCTCTGCGGGGCCCCTGACTGCGACCTGGTCCGGAGGGGGGGACGTCGACCAAGTGTTCGCTTCACCTGGGCAAAGAGGATCCGCCTCCCTTCTGACCAGATCTGGAAAGAGGCGGTCAACTCGCGGACAACAGACCCCCTTGATAAACGGCGGCGCCGCCTCACCAGCTCCCCTCGCTCCACTGGGCTTTATCCTTGGTCCCGAGGCAGCCCTTTTCGCAGTTAAGGGCAGCTGACGACAGTGTCGGGATCAGAAACATAGCAGCAGCGGCGTCCGGCGGCAGCCAACGGCTTTTGCGGCGGCTGTTCGGCTCGGCCGTTCCCGGGGCCTCTGGTCGCCGCCTCCCCCACCCCACATTCATGCACCCCCCATGGCACGTCTCCCACCGCGCCGTTGTTTTCCAGTCTTTTAATGCACAGACCAATTTCTCGTGGACGAGGCGCGCGCACGTCGACTGCCGCAGGGCGAGCGAGCGGGCGGGCGGGCGACAGGGCACGAGACGCCAGTGCGCCGCCCGCCGCACCGGTGCGCGCCACTGTGGAGCGGCCACGTCGACGGCAGGGGGCGTGGCGGTTGCAGCCCCGCGGCGCACGTGAGCGGCCGGCCGGCCGAGTGGTGGAATCTGTCCCAGCGCTTCCCAGCCGCTAGGATAGTATAAAGCGGAAATAATATACCGCCGCAGCCGCATTTTGGGATAGTTCCTGACGTCAAAAAAACCGTTATTACGGATAATCACCCAACCAGAAAGGAGTCCCCACGCAAAGTCTCTCTCCTCCCGCGCCGCATATATGATAGCTCGCTCCCTCCCCCCACCCGGCTGTGTGGCGGGAACACGCATCTCTTCTCCTCAAGCAAGCTTCGCTCTTTCTTCCCACAGACCAAGATGGGTCGGCTTCCTTCTCCGGCGCCGGCGACGGCGATTCCTACTCCTCCTCCTACCTGCGGCAGATGGGTGCGAGGGCGCTGCATAGGACAGGGGTCCTTCGGGACGGTCAGCCTCGCCGTGGACGAGTCCAGAGGAGAGGTATTCGCCGTGAAGTCCGTAAGGCTGGAGGGCGGCGCCGCCGCTCCTTCTTCTTCCTCTTCTCGGGGGTCCGCGGTTCAGTCCCTGGAAAACGAGATCCGAATTCTGCGGTCCCTCAGCTCGCCGTACGTCGTCGCCTACCTTGGGGACGGCACCACGACGGAGCTCGCCTCGGGGACCTACAGGAACCTGCTCATGGAGTATGTGCCCGGAGGAACGGCGTCGGAGTTGCCCGTTCGCTGGCGCACCGGCGGCGTGGACGAGCCGGCGGTCCGCTCATACGCCCGCTGCGTGACGCGCGCCCTGCAGTACCTCCACGGCGTTGGGGTCGTCCACGGCGACGTCAAGGGCCGGAACGTCCTTGTGGGCGCCCACTGGGGCGAGGCCAAGCTCGCCGACTTCGGCTCGGCGAGGAGGATCTCCAGCGGCGGCGCAGACCGCCGGGCGGTGGCGGAGAACTCGTCGGGCACTCCTCTGTGGATGGCCCCGGAGGTCGTCGCGGGTGAGGCGACGTCACCGGCGTCGGACGTCTGGTCGCTGGGCTGCACGGTCATCGAGATGGTCACGGGGAAGCCCCCGTGGAAGGTGACCGACCACGAGGACGCCGGCGGCGTGCTGCTCAGGATCGCTCTTGGTGACCAGGTGCCGGAATTCCCGGCAGAGCTGTCGAAGTGCGGCCGAGATTTCCTCGACAAATGCCTGAGGAGGAACCCGGCCGAACGGCTGTCGTGCGAGCAGCTCCTCCGGCACCCTTTCCTCTCCGAAGCGCCGGCGCTCCCAGAGCCATCACCGCGAAGCGCCCTCGAATGGACAGCTTTCGGGTTCGACTCGGAGGAAGACGACGACGAGAAGAAGTCCAGCCGCAGCGTCCTCACCGTCAACCCTTCGGAGAATTCTATCGAGGAGTTGAAGGAGAGGATGAGGGATTTGGCTTCAAATGGGGAGGCCATTTGGGAGGACGGTGAGGACTGGGAGCTGGTCAGGCCCATTGCTCGGGACGAGGAAAGGGACACAGCGTTGGCCGGCGGCGGAGAAGGGTCTCCCGGCGCCTCGCCGGAGGAGATCCTCGATTTCCAGGAGAAAAGAGGGGAACGTTGCGGCGGCGGCGGCGGCAGTAGCTGTGGCTCCTCCGATGGGACAGGATACCCATCTCCGGCAAGGGCCCGCTGCTCAGATCGTCCCTCTCGTCGCGTGTGCCGGCGGCGGATCCTCCGGCGAGCCCCCCCATCCATGCGTTGTTCCCTCTTCACAGGGGAGATGCCCCGACCAACCACTGCTGCTACGATCTCCTGTCCCCCCCTTCTCTCGAGGGCCCCCCAATTTGGGTTCGAATCTCCAAATCTCTGCGGAAAATTGAAAATCCTGGATGCCATCCTTCGTCTGGGAATCGGATGCCGTTCGTATAGAATCGGACGGTCGGTCTGCCATCAGCCGCCATCCCACGCCCATTTTGGGGCCCCTAACGGCGGGAGCGTCGGCCCGGCCCATTTCTCCGCGGCTTTAACGGCCCAAAATGGGCTTCCTCAGCCCAAATCATGGCCCCAGTTTTTTAGGTATTGGGCCTCCAATTTCGGGCAATTCAAACAAAGTGCTAGGGTAGTAATGGAAATTGAAAAAATATTGGGTGAACTAGAAATTGTTCGAACCCGGGTAGATATTTTCCAAAGACGACTCCCGGATGTGGGCCTGAGGCGAGCCGGCGGGTTGGACCCGGAAACCACTTGGACAGTCCCGCTGGTGGTGACCCGCCGCAAGATTCCACCTTTGAGGAGGTGCGTCAGGGGCCCACCACTTGGCCCGTCACGAGATTCAATCGTACGGTGGCGACCGAGACGGTCGGATTTTGGTCCACCGATCAGAGGGTGAAGGGCTCTCTGAACCGCCACGGTATTCCAACGGGCATATGGCTGGCATTTGTGTAAATATTTTTAAAAAACGACGAAGAGGCTGTCTGAAAGCCACCTGGCAGCTTCCCCATTCATTAACCAGGGAGTTCTATTTTCCCGGTCGATAATTAATGAATTAATTAATTAATTATCATCAACTGAGAATTTTTCGTTGGAGAGAGCGGAAAGGAGCTCCCACGAAAAAAGGGGGGTTAGAGACTTAGCTCGACAGGTATTTGTACCAGATCCGCTTCGGCTCCGGCCCTGGTGCTCTGCCTTCTCCGACCGTCCCTGCCGTAGGGCTGAAAGGGGCCTCGGTGCTCCGCCAAGGCAGTGCCCAACGCCGACGAGGCCCTCTTCCAGTTGCGGTCTTCGTTTTGAGGCTCCGAGGGGAGCGCCGATCCGGTCGCGATGGCTGCTGCGAACGCCCCGATCGCCATGAAGGAGGCGCTCACGGTGAGTGCTCGGCATTCCCGCTCGTCTGGTTGGCTTCCGAGTTGGGTCTGAATTGCGACGGAAACGCTGGTTTCAAACTGTTTTGCCGGTCTTCCTGAGACTGTTGGAAGTTGACGGAGATAGATCGTGAATTTATGCTTCTCGTATCCTTGGTTTTTGTTTCTTTGATCGGTGAATTCCGTCAGGCGCCTCGGATTTTTTGGATCCGTTGAGGAGAGCAGGGGCGTCGTTTGGTTCGGGCGGATGCCGTGTGTTTATTTTACAGTTCTTTCACCACTTTCTCATCCTATTACGGAAAGTCGAGTTTTGGAGCGTGAACAGGTTTTGCGACGGTTTCATGACAGTCTACTGACGCGATCATCCTGTGGATGGTTGCATATTTTTTTCAGTCTCTTTTCCCTTTTTAACGTGTATTTTCTCTTTCCTGAATTCACTACAGCTCACAAGCCTCGGGATCAATCCTCAATTTGTCACGTTCACGCATGTAACGATGGAATCAGATAAGTACATATGTGTCAGGGAGACCTCGCCACAAAACAGTGTCGTTATCATCGACATGCAGATGCCAATGCAACCGCTGAGGAGGCCAATCACTGCCGACTCCGCGCTGATGAACCCTGGCTCCAGGATTCTAGCCCTCAAAGGTTACCATCCACGAACCTCTATGCATGAGCGTCTCAATTTCTGATGCCTATGTTGGAATTGTGATACTTTTATCTCTTTTCAAAATGATGATCTCATGTAGGACGTATTACTGTTAATGACCTTTCTACTGGAAATGAGAGTACATTATAAAATTGTAGTTAACATGGTTTCTGCCTTTTTATTTTAACCATTGGAGTAACTGGACTATTCAACTTAGAAAACGCCCATGGAGGAGCAAAGAAACATTCCTCATTACGGGAGTGAGCCTTTATTTGGATCCAATACATGTTTTAAAAACAATTTCAGTAGATGCGCGTGGGAATTTTCCTTTTATACGCTTTTTTAGTTTCCCTTTTTAATCGCATCTTATTGTTATCGTCCTTGGATTCGTACAAATTAGTTGTGTTGGGAAATAGAAAAGAATTAGTTTTTTTCTTGGTTGAACAATGCGCTAGTCTTTATCACAAAAAGGATCATACATGCGAATTTATCCTATACATTAATTTTGAGTGTTGAAATTTCTTACTTTATCTTTGTTTTCCTCTAGATATTTTCTGTATTCTTTCATGTGGGAAGTCAATCTATCTTAAGATTCTTCTTTTCATAATTGAATGTTTCTCATGCTATCTTGTTTTCTGCTATGCCCGTTCCATTTTAATTTGTTAAACTATTCAAACATAGTCAGTGGTGGATAAGATCCATGTTTGTTCCTAAACATGTGCGTAAGTTTATAAAATTACCTTACGGAGTCAGCTTTGGATATTTCGGTCAGTCAAAAATGTTCATCACTTGGAAAGCCATGAGTTTTAGATACTATAGTTGGGGATCAGGAAAATGGCTAAATCTTAGACGTGGATGAGGAGTATAACTTGAAAGAATCCGTAAATTTAGACTTTGTCCAGAAGGATGATAATCAAGTTTATGCCTTGAGATAAGCGAGGTTTAAAAGAAAAGATCCTTCCTCACGGTCTCTTTGATTTGTCCTGTGTTACTTACGTGCCCTTCTATAATTGTTTTTCATATTTAATTAAATATTTTTTTGTTTTTTCCCTCTGATTGAACTGCATATTCTTTTTTTAGCATCCAATTATTTATTATACGATTTTTGAGATGTCATTTACTACCTCCCACAAAAGACATCAGTAATTTTGAATAAGGTCGCCGTTTCCCTGCCTTGTGGACGTTGCTAGAATCTATGATAATTACTGGATATTTGGTGTCAAGCTGCTTGCGTTGACAGAATTTGGTTCGATTTATTTTAGAGCGAAAGCTCCTGTTAATGATTTGGGGCTTTAAGATTATGACTTATACAACTTTGATCCTGAAACCGTGATTCCTTTAGTATCTCCTGTACACGATAAAAAATATTGGGTAATCTTGAAAAAAAGTAGACAACAAATACATAAAATTTAACTCTTGCCAGAAAAAAAGAAAATACAGGGGCTGTAATCGGAAAATGACTGATCTTGGAAATCGATTTGATCCTCTAAAGTTGAAATTCAGGAGAGGGAACTGTCAGTTAACTGGAATTGGATATTTTAAAATGCCCTTTCACAGCTTCAAAAACAGGTTTATAGGTCTAGCAGTTTGTTTTCTCTCCCTTGAGGTGTGAATGAGAGTAAGTGCTGCTTTCAGGTCTTTATCCCTTAGTCGCATCACCTTTGTTGCATACTGGAGATTTGGAAAAAAAATGAAGGAAAAAACATATAAAATCGTTTCTTCATTCGCCATCACAGTAACGTGCTTCATATCGGGTTGCCAGTCTTTTGAACAATGAGAACGGTCAGTTTTCCTTTGGAAAGAGCTATTGACCCGAGTCTCCAGTATCATAAATAATTTAACGAGGTGTAAATTTTCAAAGTTAAAAAATGTAGAATTTTTCAAAAATGCTTTGGGAAATTTTGTAAAATGAAAAGCCTATTGCATGTGAATGCATCAGAAAGCAAATGATTGAATTTGGTCCACATCGAATGCCCTAACATCTCCCATGTGCTCGAGTGGAGAACTGCGAGGTTTACTTCTTTTGAATATAGTTTGATAAGATTATTCATCGAATTACATAGAGCTTCATTTGTTGTGGATAGATTTATCTTTATGTATAAATACACACATCAAAACTTAACTGCCGAGTGATTTTTTTTAATTTATATCATAGAATAGTAATATATAATAATTTGAAGATATTTATTCTCACGTGAGACATTCATTTGTTCTTGCACTCAATTCAACTTCTAATTTCAGGTCTGGTTCTTTAGGATGATGTTGATAAAATATATACTTTCTCTGTGTGCATTATTTTTCTCTGTTATCTTGGTCGTCATCTTTTCTGTCAGTAGCATCTTTGTTAGAAGAATGTTCTTAATGTTTGGTTCCTGGGGATTTTTCCTGTAGCTCAACTTCCGGGAACAGCTCAGGACCACCTCCAAATATTCAATATTGAGCTGAAGGCTAAGGTGAAGTCATATCAAATGCCCGAACAGGTGAACACTGGATGTAATTATTTCCTGGTTCTGATTTTCTTTATGCTTTAAATATTTTTCTCAAGAAAAAAATAATATCTTTTACTACGTGATGTCTTCAGGTTGTTTTTTGGAAGTGGATCACCCCTAAGATGTTGGGACTTGTTACACAAACCTCAGTGTATCATTGGTCACTAGAAGGTAATAAGTTATCCTCATTGGCATTGCTTTTTAGATCTTTTCTGGTGGATAAGCTTCGTTTTGCCTTTTACCAATTTCTTTTCCACGGATTTTTAGATGAC
Organism: Spirodela polyrhiza; assembly: GCA_024713555.1. Lineage (NCBI taxonomy): Eukaryota > Viridiplantae > Streptophyta > Magnoliopsida > Alismatales > Araceae > Spirodela > Spirodela polyrhiza. The sequence continues at coordinate 9,387,613 of CM046529.1, read as the reverse complement.
TCTGTAATATTCCTCTTCGTCTTGTAGGTGATTCTGAGCCAGTAAAGATGTTTGAGAGAACGGCAAATTTGACAAATAATCAAATCATCAACTATCGTTGTGATCCATCAGAAAAATGGTTGGTGTTGATTGGAATTGCACCTGGTTCTCCAGAGGTATAAATTCAATTGGTTCTTCCCTATTTTTTTGATCACTTTTTTTTAGTATTATTGCACGTTCCTTCCTCCTACTTGTTCTCATGAAGCATTTGGTAATTCAATATTGGGTGGAAATTTTGATGTAGGTTGATCCCACTGATATCCGCTCTTTGATTGACTGATTATTTAACTACTCTTTTGAGAAAGAACTGCAAACTCATTCCCGTGGAAGCGACCTGTGTTTATTACTCAATAAGAAATTCTAGAATTTGAGTAGCCTTACGAGTTGAGACAGCTGATTGTCAGATTTCGTTTAGATATAAGGTTGACTTCTTCTCGTATCTTAAATATTGACCTTTTGCAGAGGCCACAACTAGTGAAGGGGAACATGCAACTTTTCTCCGTAGATCAGCAACGTAGCCAAGCACTTGAAGCTCATGCTGCATCATTTGCCTCATTTAATGTAAGCCTCATTCACAACCTTTTTTATGTGATATGATTCTCTTAATTGTCGGTCATTGGTTTTGATGTTGGTATTGGATATTTTGCTTGTATTTCCTAGGTTCCGGGAAATGAGAAGCCCTCAATTCTTATTTCTTTTGCCTCAAAGACTGTGAATGCTGGGCAGATCATTTCAAAGCTTCATGTGATTGAACTTGGTGCTCAACCAGGTTTGTCTTATGCTCTAAATTCTATCCTTTTTTCTGTTATGAATTTCCAAAAAGCTTATGGTATCATACCTGCATTTTGTTTTAAGTTAAAATGAAACATGTATTTTACATTGTAAATGTTATGTTCACTTCCGTTGTCCCTTCTTCTAATAACCTCTTCTCTTGACCAGGGAAACCAGGTTTTACAAAGAAACAAGCAGACCTCTTCTTTCCTCCTGATTTTGCTGATGACTTCCCAGTGGCGATGCAGGTTTGTACAATGCTGTCAAACTTAGCTTATTTGTTTACCCTGTCAAATTATTGAATTGTTGAGTTGGTCTGTGGCAGATCTCAAATAAGTACAGTTTGATATATGTGATCACAAAGCTCGGACTTCTATTTGTTTATGATCTGGAAACAGCTACTGCTGTTTACAGAAATCGCATTAGTGCAGATCCTATATTTTTGACATCAGAAGCTTCGTCCATAGGAGGGTTTTATGCTGTGAATAGGAAAGGCCAGGTGCTGCTCGCAACTGTCAATGAAGCAACAATCGTGCCCTTTGTCAGTGGCCAAGTATGTCTCGATGTCTATACTTTCTTGATTTCTAATGCAACAATTTGAATACGACCCTTACAACCGTTTGGAACATTGCAGTTAAACAATCTGGAGCTAGCTGTTAATCTTGCCAAAAGAGGAAATCTTCCAGGAGCAGAGAATTTGGTAATTATGTTTGTCTAATTTTTGGCACTGTTTATGCGTTGACATAGCAATAGATGGCGATAGAGTATCTTTCACTTAGCTATTCATCATTGTCTTGAAACATCGATTTGTTTGTTGTAGTGGTTGGTGAGTTTTTCCAAGACTTTTTTTCATCTCGGTTCTTCCTATTGTAGATTCATGTATGCATCAGTTAATTGCTAGTTGAATTTGATTTAGTAGATGAATTATTTTTCTTTAAGTTGACTGATTTCCTATTCAAAACATAAACTATCTGGAATGCAACTTAAAAAATGTGGAAAATGTGAACAAGCCCTTAGTTGAATGAAGAATTATTAAGGCAACATAGATCATTCTTTTTTATGGTTGTGGATAATAACTTGAATGGATGTGAGAAAACCGTTGTATCTATTATTGATGCATGTTCTGCCAGAAGTTTCAAGCTATTCTCATGTTGGTTATGCATAGATATGGGGCTTTAAGTAAGGTCTGGGTATCGTGGTTTCTATATGTGTTCCCTTGAACATTGGCATCTTGTCACACCACCAGTGTTGGCTAAAACTGCTTTTTTGTGGGCAACACAGTCCAGTATGATTTCTTACCCTGTTTCTCTGTCTCAGGTTGTTCAACGATTCCAGGAGTTATTCTCACAGACAAAATATAAGGAGGCTGCAGAACTTGCTGCTGAGTCTCCTCAGGGCCTTCTTCGCACTCCAGAGACTGTTGCAAAATTTCAGGTCCTGATTTGCCGTTATTATTTCTTGATGCCTGCGTTTATTATCTCTTTAATTGTTATCTGGCCTGCCTTTGTGGCCTTATTCTACAATGTATTTTGGTTCCTGTGTATTTTAACAATAGATGTTTGAATATTTTCTTGTTCTTTTTTTAAAAATCATGCATGCAAAATGAAAACTGGTTCCTCTCTAGTGATGCATCTCATGACTTGCCGTTTATGAAGTTTTACTTATTTAAATACCCTTGTGCAGAGTGTCCCAGTGCAAGCTGGACAAACTCCACCACTATTGCAGTATTTTGGTACACTGTTAACAAGAGGGAAACTCAATATATTTGAGTCTCTGGAGTTGTCCCGGCTTGTTGTTAATCAGAACAAGAAGAACCTATTAGAAAATTGGTTAGCTGAGGACAAGCTCGAGTGCAGTGAAGAGCTCGGAGATCTTGTGAAGGTGAGTTTGGAATGCTCTGGTACCAGTTTTTTTGTCTAAGAGATATCTGTCATAATGAACATTAGATATACGTAGTTCAATGTTTTAAATATTATGAAAAGTATTATTTTAATATTTCATTTTCTTTTGATTGCAGACAGTGGATAATGACCTTGCACTAAAAATATATATTAAAGCAAGGGCCACTCCAAAAGTAGTTGCAGCTTTTGCGGAAAGGAGGGAATTTGACAAGATTCTTATCTATTCAAAGCAGGTATTTGAAGTGGCTGCGATATTGGAATGTTTTAATGTGACAATCACTCTTATAGTTATCTGTATATTTTGATTCAGACCTAAGATTCTCTCACTACAATCCTTGGTGCACTCATTCATTTTTCTCATTTCCTGAATGCAGGTTGGATACACGCCTGACTATCTTTTCCTCTTGCAAACGATTCTGCGATCAGATCCTCAGGTATCCTGTCCCAAATGCCTTGCAAATGCTTTCAAATTTTAGGTCTAAGTGTTGAACAATTACTTGCAACAATTTGCTTCGTATTAGTTTACGTTAAAATTATTACTTTTGACCTTCGGCTATTCATGTTGCATTTGCACGTTTATATTGCTTTGTTATGTGTACTCTGAAATTTCATGCCATTTTATTTCTTAGATTGTTTTTCAACAACAATCTCTCAATGCAGGGTGCAGTTAACTTCGCTCTCATGATGTCACAAATGGAAGGCGGTTGCCCGGTTGACTACAACACAATTACAGACCTTTTTCTGCAGGTTTGTCCAATCATTTCCCCATTTTATGCCCATATTTTGACTGGCTTTCACACATTATCGAGAACCTATTATCTTTTTTCTTCGTAAGTTTTACTAATTGCTTTTCTGTTCCTCTGTTATGTTTTAGAGGAACATGATTCGAGAGGCAACAGCCTTCTTGTTGGATGTTTTAAAACCAAACTTACCAGAGCACGCTTTCCTCCAAACTAAGGTCATCATTGCTGCTTTCTACTGTCTCTATAATATTTCTTTACAAAAAAACAGAAAATTTATGTTCTCTATTCTCTCCTTTCATGTATACGCCGCTAACTTTCTTTGGTATCATTCTTGATAGGTCTTAGAGATCAATCTTGTGACATACCCAAATGTTGCAGATGCTATATTAGCAAATGGAATGTTTAGTCATTATGATCGCCCCCGGATTGCTCAATTGTGTGAAAAAGCTGGCCTTTATATGCGAGCCCTTCAGGTTTTATCTTTCTCATATGTCTGAATCTCAGAGGTGAATTTCATGCCCTTTTAATTAACAAACAACTTCATATTGTCAGCATTACTCTGAGCTGCCTGATATCAAGCGAGTTATAGTGAATACTCATGCGATTGAGCCCCAGGTTTGATTTCGATTATTGTCCTCCTTTGTTTAGAGAAATTTATTTTTTGTTCTGAATTATGAAACATTTTTAGGCACTCGTTGAGTTCTTTGGAACTCTTTCAAAAGAGTGGGCGCTGGAGTGTATGAAAGATCTTCTCTTGGTGAATTTGAGGGGAAATCTGCAGATAATTGTGCAGGTATTTTTCTCTTAACTGTCCCAATCAGGTATATTGCCAATATTTTGTGAGGTTCTGATTGACCTCTCTTCTGCAGGCAGCTAAAGAGTATTCTGAGCAGCTTGGTGTTGATTCGTGCATAAAGCTTTTTGAGCAATTTAAGTCATACGAGGGTCTGTACTTCTTCTTGGGATCATATCTAAGCTCCAGGTGCCTGCATGAAGAAACCCCCTTTGGTCCAAACACGCCTTTTTCATTTCTTTGTGCGATGACTTTCCCTTGTCCTGACTCTTTTTTCATTGTACAGCGAAGACCCTGGTATTCACTTCAAATATATTGAGGCTGCAGCCAAAACCGGTCAAATTAAGGAAGTTGAACGTGTCACCAGAGAATCTAACTTCTATGATCCTGAGAAGACAAAAAATTTTCTGATGGAGGCAAAATTACCAGATGCACGGCCACTCATTAATGTTTGTGACCGTTTTGGTTTTGTTCCTGATCTTACCCACTATTTGTACGCAAACAATATGCTTCGGTACATTGAGGGTTATGTTCAGAAGGTACGATTTAGTTGGAAGGGCTCTATCTGCTATTTTATGTATCACTTGCATTTTGATATCCTTTAATATATGTGATGGCTGTTTTATTTAACTTTGGAATTGGAAAGATGACGTGCCACATCTCTATCTCAGGTCAATCCTGGAAATGCTCCGCTAGTTGTTGGTCAACTGCTAGATGATGAGTGTCCAGAGGATTTCATCAAGGGGCTTATCCTTTCTGTGCGGTCTCTTCTTCCAGTGGAGCCACTCGTGGATGAATGCGAGAAAAGGTACTCCACAACTTACTCACAAAGAAATATCTTCTATGATCTTTATTTGTGACTGATTGCGTGACTGAATGCTAGGAATCGCCTTCGGCTGCTTACCCAATTCTTGGAGCATCTAGTGAGTGAAGGGAGCCAAGACGTGCATGTACACAATGCGTTGGGTAAAATTATCATAGATAGCAACAATAACCCCGAGCACTTCCTCACAACCAACCCATACTACGATTCACGTGTTGTGGGCAAGTACTGCGAGAAAAGGGACCCTACACTTGCGGTTGTTGCATACAGGAGGGGACAATGTGATGAAGAACTCATCAATGTCACTAACAAAAACTCGTTATTTAAGCTGCAAGCCAGGTTGGTATACTATTTAGCATTGCCCTTCCATATTCTTATCGCTCTCCTCTAGAAAAAGGAGAATGTAGCCGTTAAGCTGAGTCTTAGTTTGTTGCTTACAGATATGTGGTGGAAAGGATGGATGCTGATCTTTGGGAGAAGGTTCTCCTCCCTGATAATGAATATCGACGACAGCTTATCGATCAAGTTGTGTCTACGGCTTTGCCTGAAAGCAAGAGCCCAGAGCAGGTTTCTGCAGCTGTTAAAGCTTTCATGACTGCAGATCTTCCACATGAGCTTATCGAGCTGCTTGAAAAGATTGTCCTCCAAAATTCTGCCTTCAGTGGGAACTTTAATTTGCAGAATCTTCTAATTTTAACAGCCATTAAAGCTGATACTTCAAGGGTCATGGATTATGTAAATAGGTTGGACAATTTTGACGGACCTGCGGTTGGAGAAGTGGCAGTTGAAGCACAGCTTTATGAAGAAGCCTTTGCAATATTTAAGAAGTTTGACTTAAATGTTCAGGCAGTTAATGTCCTCCTCGATAACATCAGAAGCATTGATCGTGCTGTAGAATTTGCTTTCCGTGTTGAAGAAGATGCCGTCTGGAGTCAGGTCGCCAAGGCTCAACTTAGGGAAGGTCTTGTGAGTGATGCAATCGAGTCATTTATTCGCGCAGACGATGCAACGCATTTCCTGGATGTTATTCGAGCTGCTGAGGACACAAATGTGTATCATGACCTTGTAAAGTACTTGTTGATGGTTAGGCAGAAGGTCAAGGAGCCGAAGGTGGACAGTGAGCTCATCTATGCATTTGCAAAGATTGACAGGCTGGGTGATATTGAAGAATTCATTCTCATGCCCAATGTTGCTAACCTTCAAAATGTTGGCGACCGTCTCTACGATGAAGCCTTATATGAGGCGGCAAAGATTATATTTGCTTTCATTTCTAACTGGGCCAAGTTGGCTAGTACTCTGCTGAAGCTAAGACAATTTCAAGGTGCGGTTGATGCAGCTCGTAAAGCTAACAGTGCAAAGACGTGGAAGGAAGTTTGTTTTGCCTGTGTGGATGCTGAGGAGTTCCGCCTGGCTCAAATGGCTGGACTCAATATCATAGTACAGGTACTTGCTTTGTTACTCCCTCTTGACCTTGTTCCTTTGGTTCGCTTCAGAGCGTGCGATTATCACATTGCATGTCAAACATAAGTTAGCCAGTACAGCTCTAATCTAGTCAACCAATCCGAAATTTTCCATTCTTATCCTCGTTCTTGGCGCACTCTGGCCGATTCATCCCTTTCTAAATTCAATAGATTAGTGTCACTTTATCCTAATCCACTTTCTGATTTTTAGTTTCTTTTTAGTAGCTCATGATAATGATATTGATAATGGTAATGGTAACCCTTAATCTTTCGACGCCAATATTGTAGGTGGATGACATGGAAGAAGTCAGCGAATATTATCAGAATAGAGGGTGTTTCAATGAGATTATCTCTCTCATGGAGAGCGGCCTCGGATTGGATCGCGCTCACATGGGCATTTTCACAGAGTTGGGTGTTTTGTATGCAAGATATCGACATGAGAAACTCATGGAGCACATTAAACTTTTCTCAACTCGCCTGAACATTCCAAAGCTCATAAGAGCATGTGACGAGCAGCAACACTGGAAGGAGCTAACCTATCTTTATATTCAGTATGATGAGTTCGACAATGCTGCCACAACAATCATGAATCACTCTCCGGAAGCATGGGATCACATGCAGTTCAAAGATGTCGTGGTTAAAGTGGCGAACGTTGAACTTTACTACAAAGCAGTTCACTTCTACTTGCAGGAGCATCCAGACCTTATCAATGATATCCTCAACGTGCTTGCCCTTCGCATCGATCATACACGTGTGGTAGATATAATGAGAAAGGTGTGCTCACGTCTTTGCCATTTGTTGTTACACTCATCAGGCCTAGCATATTATGCGATTTCAGCTAGGAAGATACGATGTGGGAGAAACTATTCTTCTTCATATTCTTAATATCATTGCGTTTTAATATTCCTGTGCATTTTCAGGCCGGTCATTTACGCCTGGTGAAGCCATACATGGTCGCAGTGCAGAGCAACAACGTGGCCGCTGTGAATGAGGCTCTGAATGAAATTTATGTGGAGGAGGAGGATTATGACAGGTTGAGAGAATCAATTGACCTGCACGATAACTTTGATCAGATTGGCCTCGCTCAGAAGGTAAAAATTTGTTTTCTCTACCTAGTTGGTGCTTACTTTCAAAAATTTCATGCTGTTCTGCTAAATCCGCTCTTGCAAAATGTGGTTAGACTGAAAAGCACGAGCTTCTTGAGATGCGGCGCATTGCTGCATACATTTACAAGAAGGCTGGCAGATGGAAGCAGTCTATCGCACTGTCCAAGAAGGACAAGCTGTACAAGGATGCCATGGAGACGTGCTCCCAGTCTGGTGACCGTGAGCTTTCAGAGGAGTTGCTGGTGTACTTCATCGAGCAGGTCTCTGCCGATTACTCTACCATCATATTACGTTTACTTAAACGAGATCCCCACATCAAAAGAAGAATCCTGGCTACTTCATTTAAGCGCTTTCATGGCATAATTTTTTTTTTTTTTTCAATGCCTTAGAACCACGAACCAGGATGATGCCTGCTACTCCCCTGTTTGATTTCCCTCCCCTCCCATTTCCGTTTGAGCAGTAGCTAAGCGTGCTCGTCGGTTTATCTGCAGGGGAAGAAGGAATGCTTCGCGTCTTGCCTCTTCATTTGCTACGATCTGATTCGACCAGATGTGGCTCTCGAACTGGCCTGGATGAACAACATGATCGATTTCGCTTTCCCGTACCTTCTCCAGGTAAATGCCATGGAAACGCTCGGGAGCCTCCACTTACGGCTCAGCTTCTGTGACCCCTTCCTCCTCACCCAAGTCCCCCATGCTTGCAGTTCATCCGCGAGTACGCCGGTAAGGTAGACGAGCTCGTGAAGGACAAGCTGGAGGCCCTCAGCGAGGTGAAGGCCAAGGAGAAGGAAGAGAAGGAGATGGTCGCCCAGCAGGTAGCGAGCTGTTTTAACCCCCGCTCTCCTCGTCTGCTACTTCGTCTTCATTTTTTTGCTTCAGTCAGGATTGCCCTCCATGAACGTCCTTTGTGAAATTCTTCTACCCGCCTTCTTCCAGAATATGTACGCACAGCTCCTGCCTCTCGCCCTGCCGGCTCCCCCGGGCGTCGGCGGCATGGGCGGCCCCTACGGAATGCCGCCGCCCATGCCCGGCATGGGGATCCCCCCGATGCCGGCGTACGGTATGCCGCCGATGGGCGGCTACTGATCGCAGCCTCGAGGCCCGTCATCTTCTTCTCCGTGCATTCACTGAGCAGCGTGGCAAGCTTCGGCCTCGGTAACCAACCAATAATAATATCCTATTTGCAGAATCTATCTAGGGCTCACACTCCTCTCTTCATCTTTCGTGAAGGCTCTTAGAACCCCGTGGCTCCCGTTTGAGGCTCGGCTTGGCCGTCTTTCTTCTTTTTTTCCTCGATCGGTTTCTCTCGAGAACATAGGCTTCTGCGGCTGTGATCCTCCTGCCGTCTGTGGTTTTGCTGTGCATACGACTCTGAAGCTTTTAATGGCATATATGGTGTTCTTCTCCGTGCTCTTCTTCTGCCGCCCGGTGGTGGATGCGTCTCCATTGCTGCTACAAACGCCGCGGCAGAAGTCGCCGGTTATCTGCCATGTTGACTATCCCAGCTGACTGACCCTCGTTTAAATCTGATGTCAACCGCGCTAAGAAGACACCGGCTAGCCAGCACCGTGTTTTGACTCGGAAACAAGGGTGGATGAGAGTCAACTACCCTAAGAACGTCTCGGCCTCGGCTGTTTCATCCTGGTCGTAAATCTGCATATTTTACCAGATACCAGTCACAGAAAAAATCAAACAATGAAAAATGTTCTCATTTAAAGAGCCTTTTTTTTCTATCCGGGATTTGACTGACAGACTTATTGGTCAACCGAGCGCCAGGAGATTCCGATAGGATCTACAGCGGGACCTTTAATTTATTTATCAGGTGGGAGGGGAGACAGACAGGACGGCCCAGCAGAGACAGAGCCCTTGGAAATGGCAACTGAGGGCGACAACCCCTGGAATGATCGGCCACGGGTTCTTTAAAAACGTTCAAAGCCGTTGCTTAATATGCGGGTTATTTACCTTGCTTGCTGCTCGAATTCTCTCCCTTCATGTCGGCCCCCTGGCGGCTGGTTCCGGCGACCTCCCGTGATATTTATTTCTAGGGTTCCCGATGCCTCTGCCGGAACCCACGGCGCGCATGAAGCGTGAAATCTACGGTCTGGTCTCGACGTTCGGCTGTGATGGGACGGCAGGGGGAGGGGGCGGCGCCGCCTGCTCCACGCGTTAACGTATGGTGCACCGGGAGGAGGAATTTTTCTAACCTTTGTAAATTTATGGAGCCAAGGCTCCGCCAACGGTCGATGACGTGAGGGGGCCGCAGCGAGTCACGTTCCTTGTCGCCATCTGATCCGAAATCTATCCCCGGGCCTCACCTGATGCCAGTGACGTGATGTCCTTTCCCACCACCTCTCTCTCTCTCTCTCTCTCTCTCTACCTCTGCTGTGACCCTGAAACCCGGACGCGGGAGGCGGCCGCCAATAGCGCTTGTGATCAGAGCACGCACTCGTGTGGTGAAGACGTTTCAACGCTCCACCGACACAGTGGTCGAGATAGCGCAATGGTAGCAAGTCCCTTACGTCAGCTCCGCCGCTTTTTCCATCGTCAACGACGGAGGGCAACACGACCCTCCGTGCATTCCTGGAACTCTCTACGTGTCAAGCGAAGATGTTTCGGCAGAAAGGTCAACGGGTCTGCTGAAAGGTTTTTGTTCCATCGGGGGCACATTTGGTTCCAATCTGATCGGATCTTCTTCTTCTCCAAGCTGCGGCGCCTCTGGAGAGCTCGAGGGATCCGATGCTCTGGGAACTCCCCGGCAGGGTTCCAGACCGGAAGCGCCACCGGGTAGACTTCTGAGGTCTCCAGGGGGTCCATAAGCCTGTCGACTTCAAGCCGACGTGACCTGTCTCTTGAGCAGGTCTCTGCGATCCGCCGTCGACGGTGGCCCGCCGCCGATCGATCATCGGCGGGCGGCGCCGGAAAGGGCGGTTCCGTGGTTAATCCTCCGCCGTCATGTTTCGCGCAAGCGGCGCCCGAAAGCGATTGGGGAGAGCGCCGGTGCGGCGCCAGAAACGGGCGGGCACGGCGGCTGCCCGCCGGAAGCTCTCCTCTTCCAGTTTTCGGCAGAGACCCCACTCGCGCCGGCCGTAACAGGCCGGACAGTGCACGAGCATCCCCCGGCGGCGGTCGCCCGCCTTCTGGCAGATCTTGGTCAGGCCGTCTCCCATCTTCCGGCGATGGCAGTGTCAACGCAGGACAATCGCCCGGCACTGATTCGAAGAGCTCGTCAAACGGGTTCTGGACAGGGTGAAAGCCAGACCCCGTGGATAGATAATCCCCGCATAAAAACTCCAACTTGGCGACGATCATTCGCCGATTTTTCCTCCTGGTCGGTAAAAATCACGGCGCCCAGCTTTTTCTTTAAACTGTAATGCCGAGAGTTAATCGACGCCCTCGATCGGGGAGGAAATCGGGATGCGGGTGAGAGCAACGGGGGTCGCCCAATCGTTGACGGGACCGCAAGGCGCAATCCGAGAGTGACAGATCGGCGGCGAACTCACTGTCGCAGCCGGCCGCCGCGTTGGGATCGGGTGGAAAGGGAGGGTGAAAGGCTCCCAAATTTACCTCGGCGGGGGAAGCCCCTCGGCGGAGATGGTCCCGCCTTCAAATAATACGCCTCATTGAATGCGTTTCACAACTCCCTGGACGGACTTCCAACTGCTGAGAGCTCTTCCCTCCCCCACTGGCCACACACTGCCCACATTTCCGTTCCTCCGCCCGTCAAATCCAGCCTTCTTCTCCTTCTTCCTCGCAGCACCCCCCCCCGTTCTCTCTCTCTCCCTCTCTCTCTTTCTCTCTCCTCTCTCCCGCCCTTCTCTTGGTGTATCAGTCAGTCGAGCGCAATGTACTCCGGAGTCCAGCCCCGCGCGGCGGCAGAGGGATCGAGCTCCAGGGTACATTCTCCACACTCTTGCTTTCGATTCCGGTGGTTAACCCAGTCGATTGGAGCTCCTCGTCTTCTCCCCCGCCGGCCTTCTCGGAGGGGCACACTGCGTGTCACTGTGCCGGCTGCTGAAGCTCTTTCTCTGCGAGCCGTCGCGGATTCCGTTGCCCTGCCGGTTCCTCTCTGCCTACCACGTCTGCAACTTCTGAGAGCTTGTTGTTGCTGGTTTCTTGGTCAAATTGGAAGAATGGGGGGAACACCCGCCACGGTTTCTTCCCTCCTCATGTCTCGATGATCTACTAGGGCTAGCCAGATCCTTTTTTCCTCGACGAGCTTCTTCCATGCTCGCCTCCGGCGCAGATTCGTTTTCCCCATTATTTTTCCTCTCAGGAATCTGGGGCACTGTAAATCGCGTGATTCATCCGAAGCTTTATCGTTTTATATCCATCCCGGCTCGCATTATGAACACAGAAAAAATTCGATCGGAGACCCCCTTTTCCTCATCTCCGTTCCCCATGGATGCGAACTCAGGCGTGACCCGGGTAACCTCTCTGTTCGACCAGCAGCCCAAGAAATCCCCCTGGAAGGACGTGCTGCTGCTCTCCTATCAGAGTCTCGGAGTTGTCTACGGCGATCTGAGCACCTCCCCTCTCTACGTCTACAAGACGACCTTCTCCGGGAAGCTAAGCCTCCATGAAGACGACGAGGAAGTTCTCGGAGTGCTGTCCTTCATCTTCTGGACCCTCACTCTCATCCCCCTCTTCAAGTACATCTTCATCGTGCTGTCAGCCGACGACAACGGCGAAGGTACAGACCCCGCCTGGTTTTTCTTCATCAAGAATGGATTCACCTCTCTGCAGGCTTCATCAACATAAGCAACCAGCAAGGCTTTCTCTCCTGAACATCAACATGAGCTTCACTCTGGTTTTCTACTAAATTTGCAGGTGGTACCTTTGCACTGTACTCACTGCTGTGCCGCCATGCGAGGCTAAGCCTCCAACCCAATCAGCAGCGCATTGATGAGAAGCTGTCTTCTTACAAGGCGGAGGTTGGGGTGGAGACCCGGCAGAGCTCCAGGATCAAGGGGTTCTTCAGTAAGCATCCGAGATACCGGCATGGGCTGCTCATCGTGGTTCTCTTCGGAACCTGTATGGCCATTGGCGACGGGGTGCTCACGCCGACAATATCAGGTTCCCTGCCGGCGAGATGATACCTTTTTTTTTTTTTTTTGTTAACGTTTCAAGATCTCCGCTGATTGATTTCTTCGGTAAATTTCCGTTTATTCCGCTTTTTGGACGCTCTAGAACATGATTTCCGGCACGATTCCAGTCGTCTGCGAAGAATTCCATGTGGAACAAATTCAGTCATCTGTGAAGAATTTCTTCCATCTGTGTCCTAAACCCTCCCCCCGGATTGAGCATTTGAGCTTTTGTCTGAAGAATTCAGAGTGCAGTCCCTCTGAACCTCGTGGTTTTTATTATATCCATGAGCTCAAAAAGGCAAATCCTTTGAAGCTTCTGAAGGCGCGATTAAATTGGGTCAAGTCCCTTGGAGAGAGGGAGCGAGAAGGATACGACCCACGTCGCAAATTAATGATTCTACGTGGAAATCAGTTCAGATGGGAATAATTGTGGGTTTGGTTCTTCTGGGTGGCCTCCATATTTTACATATTAACTTGGTTTTTTCATAATCGGCATTATATTTTCTCTTGAATTCATCCTCTTCTCTTCACAGTTTTAACGTTTCTATGTTTTTTTTTTAATTATTTTTCCCCAGTTCTTTCAGCGGTATCAGGCGTGAGGGTGAAGCTGACGCATCTGCACGAAAGTAAGTCAACCTCCTGCTGCAGCCAAGAGTGCTCAGAATCGGACATCTCCCGCGTATAACGATCCAACTCGCTTTTCAGACTATGTTGTGGCGATCTCATGCATCATCTTGGTGGGCCTCTTCTCTCTCCAGCACCACGGCACCCACCGGGTCGCCTTCATCTTCGCTCCGATCGTTGCAGCCTGGCTTCTCTGCATCAGCTCCATCGGAGTGTACAACATAGCCCGGTGGAATCCGGGCATATTCCGTGCCATTTCACCCTCCTACCTCGTCAGGTTCCTCAGGGCCACCGGGGCCGAAGGATGGGTTTCCCTTGGAGGGGTCGTTCTCTGCATTACAGGTAAGATCAGATAGATTACCTTCTTGTACATAAATAGATATATATATATATATATATATATAGATAGATAGATAGATAGATAGATAGAGAGAGAGAGAGAGAGAGAGAGAGAGAGAGAGAGAGAGAGGATGAATGAAGAAGGGGGGGGAATGACGTTCTGCGACGTATTTTGTTCAGGAGCGGAGACCATGTTTGCTAATCTGGGGCATTTCTCGCCGACTTCAATAAAGGTAGCGCCTTTTCCCATCTGGAACAGCAGAGTGTGAAACCCGTTTCCCGGAGCTTCGTTCTAAGGCGGCAACCTTGAGTTTCAGATCGCTTTCTCCTTTCTCGTGTACCCCTGTCTGGTTCTGGCGTACATGGGAGAGGCGGCCTTCTTGTCCAAGCATCACGAAGATATACAGAGGAGCTTCTACAGGGCCATACCAGGCAAGGCGGATCACCTGATGAAGGCTGCGCGAGTTTAACCTAACTGCCTGGCGTGTTTCCTGATTCATAGAAGCGTTTGTGGTGCAGAAACTGTGTTCTGGCCGGTTTTCCTGGTGGCGACCTTGGCGGCTGTCGTGGGGAGCCAGGCGGCGATATCGGCGACCTTCTCGATCGTGAGCCAGTGCTGTGCGCTGAATTGCTTCCCCCGCGTGAAGATCATTCATACGTCGAAGAAGATATATGGACAGGTCTACATCCCCGAGGTCAACTGGATTCTCATGTGCCTCTGCTTAGCCGTCACCATTGGGTTGAGGGACACCAACAAAATCGGCCATGCTTATGGTACGCCCTTCATCCTCCTATGGAAAAATTTTCACTATCATCTCTCTCTCTCTCTCTCTCTCTCTCTCTCTCTCTCTCTCGGGTTCCTTCAAGCTTACGAATCATCTCTCTCTCTCTCTCTCTCTCTCTTGCTGGCTTTCAGGGCTGGCTGTTTCGATGGTCATGTTTGTGACCACTTGCCTGATGTCTCTGGTCATGATAGTCGTCTGGAAGCAGAGAATAGCGTGGGCCGCTCTCTTTCTGGTGTTCTTCGGATCGATCGAGATGCTCTACGTCTCGGCTTCGACCGTGAAGATCCCAGAAGGGGGATGGATCCCTCTCGCGCTGTCCGCGGTGTTCATGGTGATCATGTACGTGTGGAACTACGGCACTCTGAAGAAGCACGAGTTCGACCTGGAGAACAAGGTCTCCATGAAGAGGATCCTCGCTCTGGGGCCCAGCCTTGGGATGGTCCGCGTCCCCGGGATCGGCCTCATCTACGCCGATATAGTCACTGGTTTGCCGGCCATCTTCGGCCACTTCGCCACCAACCTCCCCGCCTTCCACCAGGTCCTGGTTTTCGTCTGCGTGAAGTCCGTTCAGGTGCCGCACGTCTCCGACGAGGAGCGGTTCTTGGTCGGCCGCCTCGGCCCCGACGAGTTCAGAATGTTCAGGTGCGTGGTGAGGTACGGCTACAGGGATCTGCAGCAGGAGAACCATGACTTCGAGGCCCAGCTGGTCTCCAGAATCTTGGCCTTTGTGGAGATGGAAGGAGAGGACTGCATGGTGGTCTCCAGGGGGAGGTATCTCTCCGAGCTGGGGGCGATCTCAGATGGCGACAGTCTCTCAAATCCGGCGCTACCCAGTCCGGCGGGAGGCGGCGGAAGCCCCGGCCACCACCGGGCCGGTGACATCGAGGTGGAGAAACCAGAGGCCCCCGGGTTGGCAGAGTGCTCCTCCATCACCAAGGACGAGTCTGTGGAGATCCTCAGGGCCAGGGAGTCTGGAGTCGCCTATATCCTCGGGCGCTCCCACGCCAAGGCAAAGAAATCATCCCCCTTGATCAAGAAGATCGCCATCGATATCATCTTTGGCTTCCTCAGCAAGAATTGCAGGGGATCTGAGGTCGTTCTGAACGTTCCTTACTCTTCGGTTCTCGAAGTCGGCATGGTTTACTACATCTGATTCCAGGAAGAAGAGGATGAGAGAGAGCTTCAGACGACGCAGAGAATCGTGCCCCGTCTCCCGGAAGAACCAGGAGCGTTTCTTTCTTCTACACAGGCGCAGGAGACGAAGAGCAGCATGCCCCCACGAACTTCCATAGGGTTACAAATCCCTGAGAACCGAAGAAGACGGGGATTGCCTACCTCTTCTTGTCTGGTTTTGCAGAGCCCTAACCGTGTGATATGTCTTGTAAAGAAGCTTTTATGACAGGAAAAAGCGTCATCCATCCAGATCGCTACGCGATCTGTGCAAGCTTAGATTCTTCGCTCATCGCGGGTCGCACCCCCAGATCTTTTTTCGGAGAAAGAACCGTAGACAGACTACGATGAATAAAGAATCAAATGATGAATGATGAATAGGTGTGGAAATGAAAGAACCAGCTTCAATCGATCAGCAGGCCAACATGGCCTTGAACTCATCGAAGCTAATGACCCCGTCCCCATTCAGGTCGAACCGGCGAATCATGGCCTTACAGTCCTCGATGCCCGAGGAGTCGCCCAGCCGGCCGAGCGCCGTCCGCAGGCTCGTGGCGGTGATGTAGCCGCGGCCGCTCATCTCGTACACCCCGAAGGCCTCCCTCATTTCCCTCTCCCTGTCCTCCTCCTCCTGCTCCTCGCTCATCAGCCGGGCGAATTCGTCAAGCCCCAGCAGCCCGTCGCCGTCAAAGTCGGCGGAACCCACGATGTCGGCGGCGTCTTCCAGGGACAGCTCCAGGCCGACGCTCTTCATCCGCGAGCACAACTCCGCCGGCGAGACCTTGCCGTCGCCGTCCTCGTCGAAGCGGCGGAACACCCTCTCCAGTCCTCCGGCGGACGACGAGCTCGAGCAGGGTTCTCCCGTTGCCGTGTTCTCTCCTGTCCCAGATGGAGATTTTGCGGCGCAGCCCATCCTTTATTCCCCGAACCGGATCGGAAGTTCATCATATATAGAGATTGGAATCTGGAGATCGAACCTTCCGGGAGAGATGACAGAAACAACCAGGAAGGTTATTACACGCGTCGATCCCGCGCTAGTCAATCTTGCTGACGTTTCAGTAACACGTCAACCGTCGACAGCCGCCGTCTCAAAACGGCGCGATCACAGCTTCTCGAAACGAGTCTTTAATAAACCATAATTTTGAGAAAATAATGTAAAAAGATTACCACGCCGAAGATCAGAATTCAATGGATATCTCTCTAGACTCGAATAAATTGCCCTCTTCCCTCTCTCTACGCCAACCTCACGACGACATCTTTGGGCCGTGGATCGAATCACAACTCATAGCTCGACCATACTCTCTCTCTCTCTCTCTCTCTCTCTCTCGCTCCCTCCATGGTGTATCTTCTCTCTCTCTTCTCTCCCTTGTTCCCATCCTGGAAACCCAATCATGTCCTGCAGCGCGCCCTCCCTTTCAGCTCTCCTTCGTAATTGCCGGCGCAGGTATTCCTTCTCCGCTCTCACTCCTCCCTCCCGTATCTCTCGCCGCCGAAGCTGAACCCCTTTCCCCGGTCCCGTTCGACGACTGCCCGGCCGGCAGACAAGACCTTCGGTCTTCTTACGTATATCCTTTAGGACTCCTCAGTCTGACCGTGAGTCCTGGATGGAGATTCTGCAGAAGTGTGAAATCCAGTAAAACGATCTACAAAACTGCACGCCAGCAGCAACTGGCCGTATGCCGCGGCAAGCTGGCCGGATGTCTTAGCCCACGAGTCGGCAAGTAGTGATGAAACCTGCTCTTCCCCCCCACAGATGGAAGACGAGGTGGCAAACCAACGGGGGCACGCAGCTGAAATGGCAAGCACCTCGCCGTGCCCGCGCGGGCGGGACAGGAGAGCCGGCGTAGTATGGCCGTGGGCGGTCGCCGCCGCTCCCACGGTACCGGCGTCCATATGATTCGACCGCCGCCCGGTTTGGGCGCCGGCCGAGACTTGAATCTGCGTAAGGCTCCTGGTGTCGTTTTGCCGACGCCCACAGAGTGAGGTCTTCCCTTCCTGATCCCCCCCAGTGGAGCCCGAATGAGAGCCATCTCAGCTCAGCATCAGACAATATCAGTCAGCTCGATTCAGGTTTATTGTCCTGATATCAGCTCAATATCAGGCCGCTACAGCTCTCTAGAAAGTAACAGATGATCGGCATCTTGATTCGCTCTTTGCTTCTTATTGGATCCTCGTGAAAAGGAGGACGAATGAAATTTAAGTAAAAATAACTTCTTTAGGTGCAGTGGCTGATGACTATGACGGGGGAGAACCTTCCGTCTTCTTCCCCACTTGTTCACATCTATTCCGTGGACAGAAATTGAATTCAAAGGCGAGGGGAAGGAGGCCTTCACGTTCGGATTCTCTTGCTTACGATCCAGAACGCAGGAAAGCGATTTCGAAGAAAAAAGAGAGAGGAGGAAGGATCTGAACATGCCGGGCGGCTGGGAGCCGATCCCGATTGCCGACGTCCGAGCTTGTGTGGCCTACGCGCGAGCTCTGCTCATGTAGCTCCTCACCTCCTCCGCGATCATCTCTCGTACTATTGATAGCAGGGACATTTCCTCCACCTCCCACCCGCTCCCCTGCTTCTTCGCGCCGCCGCCACCGCCGGCGGCGGCGGCGGTGGCGGCGGCGGACTCATTCCTGCCTGGCGGACTCAGGGACAAGGACGTCATGGGCTCCCGTTGTAGGTCCGTCGGCGCTTGCCCCGCCGACATAAACGCCCCCCTCTGGCAACGCCGTTTCCTCGCGGAGTCCGAGTCCGAGTCGGAGACGTCTTGCTCGGAGGAGTTTGGGGCCGAAGAGGGGGAGCGCTGCGAGGTGGACTCGGACGGCCTGCGGCGGCGCAGTGTGGAGTTCCAGTGATTCTTGACGGAGTTGTCCGTGCGGCCCGGTAGCAGACGCGCGATGGTAGCCCACTTGTTCCCGTACATGGCGTGTGCCGCCACGATGGTCGCGTCTTCGGCGGCGGTGAAGGGCCGGTGCTCCACGGCGGGGCTCAGCTGGTTGAACCAACGAAGGCGGCATGACTTGCCGGAGCGGCCGGGGATGGCTGTGCTTATACCGCTCCAGTTACGCGGACCGTGGCGGTGGACGAGCTCGACAAGCCGTGCATCCTCGTCGGGGCTCCAGGATCCCTTACTCCGGCGGCCGTCTCCAGCGCCGCCACCTCTCACGCCATTTTCTACTTCCATATCCGGCTTCCTCTTCTTCTCCTCCCGCTGCGCGACGAAGTGGGTCTTCAGTCCCCCGTCTCAGCGGCCACCGTTTTTCGATGAAGTACTGTACTCCTCCCCCTCTTCGTTTCCGACCTCCGTTTCTTCTCTTTTATCTGCACAAATTATATATAACAGACGATGGGAAGGGGGGAGGTTGCAGACGTGCAGTTTGGTCTAAAGTGGTGGACTTGGTAGCGCAGTCTCGATTCAATGCGACCGTTTCATTCTTGTGGGTGGTGTGTTGGTTGGTTGGCGTAAAACCAAACTCGCAAACCGCGTGGATCTCCTCTCTCTCTCTCTCTCTCTCTCTCTCTGCCCTCAGCTGACGTTGAGTGACCGCTGACAGACGAAGCGTCCGAAGAAGGCAACGGTGG
Source organism: Spirodela polyrhiza (assembly GCA_024713555.1). NCBI lineage: Eukaryota > Viridiplantae > Streptophyta > Magnoliopsida > Alismatales > Araceae > Spirodela > Spirodela polyrhiza. Next base: position 9,368,405 of record CM046529.1, on the reverse strand, counting down.
GTATCAAAGGTAGAGTGGTTGACGGGTAGCGGGACTCGGTGCAATTCGATACCAAGGAACGAGGAGACGGTTCGTCGTCATCGTCACCGAGCAGGAAGATCGCCCGGAAGCGGGCCAAAAAAGCTCGGGCTTCTGTGGCGCCGGTGAGAAGGTGAAACCGTGACATCAGTTTCCGTTCATGGGATCTTCTTGGTGGCCGCCGGTGGCCAGGGCGTACGGAGGACGGCGGGACCGCCATGACGTCTCGTTTGAGTTGTCGGTTTGGATGGGATCGTCGTTCCTACGGCCATCCATCGAAGTTAGGTTTGACTCGGAAACCAAATCCGACACTTCAGCGCCCAAGACGTCAGCCAGGCGGCGGCCCCCTTCCGGGGGAGCGGGCGGCCGGCGGTAGCGGCGCCTTCTAATGCTCTGCGGAAGATGCGCGGAGAACCGAATGACCCATTGGCACTCGTCCAGATGGTTTCAATGCCGGCGTCGGAGGGATCAGGGGGGAGACCTCGTTGGCTTTGATCGCCCTGGACGTCAATGGCGGCAAATCTCTATCGTCTAACGACAACAGATCTTGCACGCAGGTTTCAACGTCATTAACTAGTTAAGGGGGTTAGTTAAGGGGGCTCGTCAAGGGGTTCACTTGTCCCAGTTATCAGCCGAACGGAGCAGAGAGGGCGCCTTTCTATGTCGATGGCGATAGGTTAACCATGGACGTCGGATGTGGAATCAGAGTAACACAGGAAGATTTAACTGCATAATTCTTCATGAAAACCGGACGAAACCGGGATTAGATGAGAGGGGCACCATCAGCGAGATTAAATCTGCGGATTTGATCGGTCGCAGATGGTCTACTGAGGATTAGGGGGGCGGCTGTTGGCGGCGGAGACCCTGGCGCCCCACTCGAGCAGCTCCTTGCTGGTGTCGTTCCTGTGCAGCATCACCTCTATGAAGCACAGGCAGTCTTTCATCTCGCTGGTTGCCGCCTTGATCGCCCGCAGGAGCTCCTCCTCGCACCGCACCTGGCGGCGCGCCGGGATTCAGAGCCCACCAAATTCATGGCGTCCGTCACTGAATAGGGTGGTCCACTGTGCCGGGGAAGGGGTTCACTCACCTTGCATGTCCAGCACTTGCCGTCGCCGTTGTGGATGGCGTCCACGAAGGCTGTGTAGTTCCAGTTCTTGATGACGTTGTAGGGGCCCTCGTGGATCTCCTCCTCGATGGTGTAGCCCCCGTTGTTTAAGAGGAAGATGATGCTTCTCTGCCGGCTGCGGATCATCGTAGAGATGTCCTGGCAAGTGACCTGCGACCGATCCGAGCGGAAAAAGGAGATGGATAATCTCGATAAAGAGGAGAGAAAGAAGACCACAGGTCAGGTGTTCATCATACCTGAAAGCTTCCGTCGCCGATGCAAGCAATCACCCGCTTCTCCTTCGCAGCCTGGGCGTAGCCGAGCACCGCTCCCACAGACCAGCCAATGGATCCATACTGCATTTGGAACTCATATCTGCCCAACGCGCAGAGGCAACCTACGTGAGCGCGATGAACAGCGAGAAAGAGGGTGTTTAAATCTGATTACCCGCAGCCCTTTGGCAGTCTGAGCTTCTGGCAGTTGAACCAGGAATCTCCCGTCTCTGCAATCACCGCAGTCTCCCCCGACAGCATCGTCTGGATGTGCCTGAACAGCACGTTGACCCGCAGGGGCTCGTTGGGATCGCACGCCGGCGGGGCGCCCTCGGGCACGTAGATCCGCTGGTAGTTCTCGAAAGCGGTCGTGTTCCTCTTCAGCTTCTTTGCCAGAGCCCTGAGGAAGTCCTTCATCAGGACGCAGCCGAACGCGGGGCCGTCCGTGATGGTCACGCGCTCGGGCTGGACGATGATCGCCTTCTCCTTCTTTAGCAGGAGAGAGTAACCCACGGAGCTGTAGTCGTTGAAGATGGGGCCGGCGAACATGTAGGCGTCGGCGGACTCCACGATCTCGGCGCAGAAGGCGGTGCTCACGGCGCCCCAGTAGGTGCCGATGAACCTCGGGTGCTGCTCGGGGAACTGCCCCTTGGCCGACGGCATCACAGCGACGGCGTAGCCGCTTTCGTCGGCGAGCTCCACGAAGGCCTTCCCAGCCCTGGCCACCCTTATCTTAGGCCCCTCCACCAGCACCGGCTTCACCGCCTTGTTCAAGAACTCCGCGGCGGCCTCCACCGCCGCCTCCAGGCCCAGTCGGTTGCTCAAGCTGCGACCCAATTACATCAAATAACCGAGTAACATCGTCAACAGCAAATCGAACACTGTTCTAGGATATCAACGACAATGATCACTGCCCTAAGAGAGGAGAGAACAAAAAAAAAGCTGGAGCATATTTTTTTACTTGGGGGAGAGGATGTAGGGCACCGGCTCGCAGCTGAAGGTGGGATGAGGGATCGTCGGTAAGTTGCAGCTGATGCTGAGGTACACCGGCTTGCTCTCTTTCAGGGCCGTCGAGATCGCCCTGTCGACCTCCTCGTGGGCATCTTCCAGATTATTCACCACAACCTGCATCAGTTCAATCACGGCCGCCGTGATGCCTCCACCTCAGTTTTCCTTTTCCTTCCTAATCTACGGAGCGGAAGACGGTGGGAGGGCCGGGGGAACCTGATGACAGGTGACAGTCTGAAAGCACCGGAGCTCCTGGCTGAAGTCGGAGAGGCCGACCGTGTGGTGAAGGATCCTGTTGGTTCCGTAGTCGTTGGAGTTGGGCCCCCCGACGAGGCAGATCACCGGCAGGTTCTCACTGTAAGCGCCGGCGATGGCGTTGAGGACGCTCAGGCCGCCCACCGTGAAGGTGACCACGCAGGCGCCGACTCCCCGTGCCCTCGCGTACCCCTCGGCGGCGTAACCGGCGTTGAGCTCGCTGCAGCAGCCGACGTTGTTCAGCTCGGGCTCGGCGATGAGCTGGTCGAGCAGGGTGAGGTTGAAGTCTCCGGGGACAGAGAAGATGTCGCCGACGCCGATCTGGACGAGGCGGCGGGCGATGTGCCGGCCGAGGGTGGCCTCCGACCGAGAGGCGGCGAGGGCGGGGAAGACGGTGGGGCTGTGGCTCGCGGGGAGCGCCCCCACCGCGTTGGAGGCGGAGCTTACCGCGTCGACGGCTCCGACGTGGGCGTCCATCTACCTCTCTTCGCCGTCGTCGGAGCAGAAGAAGAAGACCTCCCGGGAGGGAAAGCGTCGACTATGATGCCGGATCCTCTGCTTACGTGTTCTTCGCTTCTCTCCAGGTGTCACTCGAACAGCCCTCCGGTACACATGATTCGCCACGTGTTTATGTCCGATCCCGATCCCGATCCGAGCCGGAATCGGACGATTCACCGTACCATGATAGTGTGTGCCTGGCAATGAGAGACCCCCCCCTTCCTCTCCCCGTTTGCGGCATCTTGCAACGTCTCCCGTTTCCGACCCGATCGCAAGCAGCGCTCCTTCCGCCGGAGCTCTGCTGGCTCCATTCGGTTTCCGCTGACAACTGCAGCCACACGCGACGTCAATCGTAGGGGACAGCGGTGTCCACAGTCGAGAGCACCAGCATTATCCGGTAAATCGCCGTCCGGCCTCATACTACGACAGGTGTTCTTCCTCATGCATTTTCCGCTTTCTTTTCCGTGGTAAATGGTCGGCTAACGTGGAGGGGACTCCTCCGGCGCGGGTGATTTCCGTTTTATTATCATCTTCCTGATCTGGGAACCCCTACGAACCAAATATTGTTCCATGGAGATTCGTTCCTGATGGACGGAACAGAGATTTTTCCTTTGAAATTTTATTCTCTAGGGCCCAATTTTCTTCCTCGTATCGGGATCGGCCCTGCAATATATTAGTTCCGCACACAAATTTCCAAGCGTAGAATGAGGTTTTGTGCAGAATCGTGAATAGACACACATCAATCTTTCGGATTTGCGCCTGTTTGACGGGTGAGGGAGAAAGAACCCGGGGGAAGGGGGAAATGGGAGAGGGATAATTTACACCTCGTCATGGAGTTTCGCATACTATCGCTTAATATATAAACATACTCAATCCCGAATTTGGTTACCTGGGTATATTTCTCATACCCTTCCATTCCATGGCTCTTAACAGTTGGTTGCCATTAGGACCGTTAGTTCTAATTTTCATTAGATCTCACAAAAACAATTATATCTGGTGTGGATCCTTGAATCTCGATTCGAAACATTATTATATTATTGTCCGGCAATTGCACCTTTGATTGATTTTCCATGTTGCTATTCCTTGTCCACCCTTTCAGCCTCACCAGCACGAGTTGCGCATTTCTGCTTCGGAACACCATTCCTGATGATATATTCCCACCAAATCAACTTGAAATTTGATTGATCTTATGATGCCCTTAATGATAACAGAGAAGAAACACTAAGGGAACTGTGATATTTTGATTCATTTATCTATTTCTCTGCTTTTGCCTTCTTGTGCATGTGTTTGATATGTCCAAAATATTGATGGCGACATGAATCAGGGGCCAGTTCAAGAGTAAGAACAGAAATAATGTACGAATAACTGGTATTTACCGTCGACCGTTTCATTTTTTTAAAGCTGTCGAAGGGAATAACTTCTGATAATAGAAGTTTCGTAATGGAGAACAAAAAATGCACCATGTAACATGCAACAATTATTTCCAGGGGACTTGTAAACATCCAGCATGTAGTTACCTACTTATATCTTTAGTTGTCTGATCTCTCAACATACTCATTCTCCCTATCTTTCATTTGTTTTTCCAGAAAGTTTTGATTTGCAATGGCAAACCGAGTGCAGATACCTACTAACAACTCAGCGCTTATAGCTATGATCGCTGATGAGGTATGTCCGTTATCCATGTATGTGGGTTGATTTTGTTGCTCAAGGCTCGAACGCAAAACCAAATGACAGCATTCAGTGTTTATTGTCTTGCACGCTATCAGTTTATTATTATTCCCGTCCTGCGTCTTGTTCCCACTTCCATGTAGTCATTTAGCCCCACCTTCCGTTTATGGTTTGGAACAGAAAATCGTGGTCGAAAAAGCAGGTCCTGGTTATTTATGTGCATGTCCGTTGATTCTTATCTCTATGATCTTTGGAACCTCCTTTAATGTAACCTATCGCCTTGCATAGCATGTGTTTTTTTTCTTATGCATTTTATTCTATTGGGGCAACCGATGACCTAGTGAGGGGACAATTAATGGTGGGGCATACAATATCACATAAATTAACAGCTGTACAAAGATATTTTAAGTGAAGATGAGGGAAGAAACTGATGACCACCTATGCAAGAGACAACGCATAGACCACTCTGAGGCAATCTAATGAGGAGGAAGTGATTGAATAAATACTGGCGAAATGAACTCACTTCCACCCTTGCAGTTTGGACATCCACAATTGGTTGGCACCACTCAAACAGCCACAAGAGGCACTCTTAAGCTGGAATTTTACCCAAAATGGGCTGCACCCTACATATATTGAATGCACCACATCTGCGTGAAAACTCCGCAAACCAAATGACTTCGATGAGTGAACGATTGATGCTAAGCTAGTAGAGCATAATGGGTAAATGAGCTTCAGGTTCGACAGATGTTGGCTTCCATATTCAATCCAACATTAAAGAAAGAAACTTTCACCACCCCTAGTCAAAGTTATTAAATTTCAAAAGAAGTTCAATGATAAGGATATAAGGAGAGTGCAAAACTATATTGGAACAATGACGTACTGTAGGAGTAGGTCACACTTTTGAGAAACTCATGGAAACTGAGATTTCTAAAGTACATATGTTATTTGAATTTATGCTATTTTTTTTTCCTGTTGGGGAAGGTTGCCGAACTTGGTTTCAGGTCGGTGCAACTCAGCTGCAGTTTCTAAGCGTTCAGACATTAAATTCTTCTGAAATAAATGGATTCCCCTTTACATTCCAAGGATCTTAATATTGAGAATCGATTCAGCTTGCAATGTACATGTCCGTCTGTGTTGTAGTCCGCTTAAACTGTGATAAAATTGCTGAATTTTTCCACCATCTAACTGATCTCACCGAACTTTTGACTTTCTTATGGATACTCAGAACTTGGCATCGTTTTCTGGAAAACTATTATGAGCCACAACAAGTGGGTAGACTGTGTTTCAATGGATATTTTGTCCCAGGCTCGATTTGGTCATGCTCATGGAAATTTTGATTCTTTAGCTGCTCTAAGATAGTTTTATTTAGATTTCTGTGTTCATATAGATTAGAATGCCAGGTCAGGCACCGGCCGGTAAATAGGAGATGCTGCTCTTTTCTGGGCGGTCGAGTTTAAAAGCATGAATTTAGTGTTGGTTCTTTTTGCTCTCTTATACATGTTTCATGGGACTGTGCATGCATGTAGGCTTGTTATGCAATAATGACTCCCTTTATCATGGTTTTGACGGCTTATTTTTCGTTTAACAGAGGATCTAATGTTTCTAATTTTCTTGTTAGTAGTCCATTTGTATAACTTATTGATGTACATTCTTTTCCTCTGGAGAGCTACTAATATTTTTTTGTCTCATTCATGTAGGATACTGTGACTGGTTTTTTGCTTGCTGGAGTCGGCAATGTTGATTTAAGGAGAAATACAAATTATCTCCTTGTAGACTCAAGTAAGTCAAAGGAACAAATGTCCCGCTTTTTTGTTGTTTCTTTTTGCCAAATATTTTGTGCTGGTGTGAAAAATGTACTGTCAGTTCGTCCTGTATGGTTTCTCTTTCAACCTTCTCAATTAGACCCTTGGAGCCCTGGCGTGGTGCTACTTGATTCTTCAAGATTTTCATATTTATAACATTTGAAATTCATTTATGCAATGTTGATTTACTACATATTTTTTCTCTCCATAGCAAACAGATCCATTTATGATATTTACTTTCAGAAGCTTTGCTCATTGTTGAGGGTGGTATAGTTTTATATTTTTATTTTTTCATTTTTAAGCAATATGTATCTCCTTGTCATTAGTCCACAAAATGAAATAACAGTTTGAAATGGATATTTATTTTTGGTCTGTAATATCTTCTGAAACCATCATAAAGATTCAATTGGACTCTGGATGTGGATGTCCCGTTTCTCAAATTTTGAAAATAACAGTTGAAATTATGATAAGGAAAAATTTTGATGCATTGGACCATTAATTAAATGGATGTCTGGTACATCGGATTTCGTAGGCTGAAATTGTGTTTTTCCTTTTAGTTTGACATCTGTAGTTTGGTGCATCTAGTTTCGGGATTCCTGTTTGATAAATTTCGAGTATTTCTCAGATAGCATAAAAAATTAGAGTAATTTACGACACATTATATGTTGTTATTTTTTTTGGGTAATTGGTTCCCATGTTATTGAAGTCCTTTCTAAAATAGTCGGTTACTGTTTACATATCTTGCTTCTGATGTTGATGCCATATTGCTTTCTTTGTGATCCTTTCTGGGCCCACTATTCTTCTGGGAGACCTGAGGAACTGTTAATTATGTTCTTTTAACGCTCTTCTTACCGGCCTGAAAAAGACCTTGACCTCTTGTGGCCGAATATGTGGGTCATCTATTCAGTTGACCTCTTGTGGCTGGACTCAGTGACATGATCGTTTCACAGAGACTGATAATTCGTGGAACATTTTCTGCACCTTTCCTTCGATTGCGTCCGTTCATTTTAGCAGAGGCCTTACAAAAGGGAAAGACAAGCGGAAATCCTGGAAAAATAAAAACAATTTACACATGCTTCATTGTAACCCCCATAACCGCATATGTAACCTCAGCGGATTCTCTTCTAAGTTCCAGTTAATGGCGTGTATATGTTGTACCCCCAGTGCTACCATATTTCATGAAACAACTGTCGAGAGCTCTAAGGCTTCTAGTCACTGTCTCTCTTGAAAACCCTGCCTGGCTTCTGTCCATTGCAAATCCCACAGTGATAGTTTTCTCAAAGTTCTCCATGCCCTGGACCACTAGCGCCACCTTGGGAGCAAACTGGTCTCAGCATAAAAAGGATGGGCTTGCAAGCTGTCAATTATGTCTGCGTAATGTGCTTAGCATTTGAGTAACCGAGACAGTCAGGATAGCACATGTGCGGTTCTTGTCCATCAGACTCTCATTTTTATGAGACATTTAGCCAACTGATGCGTTTATGGATCTGAGCTCCTTATCTATTATATGAGTGATACAATTCCTAGTTACTCTCTTGACTTGGATAGACAATGCACATTACAGAAGGAATTTCTCTTGGATTCATCTTTTCTTGGCGACACACCCCCAGAGTCTATGAACGAATTCAATGTAAGATGACATGGAATATAGAGTAAAGAGAAATCTTTTCATTTTTGTAATATTCTTCTATACTACTTCTGGCAGATGCAAATTGGCATTGCACGAACTTAGATTAGAGCCATCGATTTTGAAAGCGATAACCTTAAACAACACTAGAAGCTGTTGACAGATGTTTACTGCAGACAATATATAGAATAATGTTTTAATGTGTCATTATCCACTTATTTAATATATTCTGGTGTGCTTACTTGGATACATGCGGTAAGTTTGCCTGGTTTATCGGTAATTTTTTGCTATCTAGAAACTACGGTGAAAGCAATTGAGGACGCGTTCAAGGAGTTCACCACAAGGGAAGACATTGCTATTGTGCTGATCAGTCAGTATGTAAGTTCAATAGGATGGCATCATTTGCTTCCCATATGCTTATTTCCCGCAAGAGGTTGTTTTTATTTCATTTTATAATTATGTTAGGTTGTGCATTCTATTCGGTAGGACTTGTCTAATTGACCAAACTCATCCAGTTGTTTCATGAGACTCAGGCAGAACACTGAGGTTGAAACAGGAACTGAGGAAATACATATGTTTCGAGTTTTCATTCAAGCATTAATTTATGGCCTTTTGCATGTTACCTGCATTATCTGACGGAAACAAGTTATTGCATTAAACAATTAGATCAAGTTTCTTATTTTTAACGATTTTATTGTAATGCACTATTTTTATCAGTATGGTTTATAGTCATTTTTTCTGTTCATCGCATTCACTACCTATGGGGAGACGGCTATTTCTTATCTCTGAAATCCGAAGAACTTCAACTAAGATATGATTGATTAAAATCGTTTACAACATATTCTTTTAGTAATTATGGTCATGAATTTGAACTGAACTATTAAGCATTATGTAATCTGGGCTATGATTTGAACTCTTTTGATCTAAGATCAAGCAAAAATTTCCAAAACCCTCAGATTGTTGGAATGGGAAAGAGTGTTACTAATCGATTAATCAGGTGGTTTTCTCATTTCTGGGTATGAACCCTTCTGGATTCAATTCCTTGTTCGAATGATTCCCAAGGACTGCTTTCATTGTACCTACCCTTTTGAGGACTCATGTCATGCGACCACTCACGTTGGTCATCTAGCGGATAGTTTCCCACAAGTAGGATGAACAAGACCACGATCTTTCTTTCACTGCTTAATTTAGCTCTTCAGCCTTTGATCTTCTCTATCTGGAGATGGACGCTCAGTATTCTTCATCCGTTGACGGAAATTACGGAACTCTTTGCTCAGGTGGCAAATATGATAAGATTTCTCGTCGACAGCTACAACAAGCCGGTTCCTGCGATCCTGGAGATCCCTTCCAAGGATCACCCGTACGATCCCGCCCATGACTCGGTTCTCTCCCGCGTGAGGTACCTGTTCTCGTCGGAGTCGGTCTCATCCGGGCGGCGCTAGCCATCGCCGCCTCTCCGGGAGACTCGGACACCACTTGCATAGCGCGATGGAGGAATAAAAGCAGACTACCAAGCTCGCTGTTCATGTAAAACTCCCTTCGACAGATATGTATGCGATTGATTGCCCCGTTGACTTAATGCACCCGTGGGACATGGCTGCGGTCGTCGTTTCGTGGAAAGCTTCAAATTTTCAGTCTTTTTCTCTTCGCCTTTTACCTGCGGCCGCCTCCTCGCAGCTCCATAGCGCCGCCGGCATTCCGGCTCCTCCATGGGGCCTCTCCGCGAACAGCTTCACTAACAGCTTGAGATGCTGATAGCAATGACCCTCGCTGACGAGATCTCCGGTCGGATGCGGTGGCGTTCGGATTCCCCGATGTCACCCGTTTGTACTGCCGAGGGACTGGAGCTGACGTCACTACCCTATCCTCCGTTGACCTCTCCAAGAAAAACTTGCCCCCCTCCCCCAAACATCGGAAGCTTGACGATGCTCGAGTCTTTGGATCTATCGAAGAACGAGCTTTCAGGGGAGATCCTCCGGGGCTGGCGTTCGTTGACTTTTAGATCTATCTGAGAACCGGCTTGTCAGAGGGATTCTGCAGGGAAGACAGTCTCCATATTTGCAGGAGCTCCTTTCGTAGGCAACCAAGAACTGTTCAGCAGTGGTTGTGATGTTCTTCCTGCTCCGGGGGCAAAGCGTGGAGATGCTGCTGTTGAAGAGGGTTCCATTACTCTCTAAGTCTCTCTTGTAGAAGTGGAGTCAAACGGGTGATGGATGAGATATTTATCAGAAGAAAACCATAATTTGTCGTAATTTTATCTAAATAAGTAATGTAAAAAACTAGTGTGATGGATGAGATATTTATCAATTGAAGGTATTTATCGGGATATACTTGACCTCCTGCAATTTAACAAATATTTGGGCTCGAAGAACAGCTGCTGACTTGTTCTTGAAGATCTCTCTTTCGCTCAAGTCTGGCTTCAAGTACTCGTTAATCTGAGTTTAACATAAAATAATGAAACGCTTTACTCCCGTTACGGTTGATCCCAACTAACACGCCGTGTTATATATTTTACTCGGTGTCCAATGTTTAATACGTGTCAATATTGAAGCCCACTTGGTACATGAATATTTCCGATTTCGTAGTTTAAAAAAGATGTAGATTATCCAGAAATGTCAAAATCTTAAATTTAATTCTCTGGATCGTTAGACAAACTAATGGGTCCAAGCATTGACTTCAACGTCTGGCCCAGAGAACTCGAAGAGGTTGAAGAATAATATCGTATCATATGCAATTGCATTGCTATAAACTTTTCGCTGATACCCACGTCGAAGTATCAAAGATCAAAGCTTTTACGTTCGAGCCTGGCTAGGCATTCTGGACTATGAGGAGCCTCTCTCTCTCTCTCTCTCTCTCTCTTCCCAGGAGAAGGGTGAAGGAGGCAGAAGACGGATGGAACGCGGCCGAGACAGGCTCGTCTCCTGCCTGCGTCATCTCCCTTGCGGCGAGGGAGACGGAGAAGGCGGCATTCCATTCTTCTTCGTCTTACCATTACAGCCAGAAGACGACGGCGAGCGGACGGTGGGTCTTGCTGGAGATGGCGGCAGTGAAGAGAGAGAACGGTGGCGGCGGCATTCGCCACGGTTGTGATGGAGCGAGAGAGATCGACTGATAAGCGCCGAAACTCAAGATGCCATTTTATGATAAAACGCGTAGCGCCGTCACATCTTCCGACTCCGGGGAACTGGTTCCCCCGTTCGTCTCCTACCTTTCTGCCGCGAAGGGACCACCGCTGCCACGGATGAGCGTTCCCACAGGGACCCTCCCACATCCACATCGTCATCCTCCAGGAGAACCTCTTCCAATGATCCACTGGTTCCTCCGGCTCATCCCCGTCCTACTCGGCTTGGCCGCCTCCTCTCCAAGGTTACCTGCCTCCGGGCAATGCCTCCTCGACCAGAGCGCCGCACTCCTCCGTCTGAAGCAGGGATTCGACGACTCTTCCCATCTTTCTTCCTGGAAGGAAGATACTGACTGCTGCCGCGGCTGGGCCGGCGTCACCTGTGAAGGGGTGTCGGGTAGGGTCGTCGCTCTGGACCTCAGCGGATCATCCATCTCCGGTGGCGTTGACCCGGCGCTCTTCCATCTCACCTCCCTTCGATCTCTCAACCTTTCATGTAACAACTTGAATTTCGACTCCATACCTCCCCGCAGCTTCGAGCAGCTGACCAACCTGACCCACCTCAACCTCTCCGATTCAGGCATCTCCGGTAACCTCCCCGTCGGTATATCCCGCCTGACCAGCCTAGTCTCGCTGGATCTCTCCAACCAAGGTTGTTGTTCCCCATCTTCTCTGACGCTCCAGGATCCAGATCTCCACACACTGATCCGAAACCTCTCCAACCTGCATCAGCTCTGCCTCGATGGAGTCAACATCTCCGCCGGAGGACGCGATTGGGGCCGGGCGTTGTCTTCCTACGTGCCCAACCTCCACGAACTCAGCCTGTCCAGCTGTTCGCTCTCCGGCCCTATCGACGACTCCTTCTCCGCCCTCAAATCCCTTGTCGTCCTCCGCCTGCATCGAAACAATCTCAGCACCGAGGTGCCGGAATTCTTCGGCGATCTCTCCTCGTAAAGAATGCTTCGTTTAGACTCCTGCAGCCTCCGCGGATCGCTCCCGAGAGGAATTATCCACCTCCCCCTCCTTGAGACCCTCGACCTGTCGAGGAATCCCTCTCTATCTGGGAGTTTACCCGACTTTCCGCCGGGCACCGTTCTGGAATAACTGTTCCTGTCCGCCACAAATTTAGCCGGCACTCTGCCGGACTCCATCGGCAACCTCCGGCTTCTGAAGACCTTGCAACTGACCGCCTGTAGGTTCTCCGGTTCATTGCCCGCTTCCTTTCAAAAGCTGACGCGGTTGGTCACCGTCGATTTTCAATGAATGACTTCAGTGGCTCCATCCCTTCCTTCGCGTCGTCCCCCAACATCTCGAAGATCGATCTCCAGAACAATTCTCTCTCCAGACCATTTCCTGGATGGATCTTCAGCCTCCCATCTCTCCAGTCCCTGCAACTCAACTCGAATCGACTCCCTGGAACCCTCCCTGAGCTCCCCCCCCCCGCAGACTCCGTGCTGGAGACTGTGGACCTGACAAGCAACGAGATTCAGGGCCCCATTCCAAGGTCCATCTCGAGGTTGCAGCACCTCAGGATCCTCAGGCTCGCTTCCAACAACCTCAACGGCACGCTGGAGCTCAGCCTCTTCGGGAACCTCAAGAACCTCTCCATTCTCGATCTTTCGTACAATCGCTTGACCGTCCAGACCAACCCAGCCGCCGCCTTGCCGAACGTCGGCACCCTGAACTTAGTGTCGAGGAGTTCCCGTCGCTCCTGAGAAACCTACTGAGCTTGACCAGGCTCGACCTCTCCGGCAACAACATTAGTGGTTCCATCCCCGACTGGCTGTGGAGCGTGGGCTCCCTCGTCTACCTGAATCTTTCTCACAACTCCCTTACGGGATTCGAGAGCTCACAAGATTTTTCCAACAGCTCCTTGATAATACTCGACCTCCACTCCAATAGCCTGGCAGGCCCGATCCCTCGCCCATCCCCGTCGAACGTGATGGTCGACTTCTCCAATAGCCACTTCGCCTCCTCCATTCCTTCCGACATCGGCTCGGCCCTCAACTTCAACATCTTCTTCTCCGTCTCCAACAACACCTCACGGGGGGGATCCCTGAATCCGTCTGCAGCGGGATCTATCTTCAGGTCCTGGACCTCTCTCACAACAGCCTCGCCGGACAGATCCCCGGGTGCCTCTTCGCCGGCGAAATGAACCTCCGCGTACTGAATCTTCGAGGCAACAAGCTCAACGGAACGCTTGGTCGAACATTCGAAGCGGGATGCAAACTGTAGAGCCTCAATCTCAACGGGAACATGCTCGAAGGAGCCGTTCCGCAATCCCTGTCCAGCTGCAGGAGTCTGGAAGTTCTGAACCTGGGGAACAATCAGATCGAGGACACCTTCCCCTTCTGGTTGGGGAATCTGTCGGAGCTGCGCGTCCTCATTCTCAGATCCAATAAATTCTACGGATCAGTGTCGAAGCCTCGGGAAGGCAATTACACCTTCTCTATGCTGCAGATCATTGACATCTCTGATAGATCTGCTCCAGCTCCGCCGTGACACACGGCTTAATCAGGACCGTCGATCCATCGGAGTTATAACGGTGGAGAAGAGGCCATGTGGTCAAAAAACGCCGGCTCACTCAATCGGCAGTTAGGAGCACTCTCTCTGTTTTTCATTGGACGCCTATATAAAGGGTCCTATGTGCTCGATGAAATGTGTCACCCATAACTCTCATTCATCAATTCATAAAAGATCGATTCCCTTTCAGTGTTTCTGTTTTTCGCAAAGTTCTTGCGACAGTTACAGGCTTCTTGAAGCCAACAATCTCCTCCAACCCTCTCAATGGTAGCTTGCCGTCGGAATGGTTTCGGAGTTTGAAGGCAATGACCACCCCAGGCGAGCTCTCCGGGAGGAAGACAGTGGTGGCGTTCAAATTTCTCTCCCGGTTGTACTGTGTGGACACGGTGACCGTCACGAGCAAGGGGCTGGACCTGGCGCTGGTGAAGATCCTCACCATCTTCACCTCCATCGATCTGTCCAACAACGACTTCCAGGGGAGCATTCCGCCGGCGGTGGGGGACCTGAAGGCGCTCCGCGTCCTCAACATGTCGTACAACCGATTGTCCGGTCCGATTCCCCCAAGCATCGGAGGCTTGACGATGCTCGAGTCATTAGATCTCTCGAAGAACAACTTTTCGGGGGAGATCCCTCCTGGACTGGTTCGCTTATCCTTCCTCTCCGCCTTAAATCTCTCTTACAACCAGCTCGTCGGACGGACTCCAGTGGGAGGACAGTTCTCGACGTTTGGACAAGATGCCTTCGAAGGCAACGAAGGACTGTGCGGGCCACTGCTGCGGAGGCTGTTCTCGAACGCCACTGAGAGAGGAGCCGGACCCACGAATTCGGCTCTAGCGTCCTCGTCCTTCGATATTTGTAATTTTCTATTCATCGGAGCAGGTTATGGAGTAGGACTGGGAGCGGTGATCGTGATCGTCGCTCCTCGGTGGAAACGCATAGACAACTGGGTGATGATAAGGTCTCCATCCCTCTTTCGTTGGCTGGTCCACTGAACCAAATCTCTCAAAAACTGTCCCGTAGTATCGGAGGTTTTGTAAACTGGTGAAAGCTTGTGTATATTCTCAGGGCTAAAATACTTTGGCTGCTCTTGAAGATGTCTCCCTAACGAATATAGGTTTATATAGAAGATTAGTTCCAATAAGTGTATTCAGGATAAGACGGGCATACCCCTGTTACTATCAAAAATATATTGTGGCCAATATTTTGTGGATATCATGGAGCTTTGGAATGCCCTAATTGTAGCAGCCTCTAGAGCATAAATATCGCCATATTGCTTGGTAACGGTAGCCGAGAGAAGATTTATTCTATCCACTTTCCCTCAGGTGGAGATAGCAAGATAGCTCAACAGTAGCTGAAGATAATGGCATAGCGAGTATATCTGCTATTGGATCTAAAATAGAAATATTATGAATTATAATCTTTTGTCGAGAAAAAAATATGACGAAAGCTCTTCTTGCTCCTCAACATGCCACTCAACCAGCTGACAAGCCCGATTCTCCTTAACGTCAGAGGCTTGACGATCCTCGAGTCATTGGATCTATCGAAGAGCGAGCTAGCCGGGGAGATCCCTCCGGGGCTAGCGTCTCTTGGCTTTCAAAACTATTTCGGAACTGGCTCGTCGGAGGGATTCCGCAGGGAGGACACTTCTCCTCGTTTTCAGGAACTCCCTTCGCAGGCATCCAAAAACTGTGCAGCAGTGGTCCTGATCTTCTTTCTGTTCGGGGCAAAGCACGGAGATGTTACTGCTGGAGAGGGTTCCATTACTCTATCGTTGGCTGCCCCACTTATGACTCTCAAAGGCTCTCTTGTAGGAGTGGAGTCGGACTCCTGTCATGAGCTTACACTCCACCGTTTGATAAGTGAGAACAATATCATCATTTATCGTAATTTCATTCGAATAAATAATATAAAAAAATTAGTGTAATGGATGATACATTGTCTTGGAGGTATTTATCTAGAGATTCTTGCCCTATTGCAATCTTGTGAAATATTTGCGTTCGAAGGGCATTGAGTAAGAATGGATGAGGAGAAGAGTATATAATAGGCGATCTATGGGCGAGGTTAAGGGTAATTTGGGGAAGGATGGATTAAGACTCTTATTATTCTCCTTTCCAAGAGACCTACACTCGGATCTGGTTCTTAGGAAAGCCCACGAAGTAAGGGGAAGAACTCCTTTTCTTTTAACGATCAGACTCATAGTGTGTATCACGGGAGGATCAATTGACACTCAACTCGGGGGGCTGGGGGCGTGGCTATCCTATCACTCAATCAGAGAGCAGCACGGGATATTGAAAGAACAAGTCAGGAGATAGGACGATACGTAATTGAGAGTTGAAGTCCTCCCCGCGCCGCCAGCGCTGTGCCGCTGCCAAAACCACCACCCGTCTTCCCACCACCACACCCGCTACGCCGTTCCCCCGAACCACTGGTTCCACCACCCCACTTACTTCGGGTTTAAGCTTCAGCCAGCTGGTGAGCCAGCAAACAGTCAGACTTGGACCATCGAAATCTGGTCAATAGTCCACACTAGTCAAAGTTCAACTCCCGTCAAGTGTCAACTATCAATATTGACGGAACCACCTTTGCCATGTGCTCTTCTCAGGGACATTCACATACTTCAACGAGTGGCGTCTCGAGTTACGGCGCTACGGTCCGTTATGGCTACTCGTCCCCACGGGAACCCTCCTACACCCACATCGTCGACCCCCTCCCGCCTCCTGACGGCTCCCGCGCTCCACCGGAAGAACCACTTCCAATGATCCGCCGGTTCTTCCGGCTCCTCCTTGTCCTACTCTACTTGGCCGCCTTCTCCCGCAGGCTGGCTGCCTCCGGGCAATGCCTCCCCGAGCAAAGCGCCGCGCTCCTCCGTCTGAAACAGGGATTCACCCCCCCTGCCCGCCGCAACGGCTCTTCCATTCTTCCTTCCTGGAAGGAGGGCACGGACTGCTGCCGCGGCTGGGCCGGCGTCACCTGCGAAGGGGCATCCGGTAGCGTCGTCGCACTCGACCTCAGCGGATCATCCATATCCGGTGGCGTTGACAAGGCTCTCTTCGATCTCACCTCCCTCCGCTCTCTCGACCTCGCCTGTAACAACTTGAATTTCTCCACCATACCTTCTCCCAGCTTCGAGCGGCTGACCAACCTCACCCACCTCAACCTCTCCGATTCAGGCATCTCCGGTAGCCTCCCCGTCGGTATATCCCGCCTGACCAGCCTAGTGTCGCTAGATCTCTCCACCCCTGGTCGTTGTTCATCATCTTCTTTAACGCTCCAGGATCCCGATCTCCCCACACTGATCCGAAACCTCTCCAACCTCCGTCAGCTCTACCTCGATGGAGTCAACATCTCCGCCGGAGGACGCGATTGGGGCCGGGCGTTGTCTTCCTACGTGCCCAACCTCCACGAGCTCAGCCTGTCCGGCTGTTCGCTCTCCGGTCCCATCGACGACTCCTTCTCCGCCCTCAAGTCCCTTGTCGTCCTCCGCCTGCATCAGAACAACCTGAATACCGAGGTGCCGGAATTCTTCGGTGATCTCTCCTTGTTAAGACTGCTTCGTTTAAACGCCTGCGGCCTCCGCGGATCGCTCCCTAGAAGAATTTTCCAGCTCCCCTTCCTGGAGACCCTCGACCTGACGCGGAATCCCTCTCTATCTGGGAGTTTACCCGACTTTCCACCGGGCACCGTTCTGGAAGACCTGGTGCTGTCCGCCACAAATTTATCCGGCGCTCTGCCGGACTCCATCGGCAACCTCCGGCTTCTGAAGACCTTGCAACTGACCTCCTGTAGGTTCTCCGGTCCACTGCCCGCTTCCTTTCAAAATCTGACGCGGTTGGTCACCGTCGATCTCTCAATGAATAACTTCAGTGGCCCCATCCCTTCCTTCGCGTCGTCTCCCAACATCTCGAAGATCGATCTCCAGAACAATTCTCTCTCCGGACCACTTCCTGGATGGATCTTCAGCCTCCCATCTCTCCAGTCCCTGCAACTCAACTCGAATCGACTCTATGGAACCCTCCCTGAGCTCCCCCCGCCCGCAGACTCCGTGCTGGAGACACTGGATCTGACAAGCAACAGGCTTCAGGGACCCGTTCCGAGGTCCATCTCGAGGTTGCAGCACCTCAGGATCCTCAAGCTCGCTTCCAACAACCTCAACGGCACGCTGGAGCTCAGCCTCTTCGGAAACCTCGAGAACATCTCCATTCTCGATCTTTCGTACAATCGCTTGACCGTCCAGACCAACCTAGCCGCCGCCTTGCCGAACGTCAGCACCCTGAACTTAGCGTTTTGCAGTCTCGAGGGGTTCCCGTCGCTCCTGAAAGACCTACCGAGATTGAACAGGCTCGACCTCTCCGGCAACAACATCAGTGGTGCCATCCCCGACTGGCTGTGGAGCGTGGGCTCCCTCGACTACCTGAATCTTTCTCACAACTCCCTTACGGAGTTCGAGAGCTCGCCGGATTTTTCCAACAGCTCCTTGATAATACTCGACCTCCACTCCAATAGCCTGGAAGGCCCGATCCCTCGCCCACCGCCATCGAACGTGGTGGTCGACTTCTCCAACAATCACTTTAACTCCTCCATTCCTTCCGACATCGGCTCGACCCTCAAGTTCACCATATTCTTCTCCGTCTCCAACAACAGCCTCACGGGGGGGATCCCTGAATCCGTCTGCAGCGGGATCTATCTTCAGGTCCTCGACCTCTTTCACAACAGCCTCGCCGGACAGATCCCCGGGTGCCTCTTCGCCGGCGAAATGAACCTCCGCGTACTGAATCTTCGAGGCAACAAGCTCAACGGAACGATTCCTCGGACATTCGAAGCGGGATGCCAGCTGCGGAGCCTCAATCTCAACGGGAACATGCTCGAAGGAGCCGTTCCGCAGTCCCTATCCAGCTGCAGAAGTCTGGAAGTTCTGAACCTGGGGAAAAATCGGATCGAGGGCACCTTCCCCTTCTGGCTGTGGAATCTATCGGAGCTGCGCGTCCTCGTTCTCAGATCGAACAAGTTCTACGGACCACTACCGAGGCCTCGGGATGGAAATTACACCTTCACTATGCTGCAGATCATGGACATCTCCTCCAATCGCTTCAATGGCACCCTTCCGTCGGAATGCTTCAGGAGTTGGAAGGCAATGTCCACCCCAGGCGAGCTCCCCGGGAGGAAGACAGTGGTGGCGTTCAAATTTCTCAGCCGGTCGTACTGTGTGGACACGGTGACCGTCACGAGCAAGGGGCTGGACCTGGCGCTGGTGAAGATCCCCACCATCTTCACCTCCATCGATCTGTCCAACAACGACTTCCAGGGGAGCATTCCGCCGACGGTGGGGGACCTGAAGGCGCTCCGCATCCTAAACATGTCGCAGAACCGATTGTCCGGTCCGATTCCCCCAAGCATCGGAGGCTTGACGATGCTCGAGTCATTAGATCTCTCGAAGAACAAACTTTCCGGCGAGATCCCCACTGAACTGGTTCGCCTATCCTTCCTCTCCTTCTTAAATCTCGCTTACAACCAGCTCGTCGGACGGATTCCAGTGGGAGGACAGTTATCAACGTTTGGACAAGATACCTTCGAAGGCAACGAAGGACTGTGCGGGCCACCGCTGGTGAGGCTGCGCTCGAACGCGATTGAGAGAGGAGCGGGACCCACTGATCAAGCTCCAGCGCTCTCTTTCTTTGATATTTGTAATCTTCTATTCATCGGAGCAGGTTATGGAGTAGGACTGGGAGCGGCGATCGTGATCATCGCTCTTCGGTGGAAACGCATGGAGAATTGGGCGATTATCAAGTCTCCATCTCTCTTTCGTTGTCTGATCCACTGAACTTACCTTGAAAAGTATCATGTAGAATCGGAGGTTAACTAGTGAACTGGTGCAGAATTTGTGTACCTTCGCTGGGCTAGGATACTTTGGCTACTCTTGAATATGTCTCTCTACCAAATACGGGTTTATATATAGAAGATTAGTTCCAATATGTGTATCCAAGATGAGAGGGGCATACCCTGTTACTATCAAAAATACGTTGTGACCAATGTTTTTAGGATATCATGGGCCTTTGGAATGCCATAATTGTAACAGCCTCTAGAGCCAAAATATCTCCATATTGTTTGGAAATAGTAATCGAGAGAAGCTTTATTCTTGCCACTTTCCCTCAAGTGGAAGCAACGTCAACTAGTGATAAGCGTTTGACTTAGCTTAACACTAGCTGAAAATAATGGCTTTGTAATTACACCGTAAATTTGATCTAAAATATAAATTTGATGAGTTATAAAATTTTGTTGAGAAAAAATTGAACGAAAAGATAATCTCCTCATATTTTGTGTGGGAATGAAAAAAATGGACTGATAACAAGAAATTTAGCTCTAATATTATCCCAAGATATCATTCACAACAAAAGTTTAAGAGCTGACCATTCATGAAAAGATGATTTGATCCATATGAGCTAGGTTGTAAGCTCAAGATTATAATATTTTGATTTTGTGCTGAATCTAGAAACGGTCTCTTGTTTTTCCAAAATTAAAAAAAGAGGTTGGGATCAAATATGTCAATGATTGATTTCGCTAACAATAAAAACCATCAAATGCAGAGATACGTGCAGTTGCATAAAATTTCATTGTTTGCTCACAATAAAAATAATATTTCATCAACGTTGTCAGGCTGATAAAAACACCCACAAAAGTACAATAACTACAAAGATTTGAATGAAGATCATCAAAAGAAGGGAGAATTAACAAGGTCATAGGCATTGATCTAATGATTGTGTAAGAAAGGAAATGAGATCATTTTTGCATTAGAAATTAATTGTACAAACCATCAAACATCATAAAGAAATCAAATATTAAGTAACACCAACTAATTCCTTCATGTGTGATGTGTTGGCTTTGAAGAGTCGAAGGTAGGATAGAAGCTGAGATGAGTTGGTCTTTTTAGAATAAAACACGGATTTTTTGATTTCCTACTAAATTTGTAAAAGTGAAAATGTATAATGGTTTGACTCACCTTGCCCACTCTAATATCTAGTCCTTGGGCCTCACGAAATTATAATACAAATGATGAAAGCCAAGGCTTCAAATAGCCTTAGACAACTTAATTATTTCTTATATAAACGCTGCTTAAAGTTTTTACAACTAAATTCTAGGGGACAATTAAATTAACACCTAAGTAATCATTTTTAAATTCAGAACTCCAAGTCTACCCAAGCACTAGCAATATTGATAACGTACTAATTCTATATATTAATATTGTCATTCCTACATGATTTACATGTATCCATGACTAAAACTAACATGTTGTCCTAACTAATTCCTTAATTATAAATTCGACATAAGAATTTGCATTTAAGGCATCTAAAATAAATTTTACTAATTTATGTTGAATTACATATTTCATTAAATATTTATTACTTTTAATTTATGAAATTAAATGTGCTTAAGTTTTAAATAATTAATAAATTAATGATAAATATAATTTAATAGAAATATTAAGATTTTATGCATGAAATAATTTATTGATCTATTCATATGTGTAACTATATTTTCACCAATAATTTTAAATGCTGAAAATATTTATTCCTCTTTTATCAAAAGCACTAATAGTTTTTATTCAGTTTCTAATGTTCAAGAAAAATAGGTGTAAAATTATCATTATTATACAAATAAAAACCAGTTTATTATTAAACTGAATCAAAATTAGCATTAATTTTGAGAAGCATTTAATGGGTCATGAAGATGTTTGAATATTTTGAAAAATAAAATTACCATTTTATCCTTAAGTACATTTTTATCTATTTCTAATCTTTCTTTTAGCAATGTATACAAGTGAATCTAGAGCATTTCTAACATAATCACGTTGTAAGTTCATGAGGATATTCTAATATTTTATTCTCTAAATCTGCCATTTTACCCTTGTGTACTCTTTTTTAATTTCATACCTATTCATGGAACAACTTGATAACATTTTAAAACTTTTCAGCATAAACTGAAATATAAATGACTATTTTAACTTGATATCAATTTATTCATCATCAAAATTATTAAAACTTAAAGATGTCACAAATAAGAGAAGCTAAAGTGTTGCTAATATGTAAGAACAATCCAACTAACAATGACTCAACGTTGATTGCAATTAATGTTAAGATTTTAAAAACCGTGACAAAAATCTGTTATAGTATCTACCATGATTTGACAAGAATTTATGTGACAATGACAATAAACATTTTTTATAATATTTTCACTACAAAAAATTCAAATGTGTTAAAGGCTATGATTTGAAACTGGTAGGAAGAGACTTTGATGGAAAAATGGAAAATATCCATGAACATGGCCAATAAAGTGGTTCACACATGTGAGACACCTAGATATGCAAATGGAGAAAAATAGTTTCAAGATATAGGTATCAAATTATCCTGAACTATCTTTATTGAATTTTATAATGTTTGATGGAAACCTTTTGGCCATTCCTTGCATCATAAGAATGCTTGTTGGTAAAAACCATTTTACCTATAAATATCTCAATTTTTTATCATTGGCAAATGAAGGTGTATGACTGAACAACTCCGCATAAAACTATCACACTTCAAACTTTTTATTGCATATTTATATGTTTAAGAAGGCCATCTTGGCATACAATTACTATCACCTAATTAAATTTTAATGCAGTCACATGCACAAACTGTTAAAGTCACCTTGACAAACCATCAATTAATATTTAAATTTCCCAAAAAAGAATATACACTTTGTCACCTTTTTCATCGCCAAAACTATGGCACACCAAAACGTGCTTTAGTTATGGAGTCCACAAATCAAATTTATATAATTGTGGGATAATATAAGTGATAGAGCTAATGAGGATTTTGTGTAATAATTCTTTGCAACTTTCTCTTCTTCCGACCCCAAATCTTAGACAACGAAAGGGGGAGATTTCAACGCGGTAGTGATGAAAGAGACACCGGCGGCCGAGTTGGCAACGGTGGCGAAGCGGCGATTGGGGATCGCCCGAGTCCCCACACGGTGGTTGCAGCCCGGTTGGAGTCGTACCGGTCCGGAGATGAACCATCTTCCAGCCCCCAACCCGGGCCCGGAATCGGCACGAGTATTCGCAACTACCAGTAATCAGACTCAGCGACGGCGAGTTGGTGGTGGGTGACGTGAGTCCCAACGTCAGCCTTGCCGTCTGACAGATGACATTTTGACTCTGAAACGCGTAGCGCCGTAGCATCCGGCAACATCGGGGCTGAACTCCGGGCATGGCCGGGGTTCCGTCGGCGACGCCCCACGTGGGCCATCGCACTCAGCGAGCCGTTCGGCCGGCTGGCGGGACTATCTGGTCCGTCACCCTCACGCGGTGGCGGTGGCGGCGGGGCTGGAGAATCAACATCCGCTCAGCTTCTCCTTCTTTCCCCCTTCTCCCCCTCCTCCCCTTCCTTTCTCGCAGCCTCGCTTCTCTCCTTCCGTTCGATTCCGCCTGGCGGAGCACAGCCACCGTGCCGCCGGCCACCGCCGTCATGGATGAGCGTCCCCTCCGGCACCCTCCTACACCCACATCGTCGTCCCCTTTTCGCCCCTTGACGGCTTCATCTCTCCACCGGAAGAACCTCTCCCAATGATCCGCCGGTTCTTCCGGCTCCTCCTTGTCCTACTCTGCTCGGTCGCCTTCTCCCGCAGGCTGGCTGCCTCCGGGCAATGCCTCCCCGAGCAAAGCGCCGCGCTCCTCCGTCTGAAACAGGGATTCACCCCCCCTGCCCGCCGCAACGGCTCTTCCATTCTTCCTTCCTGGAAGGAGGGCACGGACTGCTGCCGCGGCTGGGCCGGCGTCACCTGCGAAGGGGCATCCGGTAGCGTCGTCGCACTCGACCTCAGCGGATCATCCATATCCGGTGGCGTTGACAAGGCTCTCTTCGATCTCACCTCCCTCCGCTCTCTCGACCTCGCCTGTAACAACTTGAATTTCTCCACCATACCTTCTCCCAGCTTCGAGCAGCTGACCAACCTGACCCACCTCAACCTCTCCGATTCAGGCATCTCCGGTAGCCTCCCCGTCGGTATATCCCGCCTGACCAGCCTAGTCTCGCTAGATCTCTCCACCCCTGGTCGTTGTTCATCATCTTCTTTAACGCTCCAGGATCCCGATCTCCCCACACTGATCCGAAACCTCTCCAACCTCCGTCAGCTCTACCTCGATGGAGTCAACATCTCCGCCGGAGGACGCGATTGGGGCCGGGCGTTGTCTTCCTACGTGCCCAACCTCCACGAGCTCAGCCTGTCCGGCTGTTCGCTCTCCGGTCCCATCGACGACTCCTTCTCCGCCCTCAAGTCCCTTGTCGTCCTCCGCCTGCATCAGAACAACCTGAATACCGAGGTGCCGGAATTCTTCGGTGATCTCTCCTTGTTAAGACTGCTTCGTTTAAACGCCTGCGGCCTCCGCGGATCGCTACCTAGAAGAATTTTCCAGCTCCCCTTCCTGGAGACCCTCGACCTGACGCGGAATCCCTCTCTATCTGGGAGTCTACCCGACTTTCCACCGGGCACCGTTCTGGAAGACCTGGTGCTGTCCGCCACAAATTTATCCGGCGCTCTGCCGGACTCCATCGGCAACCTCCGGCTTCTGAAGACCTTGCAACTGACCTCCTGTAGGTTCTCCGGTCCACTGCCCGCTTCCTTTCAAAATCTGACGCGGTTGGTCACCGTCGATCTCTCAATGAATAACTTCAGTGGCCCCATCCCTTCCTTCGCGTCGTCTCCCAACATCTCGAAGATCGATCTCCAGAACAATTCTCTCTCCGGACCACTTCCTGGATGGATCTTCAGCCTCCCATCTCTCCAGTCCCTGCAACTCAACTCGAATCGACTCTATGGAACCCTCCCTGAGCTCCCCCCGCCCGCAGACTCCGTGCTGGAGACACTGGATCTGACAAGCAACAGGCTTCAGGGACCCGTTCCGAGGTCCATCTCGAGGTTGCAGCACCTCAAGATCCTCAAGCTCGCTTCTAATAACTTCAACGGCACGCTGGAGCTCAGCCTCTTCGGGAACCTCAAGAACCTCTCCATTCTCGATCTTTCGTACAATCGCTTGACCGTCCAGACCAACCCAGCCGCCGCCTTGCCGAACGTCAGCACCCTGAACTTAGCGTTTTGCAGTCTCGAGGGGTTCCCGTCGCTCCTGAAAACCTACCGAGATTGAACAGGCTCGACCTCTCCGGCAACAACATCAGTGGTGCCATCCCCGACTGGCTGTGGAGCGTGGGCTCCCTCGGCTACCTGAATCTTTCTCACAACTTCCTTACGGAGTTCGAGAGCTCGCCGGATTTTTCCAACAGCTCCTTGATAATACTCGACCTCCACTCCAATAGCCTGGAAGGCCCGATCCCTCGCCCACCGCCATCGAACGTGGTGGTCGACTTCTCCAACAATCACTTTAATTCCTCCATTCCTTCCGACATCGGCTCGACCCTCAAGTTCACCATCTTCTTCTCCGTCTCCAACAACAGCCTCACGGGGGGGATCCCTGAATCCGTCTGCAGCGGGATCTATCTTCAGGTCCTGGACCTCTCTCACAACAGCCTCGCTGGACAGATCCCCGGCTGCCTCTTCGCCGGCGAAATGAACCTCCACGTACTGAATCTTCGAGGCAACAACCTCAGCGGAACGCTTCCTCGAACATTCGAGGCTGGATGCAAGCTGCGGAGCCTCAATCTCAACGGGAACATGCTGGAAGGAGCCGTTCCGCCATCCCTGTCCAGCTGCAGGAGTCTGGAAGTTCTGGACCTGGGGAACAATCAGATCGAGGACGCCTTCCCCTTCTGGTTGGGGAATCTCTCGGAGCTGCGCGTCCTCGTTCTCAGATCGAACAAGTTCTACGGGCCACTACCGAGGCCTCGGGATGGAAATTACACCTTCGCTATGCTGCAGATCATGGACATCTCCTCTAATCGCTTCAATGGCACCCTTCCGTCGGAATGCTTCAAGAGTTGGAAGGCAATGACCACCCCAGGCGAGCTCCCCGGGAGGAAGACAGTGGTGGCGTTCAAATTCCTCACCCGGATGTACTATGTGGACACGGTGACCGTCACGAGCAAGGGGCAGGACCTGGCGCTGGTGAAGATCCTCACCATCTTCACCTCCATCGATCTGTCCAACAACGACTTCCAGGGGAGCATTCCGCCGGCGGTGGGGGACCTGAAGGCGCTCCGCATCCTAAACATGTCGCAGAACCGATTGTCCGGTTCGATTCCCCCAAGCATCGGAGGCTTGACGATGCTCGAGTCATTAGATCTCTCGAAGAACAAACTTTCCGGCGAGATCCCCACTGAACTGGTTCGCCTATCCTTCCTCTCCTTCTTAAATCTCTCTTTCAACCAGCTCGTCGGAGGGATTCCAGTGGGAGGACAGTTATCAACGTTTGGACAAGATACCTTCGAAGGCAACGAAGGACTGTGCGGGCCACCGCTGCCGGGGGGGTGCTCGAACGCCACCGCAGCAGGAAATGATATTGGAGGTGGAGCTTCCAACTCCACGGCGGAATACAGCTGGAAATTAATATTCGTCGGGCTGGGCTACGGAGGAGGGCTGGCTCTGGTGTTCGGCCCCTTCGTACTCTTGGGCGAAGGTCGGCGATGGTATAACGAGCACGTCGACAGAAAGCTCCTGGCCATCCTTCCTCCTGCCCTTGTTCTGCTCTTCGACTTCTTCAGGGATGCCAAGGTCGACTCGGCGGACTGCGCAGAAGACGTCCCCTTCACGGAGTGGGATGAAGGTGGGGATAGGCGCTTCTGCGTCTTCTGCACCCGGCTGGAGTTCAGGGAGCAGAAGGTCGTCATCCACCATGTCCGGTGCTCGTGTGCCTTGAAAGAATGTTAGGGATGCTCGTGCGCTCTCGCACGTTGGGAAAAAATTGTGGGAAGTTTGAGCAATGCCTGCGTCATTTGTCGGCGTTCCGATTGGGGAGATGTAAAGCCCAGATCACGTGTATTTGAATTTTTAGTGATTTATACGGTTATAGTTGAAGGAAAAAACCATTTTTTCTGGGTTTCTGATTCCATCGAAATTTCCGTTTCGGGTTGGGTAATATATACATGAATCATCTCGGAGAAATCTTATTCGCCTTGGGTGAGACCAGAAAGTTCCAAGAACACCCAGGCCCACATACTGAAGACACTAAAGATCAGATCGATCTTCGGTAGAGAGAGAGAGAGAGAGATGACGAACGGACCCATGGCGGAGAAACCTACGGACAAGAAGCAAAAAGGCAGCTCGCCGCCAGTTCACTGGTGGGGCAAGACCCGGCGGCGGTGGGGCGCCGAAAAAGACGATGCCTTCCGCTGCTTCTCCCTTGTTCTCTGCCGATTGCGGGAGTTTGCCATCTTCGATGGTGGCAGCAGGAAATCAGCTGAAACCATTCTCTTCTCCTCGTCTTCTTCCCCGGGAAGCCGCTGCATCTACGATTTTACCTCATACTGGCGCCTCTAGCGGAGCAGATCCGGTGATCAGAGAAGCCCTGCAGAGGGGACAGCTCGTCTGGCCTTTCAGCCACTCGTCGACGCATTCCGGGTGGAACCCATGGTTGCAACCCCGTAGAAGCTTCACCTTCTGCCCCACCACCAGGTTGCAGAGGCATATTGAGCACTGGGCCTCGTCCGCCGGCAAGCTCACGATGCGAACCGGAAGGGCGTCGATGGCTGCCTGGTCGAGGCCGCTGCTCGCGAGCGTCGACTGGCCCGAGGCGGACGCCGATCGGTGGTCGGACATCGAGACCATCGCTTCCTGGCGGCGGTAGCGGCACGTCCACCGGACGTATAGGCATAGAAGAGTGAAGAGGAGGAGGACGGAGAAGACGATGACCGCCACCAGGATGCTGCTCCGCCCGTGTAGCTGGAAGTTCTTGTCGTCGAGCTCACCGTAGTGCCAGTGGAACCGTTGGCTGGGCTCCTGAGAAGCCATGAACAGGAACCATTCATGCACTCTCCACCTGACTGCCTGGTTTGCCTAGACCGGCGCCAGTCGCCGCCAATGTATCGCCGCCCAACTGCAGAATAACCCCCCTCCTGCTCTCCGGTGGGTTCTCTCCTTTCGGGAAGCCGTGCTCGACTAGAAAGCAGACCAACTGAGTGGGACGAAAGGTCACGGCTTTAATTTGGAAGGCTTTTCTCTGTGGATCAGGGAGGAAGACGATCTTACCCGCTGCCAAATCTCTGGGCCTCCTCGAACCAGCCCTTAAAATATCTCCCTGCGGACCTCGCGAGCGCCGGGGAGATGCACGGCCGATGAGCTGGCGCCCCAAGACGGGACAATAAGATGACGCTTTCCGTTCCGGCGGGGTGCTTCCGGGGGCGGTCGCGGGGGACCGTTAGGCGCCGCCGTCATCAGGAACCTCTTCTTGCTGGCGTCTCCGACGGCGCTGTCGGTGGACGGACGTTTGCCCCCCCTTCGGGCATTCGGAGCGGCGCTAGTCGGCGGTCAGTGCGGCGGGGGCGCGTCCCCAGCCGTCAACGATGCGCCTCCCCGGAGTCCGGGCGATCTCTGCCGCCCCCCGGAGGGGAAACCTTTTGTTTCTCTTTCCCTGATTCCTCTCGTCTCCTCTTCTTCTTCTCTTCCTCCAGATTCCGAGCTCGGGGCGATCCCCCCTCGATTTTGTCCGAGCTTCCGACTCCGACGGCGCTGCCTTCCAGCGCCTGTCCTCCTCCTCCGTCTGATATCGTTATCCAGCTGGAGATGATGGAGACGGAGCCGATCAAGACGTTGACATCCAGCGCGCAAAGTAGCGGAACAATAATCTTTTTCACACAGTAAACTTGCATAAACACTATTTAACGTTTATATTCTCATTTATCTCATTTATCTTAGAATTATGTACATAAAAGAATTTATTTTGGAAAATTTTAAAGGGTCATTATATCGCCAGAGTCATAACTGAGACAGCTACGATCTCGTGGGCACCTCTTTCTCGATCAGTCGTCGGAGTTGACACATACATGCCCAGATATTCCTCGCGGTCAAACCCTCTTCAACGTAAGCCGATGAGCCCGCCTTGCCGGTCTTTGGGGAGACTTTGAGGCAGAGCCCTGTAGAAAACGGGCCTGGAGTGCCACCCCCCATCCCTCAGTCTCATCTGGGCCGTTGGCCACCCTGCCCATCTCCGGGCCACATCCGTTATAGTGAAAAATAGGCCGGCCCATTAGTATCCAGCTCCAGGAGGCCTAAATCTGGAAGTCCCGAGAATCAAAGGTCAAACCGAAGCATTCCAGAGGTCAATCTTGGTGGGCACTTCACGATTTTAGTCAAATTAAGCTATATTAGGACCATTCGAAAGCCTATGCGGACATTGATTTTTGTATATATATATATATATAGAGTGAGAGAGAGAGAGAGAGAGAGAGAGAGAGAGAGAGAGAGAGAGAGAGAAAGAGAGAGAAAGAGAGAGAGAGCTCTGGCTGTTGTCTTCTGGAAGACAGATGATTGAAAGGTGGTCTGAGATCCGAGGAAGGGAGAACCGAAATGGGTCTTTTTTTCCTCTATCAGAATCTCATGTGGGAATTTTCTCAGGCCCACAGGGCGAGGACGGACATGGAGGCCGATCCGAGGACCAGGACGGCGTACGACGTCTTGCGCAGCGTCGAGCTCGTCGCCATTAATTTGTTGTGGAAGAAATCTAGGGCGATGAGGTCGACCAGGGCCATGTAGACCAGGATGCCGGAGGAGAGGGAGCCGAGCAGCCCCTCCAGAATAAGCGCGTTGGGGCTGCTGTCGTCGTAGCCAGTCAGGTAGAAGAGCACCATCCCCAGGATTATCCCCACGGGGGTCGTCACGGAGAACATCAGGCACATGTAGCCCGTCGTCGCCAGGCCGAATCCTGCCTGCAAGCAGCGTTCAAGCTTCGTCAGCGACCACCACCGTCAGTGGAGGAAGACGCCGCCTGAGGGAGACCCACTCAGACGGAACTTGAGGGGGCCGATTCCATTGTTTAAAGCTTGGAAAAGAGGAGCTTGGACCGGGGGGAAGGGGTCAAAGGTTTCGGCGGAGGCCAGGGAGTGGGGAGGGGGAAGATGCAGAGAGAGGAGGGTTCCTGTGGTGGTCGTAGTGCGAGTTTGAGGGGTTTCTTTTACCTGAGCGATGCAGCCGCCAAGGCCCATTCCCTCGAAGATCTGGTGGAAGGCCAGCGCTGCCACGAGGGGGCGGATGGTGCACTGGTTCTGCGACATGCCCATCGTCACGCCGATGATGACCGAGTGGAAGATGATCCCAATCTCGAGAACCTGGGAGACCATCCTCTGCTTCAGCCGCACCATCCTCTCCTCGGCGTCGCCCTCAATCGGGTCCGCCTCCGATTCCCCGAAGCCCCCGCCGTGGTGGTGCCCCCCGTGGCGCCCCAGCTCCACCACCACCGCCGCCGTGGCCCCGCCGGGCTTGCCCTTCTCCTGCCCCGCCGCCGCCCCGATGGGCTCGTAGGGGTTGCCGTCCGCCGCGGCGGCGGCGTGGGAGGTGGCAACGACGTCCACGAACAGCGCGAGCAGCGCGCCCACGAGGCAGACGAACCCGGAGAAGGGGAAGTCGCGCCATGGGTGCCGTGAGGCGACCTGGCAGTCCGCGAGGGCTTCGAAGGCGTCGGGGAGGACATGGACGAGGGAGGTGGAGAGGATCACCCCCGCCGCGAAGCACTTGATCAGAAGCAGGGCGCTCGCGTTGGTGGACTTCCCATGGAAGCGCCGGGCGAGGACGACAGGCAAGCAGACGCCGACGGCGCTCGTCACGAAGATGATGCCGATGGAGACCAGCTTCAGGTGGGTCGCCGCCGAGGTGTTCCTGCACAGTGCCTCCCTCTCAAGGTCCCCTGGGCTGCATCCCAACGACGCCATGGAAAACGACGAACGAGGTTCAGCAAGACAGCCAACCTCTCTATGCCTGAAGCTTCATGGCCGACGGCAGAGAAGGTCCGGGGAAATTTAGACTCGGCGCCTCGAAGGAGTGGGGCGAAAAGCGGGTGGGGAGATGGTTGGGGATGACAAAATATGTTATAATTATTTTAAGGGGTTTTATAAACTTTTCCCCATTTACGATATTTCGTATTTGGGAATAAAAGAGAAAGCGAGTGGTGCGTTGCTATTGGAGTCCGTCTGTGCGGATGGACGAGTCGGGATCTGATTGGTGGGCAGAAGGCGATGACTGGACTCTGGCACCAGTGCCTGCCACGTCATCTTACTCCCGCGGCATCTTCACTTTAGACTCCTCAATAGGACTCGGTGAGAGGTAACCAGCCTCTGCTCTCTCTCTCTCTCTCTCTCTCTCTCTCTCTCTTCTCCTCCTCTCATTTTGACTTCACGACGGAAATTGGCGCGGATAAGATAGTGGGAGGTGACGACATCGGGAGTACATCCGTGTGGACATTCGGAAAAGAAAGCAAGCAACTGAAAATAATAAATGGGCACCATGATTTTCCGGTTTTTTCTCGCCATAAATAGTATAAATTTGGAAATAAAAAAGAAATAATCTTGGTCATTTCTTGAAATTAATCTTACGGACAATATAAAGGCATAGGCGCATGCGGATCGTATGACGAATTTTCATGAAAAATTTATATTAATTACGGAAGGAGATAATCCCTCTCTACAATTAAAAAAGATTCAATAGACACATGTTTTGTTTAGATTTTTTTGGCGATCTAGTCAAAGAGATTAGAAATAAATGCATTTAATGAGGTGGTTATGGAGCGGATAATGAAAAAAACTCTCACAATCTAGGATTTGGCTAGGCTTCATCTCCAACATGGTCAAATCCTCAAATCCGAAAACCCTTGCCCAGTTGTTGTGTTATTTTACTAGAATAAGTACAACCCATTTAATCATCACATTCCAAAAAAGCCCTTGGTGGATTAATACATAGATAGTAGCCTTCTTAACCATTCATCAATATTCTCTTGAAAAACATTAGCTTCAATATAATCACAATCAGCTGATAAAGTACAGGTTTAAATTTTTCTGTGATAAATAAAAATAATATTATTAATGATGATGTAAAATTTAGCCATTGTAATATATACTAAGTTTTAGACATATGACATGATAAAAGATTTTTCCATCTTAATGAGACCCATTTGGCATTTCTAGCATACTCATGATCCATTGGCTGCATTATTTGTTTGGGTCCATTTTTTTTCAAAAATTTAAAAAATGATTAATTAAGCAGTCAAATTTAGCCCTTTTGCATTAATTTTATAATTTGCATGTAAGGAATGATAAAATATTTTCAGCCTTAATGAGACTCCTTTAGTCAAAAGATTAAAATAATGTTATAAACAAAAATGGTCAAATTTAGCGTTTTTTATGTATATCTTTGAAAATTTGCACGTACAACATTATAACAGATATTGCAACCTAATTGAGACTCATTTTTTATTTCATTAAAACATTACAATAATATTGCTAAAGAGGCAGTCAAATTTATACTTCGTAGAGAATGATACAAGATTCGGTGCCTTAATGAAACTTATTTTAGTCGAAAGATTACAATATATCATTAACAAAGTGGTCAAATGTAGCCCTTGATATATATATATATATATATATATATATATATATATATATATATATATATATCGATAAAATGTAAACTTAAGGCATGATAAAAGATTTACAGCCTTAATGAGACACATTAGGTCAAAAGATTAACATTTAGCTCTTGTTATATATACATATGTTAAATTTTATACATATGGCATGGTAAAATATTTGCAACCTAAATGAGATTCGTTTGCCATTTCTAGCATTATCATAATCCATCATTTGCATTATTTATCTTGGTCCAATTATTTTTTCGTAGAATTAAAAAACATTTTAAACAAAGTGGTCAAAATTTTCTCTTTTTATTTGCGCGCATCTGTTATGGCATCAATTTCGGTATTTGAGAGGGGTGCAACAACCCCCGCTTGGAAGAACAAGTTTCGATAGTGTGGGCAATGTAAGCTTAGGATAACCACCGTGTCTGACACATGATCCGTGGGACGAAGATACTATGAGACCCTTTTTTTTGGTTCTACCAACGTTTATTTCAAATAATAGATGCAGATTTTTGGGGGGGGGGGGAATGTAGATAATATCATAAAAATTCCTTGAGGAAAATCCTTGATTTGAGTTTCAGAGTAAAAAAAAATAAGCGATATAAATACATGTTTTCATTCCTTTTTAAGTTAAGAGATGGAATTATTTGGTGCGTACCCATTTAATAATTCTAAATGGTAGTTCACCTCTCCCTCTCCCTCTCTCTCTCTCTCTCTCTCTCTCTCTGCGATTTGGTCCAAGCAAAGCAATCACGCGCAACAGCCGACGGTTGGTCAAAGGTCATCAAAACAGCCCGTCATGCCCTCTTCTGCGTCCAATTGCAACCAGCGGCGGGCAGGTGGAGGAGACCGGGCCGGACCCGTTTCGTCGGCTCCATGCTCGGCCATGGAGCCAAGTACCGGCTTGGGGGCACGGGCTGTGGTCTCTTCCATCGACGGACCGTTGACTTGGAGGTCTCGGTCGTACGTTCTCGACCCGTTGACTTCCATCACGGGGACAGATGGCCCGCTGTATTATTGAGAGGCGGTGAGAGGCCCGGGCAGGTGCTCGCTTTGATTGAAACCTTTCTTTCCTCCGAAGAGACTCCCTCTGCCGCTGCGGCAGACCGCTTACCATCCCCGTGGATCCCTTTCCTCCCCGCCTCCCCTCCGTCTCTCTCTGTCCCTTCTCGCCGCCCTTTGCTTGGCATTCAGGCAGCACCTCTCTCTCTCTCTCTCTCTCTCTCTCTCTCTCCTGCCTCCCTCTCCTGCCGCTTTACCACGGGTGTTTTGCCAAAGGATGCGCAGGTCACACTCGAAGCCCGGTGTACCAGGGGCTGCGAATGGTGAAAAGATCGACTGGGAGCTGAGGTCCGGTGGGATGCTGGTTCAGAAGAGAGAATATGAAATCGAGGCTGCTGGTCCCATGATCAAAATCATGGTCTCACACGGGTCTTACCAGCGGGAGGTCAATGTTCCTGCGCATTCTACTTTCGGTAATCCCATCGCCCGTCTTCTAGTCTGTCCTTTCTCTTTGTCGAATTGGGGCTTCGCGTGTGGACTGAGATCATCCCGCGGTTGATGTAAGAGAAACTGAAATAGAAATCGGCATCTTGCTCTTGCCAAGGGGAACTAAAGAGAGCTCTCGCCAAGGAAACTGGATTGGAGCCGCACGAACAGAGGTTGCTGTTCAGGGGAAAGAAAAAAGATGATGAAGATCGTTTACACATGGCCGGTGTCAAGGACCAGTCGAAAGTCGTCCTCATGGAGGATCCCGCGACCAAGGAACGTAAGCTCGCGGAAATGAGACAACACCAGGGGATTTCCAAGGCCTGTGAAGCTGTTTATAGTGTGAGGGCCGAGGTGGACAAACTTGCTGAGAAGGTCCCCATGTTTCATTTTTTCGATTAATTATTCAAACATATTAAGTGCGCCGGCTGCAGAATCTTACCATTTCAGGGCGTTGTTGTTCAATGAAATGTGTAGGTTTCAGGATTGGCTTCAACGGTTCACGGGGGCGCGAAAGTTGCAGAGAAGGAGTTTGTGATTTTGCCTGAGCTGCTCATGAGGCAGCTCCTAAAGTTGGACAGCATTGAGGCGGAGGGAGAAGCCAAAGTTCAGAGGCGCACTGAGGTTCTATTTAATTTCCCTTTCATATTTATATCAGTTTTTTCTCAAAAAATCCGCACTTTTTACTCCATGATTGGGAGGAAAAAGGCTTTTCCGACTGGGATGCCACTTAAGGTATGAGGTTTTTATCTAGGAGAGAAATATAATCATTTCAATCATATTCAGATTTCTTTCTCTCGATGTTTATGGATATGATCAGATGTATAATGGGTATATTTTGGGGGAAAGGTAGGACCAGGAGCAGGAATGATCCAATGCTGACTTGTTTCTACTGAAGTTTTTCTTAACAAAAAAATGTCAGAATATTTGTCTCTCAGGCGAATGTTTTTTTGTTCTAAATCCGTGTCTGATCTTGTTTCTTATTTAATAGCAATAAGACCTAGATCTATGGCGTGAGTGGAAGATCCTGATGGCCAAACTCCAAATTCGTCTACTGAGTGACGGGGCTGACTAAAAAAACTGGGTCATCTGTTGTTTTTCTGAAACAGACGCTACATTCTTGTAGGGAATAATTGGTTTTCGGTATCGTTTAGAGGGCATGGATTTAATGAAGAACCTAAGTTGATGGGATTGGATTTCATCGTGTCCAAAGCCTCTTGCCCATCATAGTTTTTTGTATAACACGGGAAAATAATCTTGAATGATGATTAATTTTCCTCCTTTAGTCAATGCCCCTCTCTTCAGTTTTTCTCTTCTCACTTAAAAAACAGTGATCTTCCTAACATGCATCTATGCATATACGTTTATGTTGTTCTTATGATTTTATATGAGTTTTGCGATTTAATTATTATAATTAAACGAGTATTTGACACATAGAATGAATGTCTACCCTGCATAGTACCTTACTTTAGCCCTTTGATCCTCTTTATGATCCCAGTCGTCCGCATAACAGCATTAATGCGTTCAGAGTTTTTATAATCTGAGCGTAGAAAGCTCAGGGAGCCAGGACAGAAATGAGGGGGCTCTTGCTGATTTGTTGGCAGGTGCGGCGGGTGCAGAGCTTGGTGGACACACTCGATGCGCTGAAGGTGAGGAACGCCAGCCCGTTCAGCGGCAGCAGTGGCAGCAAGGCCGTCTCCGTGGCGACCCAGTGGGAGACCTTCGACTCTGGGTTTGGGAGCCTGACTGCGCCTCCTCCCAGAGCAGCCCCAGCCGAGACAACCCAAGACTGGGAGCGCTTTGACTAGCTCCCCCCCACCCTTCTTCTGTGCAATCGAACGCCAGTTATCTTTCTTTTCAATGGTATGTTCAGAGAGGGCGTTTGATGTTTGTACATGAAGATCAAAACTCCCATTCTTGGATGGCGGCTACAGGTTTCCACTAAAGAAAATCACTTAACGTTTATTTTGGTTGGTTTTCTAAGCTTCAATGGCGGATGGCAGGGTTTGTCGACTCTGATCACAGGCCTTCCCGAAGAACAGTAGCTCACAGCACGTCCAGACTAGGATGCTCATCAGGCAATAGATGTGCAACGGTGCCGTCAGGGTAGACAGCTGTTGTATTTGGCTCGATTGAATGAATGAGTGATAGTCTATGTGATGCGGGTCTCCCATACACTCTGTGTGTGTGTGTGTGTGTGTGTGTGTGTGTGTGTGTGTGTGTGTGTGTGTGAGAGAGAGAGAGAGAGAGAGAGAGAGAGAGAGAGAGAGAGGGAGAAAGGGAAAGACAGAGAAATTGTATGTACTATTTCTCCCCCACTCTCTCTCTCCCCTCTCTCTTCTTTCTTCACCTTCTTCTTTGCCTCTCAAGCAACAACTAATAATAGAAGAGGAGAGGGACAGGGTGGTCATGGTAGAGGGAGAAAGCGGGTGGGGGTCGTGGTAAATGGAACTTGCTCTTGGGTGTCTTATGTGACTCTAGGGTGCGCCCATTTGGAGCACAAAAAGCTAATTAGAGAACATCATTATAAGAGGAAGTACGGTGAGATTGGTGTACACATCTTGAACAAAATATTTTTTTAGTTTGTGAAAGATTATCTTCCATTTTCGTGTTTATACTCCATATTTATATCTTTTCTGGTCAGAGTATTCCTCAAAATTACATAATCATAGTGTCAACATCTTTTTTCCTCTGTTTAGGGTTTAAGCATCTTCCTTTTATATTGTTGATGCTCATGATACCAAAATAAATTCGATATTGCAAGTCAATGCATATTCTGTACGGTCCGTGATATTTTTGATGTCAGATGTTGAGAAAAGTAAAGTTGATGCTATGTCTGAACCTTTTATATGTACATGACATAAGTTGTGTTTAGGATAGTAGGTTTTCAACTCATAAAATAGGGCTTAGTACAGATATGATACTAATGAAGCATCAATGTTGAAAAAAGTTTAATATAAGGTTTCAACTCATAAAAATATTAGTAGCTAGATTTAGAAGAAGACAAATAAAATAGGGTTAACATACAATTAATAAGATTCTTCATATTAAAACGCTGGAATTATATACCACCTAATCAAGATCAACCTTACTTTATCACCACAAAATGTACTATAACATATATCAAGATGCAATTGATATAGTGACTTTACAATATTATTTAAATTCTTTATCATTCTAAGTTTGGGAGTTGAACTTCCTAGGACAGCAATACAATTGGCTACAAGTTAGCCACTACACGAGGCTTAATTAGTAACAAAGAGATTTAGTAAGAAAAATCATCTAATTTAAATGATATTTTCATACTAGTGATAAGATATCAGGGTAACCATGTAGAATCTACGATTACACTAACATCATTCAAGAACTACATTTTCGCCCATAAATTTAGATGAGGAAATCTATTTGTTGCACTTAGATGGTTATTTTGAATAAGACAACAATAAATTGGTGTACAAATTTTCACGTCATTTAAAAATTTGATGTTCCTTCTAGATTAATGGTGGACTAGTTATATAGTTAAATATTGACACAAGATTATGTAAAGAGGATATTTGATTGCATGTTTATCATTTAATTGATATGACAAACTTAGGCCATTGTTAAGTCACAGGGACTTCATATTAATTACAAGTAAATTTAATATGATAGAGGCAAAAGTTAGATATATGTTCTTTTTTGGCATCATTCTTGAAAATTAGATGAATTATGGTAAGAGACATTTATTATACTTTTGTAGGTACAATATCTTTAGTTGACATATGAAAAGTATAGTGAAAATAATTTGACTTTGTACTACCTAAAAGGTAACATAAACGTTGGTTAATTTTTCTAAATGAAATTTTTTTTGATATGACTATGTTAAATCATCTCATTTATGTTGCCCCAGTAAGAAAATAATTACCTATATTACGGATATATATGTACTAGGTCAACACTTATTAATTGATGGATTGCACTAGAAGACATTGTGGCACTATCAACAATAAAAGATGAGTTTATTGTTTCAGTTAAGACTAGAAAATAGATATTTAGTATATTGACACTCAATTGTAAAAACTCTAAGAATTTTATTGTAAGTGAAAATCTCTAATTTGTGAAAACTTTCAATGAAGATAATAATACTGATATTATGTCCAAGTCCTTACCAAAAGCTAAGTTGCAACATTATATTTGCTTTTCAAATTTTTATATGGGCATAGGAAGGAATATCTTTGAGAAGTTTGCCAAAGACATTTTTATGTTGATGTCATGATGATTTGGGGCATCCTGACAATTATTTGTCTGTTAATCTGATGCCACTCCGCCTTTTGGTTTAGTCAAAGGTAGAAAATGTTGATCAAGATACTCTCTCTCTCTCTCTCTCTCTCTCTCTCTCTCTCTCTCTCTCATACTTTCTCCATTTTTTGTTGAACCGACCATCATAAAAACAAAAAGAGAGAGACCCGGCAAGGCGAAAGGCGAGACTTTCTCATGCGGTGTGTTGGGTGACTCCCACTATTTCACCTTCTTGCTGGTGGGGACGGCGAGGTTTGTCGGTGAGCCTATTTTGCAGGATGAGGCTATTCTTGGAGCACCGCGAAAAGAGGAACTGGGTCAGGTCGACGTACGCAGTTTGGAAAATAAGTTTATCAGAACCATCTGGTATTTCCTTCTCTTGTATACTGTTTTCTGCGTACGGCGCTCTCTCCAACACGTTATCTCCTCGTTAGTGTACCGTGGCCGGCAGCAATGGCGTAGAGCGCCGCTTCGTCTTCCCCATGCCGGCGTAGAGGAGGACGACAAGACCCGGCCTGCCCTCCACGCCGACGACGGCGGAGGTATTGCTCCACAGGCAGACCCCCACTGCGACGACGGA